>VWZL01001006.1:704491-865540 GCA_013396915.1 Stercorarius parasiticus | reverse complement strand
ACAGGCGGGGGGCGGGCGGGGGCTGCCCCGGCCCCGGGTCCCCGCTCCGGCCCGGCGGCGGTAGCGTGGCAGCGGGGCTCGCACCGAGCGCGTTTATGACTTTGGTGGGGCGGGGGGAAATCGGGGCTAATAAAGCAGGCTGTTTGCACGGCATCGCCATGGAGACAGGGGGAAGCAGAGTCATAATTAAACGCTTTCTCCCCACGAGAAGGTAATTTTCACTTCATAGGGAGAAGCCTAATCTTCTTATGAAGTGTAGGCACAGAGGGTGGTGCTGGGGGGACGCGGCCGAATCGCTAGTGTATAAATAGAATATTGTGATTAGATTATTTTCTTTCTTTAACAATGGCTAATGATGTTTTCCGCTTAACTTCACTAGGAGGAATAATTCTAAGCATCTGTTGGTGGTGACTCAGTAATTTCAAATTGTCAGAATCTAAGCAATGATGACCCCTTTAGAAAAAAATAAAAAATAACGACATCACTTTGATGTGATGTGATTGCAAGGAAAGGCACAACAACAAGCTGGAAGCAAAGGCTGAGAGCCAGTTTCGTCCCAGTTTATCTGAATAGGTGGTCATACAAGAACTGGAAGGTTCCTTTATGAGAAAAGGAGTAATCAAAACAGCGTAAGACAATGAATGGGGTGTTGATCATCTCTGCCCGTTACACTGAATTCCAACCCTAGAAATGGGTTTGGGCCAGGCACTATCGGCCTGGAAGAGACAGTCTCTGAATGCAATTTTGGATTGAACTTTAGTTCCAGTCTTTTTCAGACTATTGAGTAAATAAAATATTCCAGGCTCTTTACATACACCTGCTATACTGCTTCCTTCTGAGCCAATGAGGATATTAATATTTGTACCTATTTTAAGTTCTTCTATTTATTTGTCTTATCAAGCAATTCTGAGCACCTTGTTCTGGAGTGAAATACAAATTAAATTAAGGCAAACAGCAGATGATTTATCTTTGATGCCCAACTGCTGCAATACCCTAAGTGAAGGGAACAAAGGACTCTTCTAACGTGAACTGCTCGACTCCCTCCCAAAGGGGCAATCTTGACTGAAAGAGGAATGTATGTTTCTGCCATTTCATCTCTGGAAGCAGAAGTGACTAATGAAAGGAAGGCATATGCAATCTCAATTTTAATTCCTCTATGTTATTTTCTGCTAATCAATTATTTTGACCTTTGTGAAATATACAACAAAGAAAGTACACAACATGTCTGGCATATAGACAGATACAAACATTGTTATGCTTTCTCTAAGGAAAAAGAACTGTCAATACTAAGTAGCATTTTTCCCCCTAATACAGACTTCATCAGATTAAGACAGTGTCCCATTGCATGGCAGAAGCTATACTGATACGCAGGAAAGATTTCTTTTATGGTTTTGTGTTGTACATACAATATGGGGAGAGAAACAAAAGGTGATAAATACCTTATGGTTTTTGTCCAGGTAGGTATAAATAGTTAGTAGTAGAGTTAGCATGCTTGGTAAGCTTTTCAGGTTTAAAATTTGTTTATCAAATAGTATTGAACATCTGTATGCTTCAAAATGATAATAAATGAACATAAATGACTTATTTAAATAATATTTTACCCTACAGTAAGTAATCACTTACTATGAGCAATCCCATACAATTGGCTACTAAAAAAACCTGAAATACAATTTGTACTATTGTCCCCATTATGTATGCTAAATGACATAATTGTAATTTATCTTATTTTATTATTCTGGAAAATAATTTTATCATTATACTGCCAACATAGTCATCTATGGACTCATATAATGCCAACATAATCATTTTAATACCAACATAATCATCTATGACTCTACGTCAAAAGAAAGCCTTAGGTGCGCTAAATGGTACATAGGAAGTTTGTGTTTACATCCCAACCCTGCTCACAGATAAACCATGGAGAGAAGTAAATTTGAAATGTAGGATTCTTTGTTAATTTAAAAACTAAATTAATTTTCATTAACATTTAAGTCATGCATTTAAATTATACAGACAATTAATACAAATAAAAGTAATAAAATATGGGTATAACTGAAGGATCACTACAGAACCATTCCTACTTTTATATGGCAGTTGAATGATACTGTGTTGCTACCGGAGATGCACTCCTGCTTTGCAACATTTTCTTGAATACATGATGTGGTCAAGGGTTATTCTGCACCAATTCCTTTGGCTGTCTCTACTGTAGGAAAGTATATCAAGGTAGAAGATGTGGTAATAGATGAAGACAGCCTCAATTGTAAAGATTTTTCTGGTGTTCATTTGGGTTTGATTAAAGACACAATTTATATTCCTGTTCTTGACCCGTACAATTACAGTATTTTGTTTTGCAGCCCAGCTTTCTACAGGAAATGCTGGTGACATAGTTGAGAAAGTAGTGGTGGCAGCATATAGCTTTTCATGTATTTACCTAAGAAAATTCTCTGATGCAATGCTTCATTTTCCTTTCTTTCTTGAAACGCCAGCTTAAGAGCGGCGTTGACTGAACACGGTGTGGTTACCAGACTTGCTGGCTCTCTTGCACAAGTTCAGAATCTGCTCTCACTGGGCCATATAATCTCTTTTTAGCTGATACTGAGTAACGTAAACATCAGACTGAAAGGACTCGGGATGAACAGACTGCAGATGGCAAGTGTTAGTTCACCTTCCTGTTGCTTTCATTTGCAATTTTTTTGATGAACCAGGTCAAGTCTCAGAGGAGTTTCCCATGTGAGAACAAAGCTGAAGTTTGGTTTGGGCGTTTTTGTTTGTTTGTTTGGGTTTTTTTTTTGTTTGTTTGTTTGTTTTTTTTAACAGAGGGCTCCCTCTTCTTCCAGCAAGAGCACGGACTAACTAAGCAACTGGCTGGTTCAAATAGCCTTAGGTGTTGATTTTTGCAAGTTCTGGACACTGCCAATCGTGACTGATGCCAGCAGAAGCTGCAGTTACTCCAAGCCTTGAACAACCAGGGCTTCATGATAAAGCTTCTTATCTAGTGTGCTTTTCTTCACAAAGCATTCACTGTAAAAGTGAAAAGCTATTTTATAACCCTGATTTACTAGAAGAGATGTAATCTTTGCAGGCTACAGTGAATTTTATCACACGTAAAAAACTTTAAAAATTAACACATGCCACTATAATCTTATTAAATGTTCCTGTAGTAAATAAGATAAACAAGGTATTTGGTAAACTAGACTAGTGGCAGTTAATAGCTATTTATTTTAAAACAGAGAGAGAAATTCACTGATCTAGATCCTTCACATGCAACTTCAATTAAACAGCAGCTCCTCACAGTGATAATTAAGATGTCACAGTCATGGCCTGAGAAGAAAATATGGAGTTCAGTTACCTGTGCAGGCTCTACTGACAAAGAGCTAATTTCCTCCAGCATTTAAATGGTGCATATAGTTCCTATTCCTAGTGTAGGGAATGCTGGAAATAGTATAAGAAAGATAAGAAGGAATGAATGTTTCTTTGTTTTAATTGAATAAATTATTTTCTCCTTTAAGACAAAATAATGCATTTCAGCCTGTGATTTAAGTGAACTGTTTTGTGGCCACTGAGCAGTATTTTATGAGAAGTGGTATAATACAGCGAACACTGGACTTCCCTATTTCATTTAAGCACGCTGTCACACTGAGCGAGCCCTAAAAGGGGATATGTCCTGAATTTGAGAAACATACATCAAAATACTTATACCTTGCTTAACTACAGGCTGTCTCCAGACTGTGCTGTCATTAAGAAAGTGAACTTCATTTTTCTCATTGTGCCATGACTTAATGTCAGATTCACAGGACAAGAATCACAATTAACACAATTTAATTTGGAAATCCTCATAGGAAAGAGTTCTGAAACCAGTAGCATCCTTCCCTGCTGCCATTAAGATGGCTGTTCAAAGTCCCATTGTTTTCACTGAGTTTGGGAGAAGGACAGAATATCCAATTGTATCAGATTTTGTGTATAAAGTCACAATCTCTTGATTGTAGATCTGGGGTTAGCTCTGAGCTGAAAAAAACTCCTCTAGAAAATATCACATCCTGCCATAACATCAAGGGGATTTTTTTGAGGCAGTTCAGAACGTTTAAAAATTTTAAAATACTAGTTAAATTCTAATTAAAAAATTTAAAAGTGACGGAACTTGATTTAGATGGCAAAAGATGGCACTCACTTAAGGAAAGATAATGCAAAGAGGGATTTCGTTAGCTCCAGAGATCATAGGTTTTTCCTTTCCCCTTCCTCGTTTGCCTCCTCCATCTTCCCAGGTGAGGATCAAGAGAGAAAGGGAGTCTAAAGGGGGCAGGGATATGAAATTTAGAACAGATTTCACCATCACCCACCTATTTGAGAGGCAGTTGCAGGAAACCAAAATATTGCTCTCATTGTATCTTTCCAGCAGTCACAGGGCATAGAAAAGATCGACAATCTTATTTGATTTGTAGTCATAAAAGACAGGGCTCCACAGACTGAAGAAGCACACAGCATGTCAAAACTCTGTATTACTTGAGGAGATACAGACAACCATGACAATGTGTGAAAATGTCACCCTCCCTCAACTTCGGGATAGTCCATTTTAATTTGTATAAGTATACGTTGGTGCAGGCATGTTTTGCTCCCTATGCTGCTACTTTTCCTCCCTGGCACCATGCAATTGAAGAATGCTTTTTCAGGATTGGTGCTACCAAGTTCTTCAGTGGACCTTGCCAGTGGTCCACCATGTCTTCCTTCTCCTCCAGTGTAGCATCTGTACCAAGGCAAGGAGCTGGGGTAGAGCAAGCAGTAGTGTTCCATGTTGTTAACAGCGTTATCAGCATCGTTTCTCAGCATTCTCATGGGAGACACTGATGAAGGGGGCTTCTCAGCCTCTGCACTCTTTGGTGTGCTTCAAGATCTGCCAAGCTAAAGCTACTTCAGAATAGCTGTTCCAGAGATGTCCAACTATGTCACTGCCGGACACTAATTCCCTTTTTATTTCTATTGATACCATGTGTAATCAGCAGCACTGTGCACTGAATTAACTCAAGGAGAGAACAACTGCCTAAAACTTAAAGCTTCTTCATGACTGTTTCTAGTTATCATAATGCAAAAGTTTTGTAGCAGGACACATTCTTTGAAGTATTCTTGTAGGATGCTAAGAAGGGAACTGAAGTGTTATGCTCCTTTTGCATCGCCCATGGGCTGAAGGATGAGCTGTAACCCAGCAGAGCCTCACAGGCAATGCAGAGACATCAGCCTTCGAAGTAATGCCTGGGGAAAGTCACAGCACCATAAAATGTCAAGTATAGAATACTCTATACTGGGGCGTTTGGGGTTTTTTTTCGTCTTTTTTAAAGCTGTAACCTAGCCTAAATAGGCCGTGTCACTCCCTTCATATGCCTACCTTTGATTTCTCATAACTTTTTAGGGTTGCTAAAGATTTTAATTAACACTTGTTGCTGACATATTTGTTCCTGCAACAAGTTTGCTCAGCTTGAGTCTTGTGCATAGTGTTAGGGGGCTTGCCAGCAATTGGCGAGCCGTGCTTTTGCCCCTTAGCCGTCAGGATGCTACACTGGTAAACTGCATGATGTTGGAAGCTACTGGCAGGGGAGGTTTGAAAACTCAAAAGCATATTAAAAGTAAAGTATAGTAGGTTTGGACTGCAGATGTGTGTAAGGAACAAAGGGAAAGCAAAGAGGGGTACAATTGGAGTGCACATAGATTGGTGCCAGCTTTCTGAATCTGCTCTAGTCATTTTTGCTGCAAATTTTTCATTCCAGGCCCATAACTCAGAAAATCTTGTAACCGTGTGCTTAACTTAAAACATGTGCTTAAGACACAAGGAAATCAATAGCAGCGTGAGCACCAGGACAGGAAGAGATGCTGTTGATGCCCTGCCTGTCGGTTGGCTGGTGCTCTCATCCTTTTCCAGTCATTTAGATCACCACAACTTAA
Organism: Stercorarius parasiticus; assembly: GCA_013396915.1. Lineage (NCBI taxonomy): Eukaryota > Metazoa > Chordata > Aves > Charadriiformes > Stercorariidae > Stercorarius > Stercorarius parasiticus. Next base: position 859,609 of record VWZL01001006.1, on the reverse strand, counting down.
ATCAGGCACTTGTAGGCTTATCTGTGACGTCTTTAGTTGCTGCATATGTTTTCAAATTTGATACCAACGCTTGAGCCAGGCCGCCTATTATATGGGGCTTTTCACCAGAAAGACTTTGGTTTCCATTTCATTTTCCTCTTACCAACAAGTCTGTTCTGTTAACAGAGTTTGTTTGCCCTGGCTCATATTTCTTCTGAAACAAGAAGTGTACCAGGTCTCCTACATCCTTTCCCAACACTATTATTTTATGACCAAAATTAAATAAGCTAGTCAGTGCTTTTGCCCCAGTTTATGACTTAACCCTGTTTTTCATATATATGAAGCTTTGTGATATTTTAAGTTCTCTCACTCAAAGCCCAAATGTTTCTGTTCTAACCCAACCAAAGGGCTCCCGGCAGAAACTTGCTGTTCCAGGTGTATTGAGTTCCTTGTGTGATACCATGGGGAGTATGCACAGGCATACTCAGTAGAGACTAGAAACATGCAGGGTATTAATTTACATTCTAACGTAATATCCCGTTTCCTTTTACAGTGAAATCCAGATTTCAGCCCTATAAGGCTCCCCAAAACATTTGTTATTTGTGGGAAGGTACAGTTTTTTATGACATAGGACAAGAAAAATCATTGCCATACTACCAAGTACTGCAATGCTAGTTATCCTTTAACAAATGGGCCATTGTGCTTTTGGGAAGGTCTTTTTCTTTCTCATCAAATCCCCAGTCCCTTGCTGGTCTGATCTAACTGGACCCCAAGTCCCTGTGATGCAGAGAAACTTCACTGGAAGCTCTGAAGTCCCTTATTTTCCCTCCGTCCTGCAGTGGTCTCCTCCAGCCCCAGCAGCCCTCCTCCCTGCTGCTGACATCCCAGCTGCGTGGCTGCTCTCCCCAGCGTTCTCCAGGAGGGAAAGAGATCTCCCCGGCTCTGGAGAGGAGGATGGGCTCGGTGCACTGGGCGGGCTGCAGAGCTGGCACTCCCCAGCTGTAGATGCTGCTGCCTGTGCCTCACTTCGTGCTGCAGACACTGGGATCTGTGACCATGCTGTGCTCTCCTTATGTTGTGTATTGCTCAACATGCACGCGTCCATGCTTAACGCCAATTGCTTTATGCTGCTTGCCTGGGTATTTTCCTTACTGAAACCAACTACTTAGTTTATTTTTTGGGATTCAAGAGAGAGCTTGGTGAAGTTATGTTGCAGCAGTTAAATGAGATCAGTTAATAAGTATGCTATTCATGTTAAGGGTTGTTTTTAGGCTTTTCCAAGGTTTGACTGTTCCCAGTGTTTGGAGACTTGTATTTAGCCAAATATTAGAGTTCTGTAAAGGAAATAGAGACCTTTAATGGGGGGGAAAAAAGTGGTGTACAGTTCTCTTTTCTCCTAAATCCCAAGTTGGCAGGTAGTTTGAATGTTGCTGAAAAGATACTTAACCCATTTAAACCTCTTTATCCAAGAAGTGGAAATACTGATTATACGCAATCATAACCTAGTCTGGATTTATGAGAGTGAAGTCATCATATCGGAAATACCTGGTGTTGCTTTATGAACTTTTTTGCATCTATAGTTACTTCTGCATCCTTGAGTAATAACTGAGGGTCCCGTTTTCCTCCTAGGTTTACAATCGTTGTCTTCTGAGCAGAAAGACTGGACAGATCTCAGTTTGCAGTGCAGAAGCCTAAGGGACCGTCCCACAGCGGCAATGTGCTCTCTGCTGCCGCACCAGAGCCCCCGGGCCCTGCTGGGCTCATGCTCCAGGCACTTATTCTCAGTGCTCCCAGCAAAACCCGTGGGACACGTAAAGGAGTGGGTCTAAACTTGAGTATCAGAGTTAGAGTAGGTAGTTATCACATGTCAGTGAAAAGCTTTTTCACTAGTTATCTGATCTAGCAGTTTCTGTTGTCCCTTGCTGAATCAGAATTAATTTATTGGTTCTAGAATGTCTTAAATATATTGTATCTCCCCTAGTTCCTGGGAATGCTTTCTCATGCGCCAGAAGGAACCGACTTATGTGCACACAAATTCTTTCATCACCCTTAGGTTTGGTTACAGCAACTATATTCTGGCATTAAAAGCAGTGGAGATGACATGCAAACAATGCAGGATTGATTTTTTTATTTATTTTTATATTGATATCTAAATAATGCATTTACATCTTACTGGAGAAATTTTTAGGCCTTAAGTGTATAATGATCAAAGCAAGCTGGATGAGTGAGAAAGGGCTTTTTCAGAGTTGCGGTATCTCATACATCACACAGAGTAGTATTACAGGTCTCTTGTATACTCCCTACAAAGGGCATTTATGTTTCCCCTTCTTAACTCTTCAGATGTTTTCATGCATCATAAAACAACTATCACAGATTACAAAAAAGATTCAGGCTCAGATTCTCCAAACACAGATGTCTAGTCTGAGAAATACCTATGGGCTATATCTGAAATAACGCATGATTGTGCCAGTTGCTGTGCAGCATATAAAGAGAAACGGTTCCCGCTTTCAATAGTTTGCAATCTAATTTGAAAAAGATAGAAAACAGTGATAAAAAAAGAGCGTTTTATACTTTAAATAAGGGGAATTGCGCTGTAATTAATTGCCTTCTCTGAGTTTCTGTAGGAAGCCGGTGGCACACCTGGAAGTTGACTCTGCATTTCGTAATGTTCAGTCCCGTATCTGAACGGCAGGAATCGTACCCAGCAGCGCTACTGTTGAGATACGCGCTGCTTGTGTGGCCAGGTGGGTCAGAGTCTGCTAGTCAACTACCATACAAAAATATTTTGTGTGGTAAAGGAATCTGTTCTCATTGTAAGGTTAGAGAACTTGGATTGATTGATGGATTTAAATGTAGCTGCAGTTTCTTGTTCTATGGCTTCCAGTATTTGATGTTACTAGTAATGGAGAACACAGTTTAGGCAAGTACAACTAGAAAATTTGGTGGATTAAGGAAAAAAAAAATCTGAAACTCTGCTTTTTGCATAATGTTACACTGGGACAGTTTATTTAAAAACACAGGTGAGTCTGGTCTCTCACTTTGAGATTTAGGACAAGAATTTTTATTTGTTAAAAGTCTTCAGAGATTCAGTCTTTGTGCTGAATATTATTTCACCTAATAGGAACAAAAATGGAAACCATGGGCTTTTTGATGAAAGATGGACAGGGATTTCTAATTACCTTTTAGTACTTATCTATCCTCTTTGCAATTAATTTACCTTCTAATGACCTTTTTTTATATGAAGTAGAGGTAGTTGGGAACTTGACAGAGAAAAGTTAAATCAGAAAATATTTGTCCACGCTTTCCCACCCAGCTTTGGGCAGGTATATGTACACTAGTTTCAGTAAGAACAGAATTTTTAAAAAAAAAGGAAAAAAAAAAGGAAAAAGAGATGAGTAAACAAGCATCCCTCTCCTGAGCTAGGCAGAGTGGGCACTTGAACGGAATGGAAATGGTCCAGTCCATCAGCTAGTCTACAGAGTACTGAAACCCTGTCTTATCTTTCTCTCTTTCATGTCACAGGCTTCATTTTATAACTAAGGTAAACTCCAAATTTATTGTGTACATTAGGCACAAGTACTTGGGCTTGATTTGCACACATAGTAATTTGTGCACACAAGTAGTTCCTTCTCTGTGCAAATAAGATAAACTCGTATGTCTGTCAAATAATAAACAAACTCCACACTTTAGCTATGAATGAAGATGTTTTAAGATTAGTCAATCAATTAATGTTTGCACCACACTTTGAAAATGTAATGAGTTATATAATGCTTGGAGTCATGTAAATGTAACTGTTTATTTTAGTGAATAATTAAGTAACAGTATTAATCTTTCACAGTCTTTAGTTGTGGAACTGTGTTTCAAGACTGCCCGATTTGTGCTGAAATGAGCAGGCTACACCATTTATTTATTTATAACATTATGGCATTTTTTAACTAAATTTGTGCCTTTGTATATTTAAAATTTAATACATAGAATTAATTAGCCTGGCATCTCTAAGCAGGTCAGATCTATAAATACGAAAGAGTAAGTAAAGGTAAATATGACACCTTAATTTTGCTTCTAAATGTAGCTACAGTTCATATACTAATACAACGGATTCTTTGTGCCCATTAAATCCCATGCTTTTGTTTGAAATTCAAGTTGATTTATGGTCTCATGTATATACAATTTATACACGCCCTAGAGAGCACATGATATAACTACTTGATGCAGGTCAACAGCTTCATGCTCGAGTCTGCATAAATGTTTCAGTAAGATGATCTTAATCAAAGGCCATCTTACCGTGCTCTCTGTAGTACAGTAATATCCCGTGATCACACATGGTTTGTGCATGTGGCCCTGTGATTACAACTAAAGAAAGCCATGTCCTTATGCATAAAGCACCTCACGATTCTCACATATAATGATGAGACAGTTCATGTGTTAACTTCCTCATCCTCAAACTGTTCTGTTGCTGCATAACCAGCAACTGGCCATAGATCACTGCGTTACATCAAACCAGTGAAGCCTTCAGCCTTTTTTGAGGGCTGCTGCGTCCCTCAGGCCACGCATTCTTCCCTATCCTTGCCTGTATTGATCTGTTGTGAATGCCTGTCACGCTGCATTCACTTGCTCACAGAAGTCTGCATCGTACCTCTTAACTGAACAGCCTGCACGAAGGTTTGGGTTTTTATCCTTATGAGAACACAAGAAACGCTCTGCTGGATCAGAACTGGGGTCCATCCAGTCTAGGACAGTGCTCTTAGGAGGGGCAGCAGAAGGGGAGCTTGGGGGGAGCACACTTGCCTGGCCTTGAAGCTTGAGACAGGCTGGAAGCAAAGGAAGGGCTGGCTGAATGCACGTGAGCACCAACAAGCATTCAGGGTCAACCTTCTGACTTCAAATAACACACCCGAGTGCTGATGCATTGGGCAAGCTTGCTCAGCATCTAGAACCAGCCCTCCTTGCTTGGGGGAACTCACACAAAACATTAGTAGAAATCGGTCTCCAAGAGACTTTCTTGGCTCCTGCAAGTACTTTTTAATTCTTTCATCGTGAATGATATGAATGTGTGGAATATTTAGACAGCAAACATTCTCAACAAAAAGGCTAGCTACTACTCCACAGAAGAGTTGTCCGCTCTTCCCTATTTCCAGGTCTTGCCGTGTAAGAGATGCGATGCGATTGCTTTGCATTTGTCTAAGCCAGAATACCTCAGCCTCTAGAGCTAAACTGCTTTCAGTTCTGATGATGGGCAGAGTTGGGGAAGATGACACCGAGTCCAGGACTGGAACCCAGAAGTTTCCCATGCAGTCCTTAGTGTCGCAACATTATTTCAGCAGGACTTGAGAACTGTGGTGAGGGAACTGAGGAAGGAGATAGTTAAAAGATTTCTTCTCATCCAGCATATAATGGCCACTGCTGAACCCCCCTGGAGGGATCACTGAATGACTGTAAGCCTTGAAGGGACTTGTCCCCTGCATTTGACTGAGCATGGCAGAGCGAGACGAGGTGGACTGAGAACTTAAATCTTGACCATCCCAAATCGTTTCAGCAGCAGAGAGAAAATGACAGTACAAGTGAAAACCACACTCACTCAACAGTGTGCCGGTCGCCTCAAATGATGGCTCAGAGCAAGCGGGGATTTCACAAACTACCGCAGAAGAAGGGAGAAAAGTTGTAGCGGCTTTCATTGGCAGGCCTGGGAAGTCTCAGTTGTTGAGACTGTGGGACACGTTCGGGTCTGTCTGTCTGCCTTCTCACCAGCTACCTAAATCCTTAGCCCCCCTTGGGTTGCTCACAATGGGTGACAGTGTATGTAACACTGGTTTAATTGGGTTTCTCTGAAGTTTATGTTTTGCATATGGGACTTCTATAATTTTGTAAACTCTGCATTTATGATAGAAGAAAAAAAAAAAATTATTTTTTTTTTAAATTCTAGTAGCTATGCAGACTGGGTAGCAGCTTTCTGGGATTGTAGAGGTTTCAAGGAGAAAAGCATCCTATTTTCAGATACAGCGGTTCAGCTTAACTTCAGCTAAAAAGTTTACTTCCATAACAGTTGCTCATTTGACTTTGCTCTATGTTGCAATGCCTAGAAGCAGAGAATAAGTACCCATATTAGAATACTAACTCTGCACAGAAAGCTCTAGAAAAAAGAAAATGGAGCCTAGTCTTTCACTCATACAAATTCTCCACTTGTTCACCGTGAGTTTTAAACGCCTAGTTTCTTATTTAACTCAAGAAAATTAATGGAAAAATCAGAACTGAGATAAACTACATCTACCACTTCAGTTTTCCCATGTGAGATACTTAACTCTAGAGAACCTAGCAACCTGTAACTCCTGCGAGTCAGGAACATAAGGGAACTTGCTGGCATCTGGGAATCCCCTATGTTTAGGAACATAACAGAGATCCTGAAGAACATACTATTTTACTGTAAACTCCTGATACTAATTCAGAATTGAATGGTGTGATACAAAAAATTACATGCTCACTAAACCCATGACTCTGCTACATCTCGAATAGGAGCAAATATCAGCCATTTCCTGAGGCTATTTTACTTGAACCCTTACAGTAGTGGTTAACTTAACAGATGACATGATCGGATGTGTATTTTCTTAAGGCAAACATAGGGTATGTGAACAACAGCTGTCAAGATAGATAGCAAATAGACTTCTTCGTGTTATGGTGTACACTTTCTGCTGTAATTCAACCAGAAGAATAAACTGAAAGGAAGCTGGTAAAAGAGATCATTTTTAACAAGTAAAACTGCAAAGAAGCATCCTTCAAAAATCTGGAATATCGTGCATGAATTAAAACATTTTAAGAAGGTGCCCTAGCTCGTAATAGAAATGTATCCTGTACCTCTCTTCTTTAGCCAAGAACGTCTCTTTGAAGACTGGCATTCCTCCTCTCTCACCGAGCTGGTGCTTTCCCACAGGCTCTTGTTCTCTTGTGAAAGAGCAGAGCTTGTTGCAACTTTTTTTCTTTCCTTTTCAGGCTGTTTTCTCTACAGTTTTTTCACTTTTCTGCCATCTAGTCTGAGTTCATTCTGTTAGCTAGCACTTTTCTTCTGCCTTAGCTAATGCCCAGCTAATGCCCCCTGCTCCAGATGCCTTTCTCCCAAATGATTCTTCTGGAAATAGAATGGGTGTTACTACTGCATCAACAGAGAAGCCAACAAAGCCTGCTTTCCTATAGTTTCAGCATTTTCAGTCCTCGATTTGATCTTAAACTGTCTACAATCTCATTTATGACTTATGACTTCAGATTGGATCCTCTGTTGTCTAATGAAGCGTCAGTCTGACTGAAAGCTCTTCCCTTAGGGCACGAGAGCATCCCTCCTGTGCGGACGCTTTGGTGCGCAAGCAAAACTGACCTCACGCCGAGGCTCTTCCTGCAGGTAATACTCAAGAGGGTCACTGGTGTCTTTTTTCATGAACTACATCCTTTGATGAAAGTTGCCAGTAAGCTCCAAAGTTATTGTGGGTGACAAGAGATGAAAAGTGATTAAATAACCCTTGTTTCTGAAAGAAGAACCTGGAAGCAAAAAATAGAAGCAGCGGCTTTCAGTAACTTGCTGTTCCATTTATATTTTTCTCACTCTTGCTCTCATAACCCTACTTCTAGGATGTGTTTATTCCCACACATCAAAGGTCTCTAGTTCTACCAGCCAGTTCTACCAACCTTTTCAAAACAGCCTGCACTATGACCTGGGGCATTACTCATCCATCGTACTTGGGAGGTGATGTTTTATATAATCAGCTCTCATGTCTTGCACCTGCAGAAGGTTCATTCCACTTCCCATCCTGGAATTTAATATTTCTCTATTCCTCTATTTCTTTGCCTGTTGAGCATTTTAGACATGTTTTGCAGTAACTTATTAAAAAAACCACTACCAACGAAAAGCCCAACAACACTCCCCTCCCCCTCAACCCAAACAAAAAGCACACTGCCAAGAGCTTTTGCATTTTGAGATCATGGGTTGTTTGGCTGCTCTAACAAAGTGATTTTAAAAGACTTAAGTGACTGAATACACTCTTAGCAGCTTAGACATCATGCAAATAACAGCCAAAAAATACAAATACACCCTAAATTTTTGAATAGGTATGTATGGGATGATGTTTTCACTCTATCCGAAAGGACAGATCACTCAGAAGGAGTACACACCTTTATTTTTTTTTTTTCTTTTTTATCTCATCCTATTTAAAGAAATGGAAGGCTACTTCTGGTAGGTTTAATTAATTAGTTTTTAATTCAAATTCCCCTCCCACCCTCCCTCAAGAAATTCCCCTGCAATTTGCCATCACAGCATTGCGGAAATCTTTTTTAGATCTTGGTAGCTGATGTAAAGTGGTCTGAGAAGAAAAACTACTTTTGAACAGATTAATTTAAATATATGTATCCAAGTAGAAAAAAAGTGGAAGTAGATACCTAGGTCTTCAACATTAACTTTCATTTGAAGTAGTTTCTTGAAGAAAGAGGAGAACCTCAGGTATTACGTCATGTCTTTTCAGAAATACTAATTTTTAAACAGCAGAAAATTTTTTTTCCCTGCTTTATGTTAATGGTCTGATTTTTAGCCTGATAGTGCCTGTTAAGATGAAATTGTACAGACTTATAAGTATCTTTTCTGACAGAAAGAGACAAGTCTAAGCATATCACAGCCAACGGGAATGCATGCCGTTTAGGGATTTTGTTGTTGTTACAGATCATAATATTCTCGTAATACAAGAGTGATTACAGAAATACGGCATAGTCTTATTTTGCCTGATGTTGTGAAGAAAGAAAGACTTAAAGGATTGGTCTTGGTAACTTAGCTGTTCCTTTGCAATGTATTGTGATATAATAGAAAATAATGCGGTGCATATCCTGAACACGAAAGAGAGCCTCTGGTCAGGATCTCGTTAATGCCAGAAATGATTTAAAGCTAGCTAACAGTCCCGGTTTTCTGTCCCAGAAATGACAACACAAGGTGTGACACCTCTTATTCTAATGCTACGTAGGAGCTTATCATGCATATGATTAAGATATCATTCAACACGACTAATTCCTCAAGATTCCCTTCTCTTCATTGTTAGAAACCTGAGGACAGCACAAGAAAGCAGGATTATGTTTTAGACGGAAGCTGCTACTTTGACAGGGTTGAAACTATCTAACTACTTTTCCTACTTTCTTTTCCAATGTCTGTTGAGAGGGATGGGCTAAGGAGACAAAGTGAACTGGTTTTCACTCAAGTAAGCTAAGCACCTAATTTACACATTCATTGGACACAAAGCTTCACTTGCTGTGCTAACAAATCACCGTAATGAAGCGTTTGCACACCCACACACATTTATACACATGCTATTGCTCAGCTTGCACCTGCAATGATGGTGAATGGATGTGTAATTGCATATATAAGTTGTTGAAAGAACAGCTACTAGGCAAGGTCTATATAGCTATAGTAAACGGCTGCTTTTTTTTCTCCATGTTGCTGTGGTTGGCAACTTTTTTGAAGCTGTTTTACCACAGAAAATCCTGCTCTTCCATTATATGACTCTCTAAGAGACTTTTCCACGTCTCTCAAAAAGACTTCCAAGGAGGCTGTATCGGCTCTACAGGTGTTGGTGTTGAGTCATGGAAATGTTGGGTAACTGCTGCTGGGCTGGTGTCTGCTGCAGTCAGAGCTGTGTCTCCCAGCTCACGAGGCTGAGAAGGGCAAGCGCTCCAGGGAAGAAGTTCAAGGCTGCTCGGATCTTACAGCTAAAGGAAGTTGTGTAAAGGAGGTCAAAAACTGGTACTAGAAGATTCCCCCGAGACTAACAAATACTACATGCTGAATTCTGCAAAAGTTGTCTTGTATGTATTGTTTAATGGCAGTACTGTATTTCCTGGCTTACAGCTTCCAAGTCAGATCTTACAAGTCAGATCTTATTGTCACTTGGTACCAGAAATCAGTAATGCCATCTTCAGAGGGGCTGCTAAACCGCTGAACTCATACCACTTCATTAAACATCCACATCGTGTTCCAAACTTTAAAATAATGACTGTTGTGAAATTTTTAATTATACCTTCTCAAAATCAATTTTTTGTTCCCTCAGTTTTCCTGTAACATACATCTGGGCACAAACCAAAACCATTGGTAACTCGGATGTTTTGTATCCTCCAGAAACAGCACCAAGATTCCTTTGTAGGCATTTTACCATTGCCCCAAGTCTGACTGACCCTGTGCTCCTGCTCTCATCTGGTCATTTGGGTAGCTTTCAGAAGGTACAACTTCAAAGCAACTGTTCCAAAATAGCACGTCTGGAGTGGTTTTAAGTAGCTGCTTTATTTCATTGTTGTTCTGCTCATAACACACTCAGCGTTCTGAGATGTGAAGGCTTCATCTATTCCACTGCCATCTAAGTCTACTTGAGGTGACAACCTTGTTATTTAGGATTATTTCTCATGACAGATAGGTTTTTTACAGCACTTGTTTCCCACAGATGTACGTAGTATCATTTCAAAAAATCATCGGCAGCTTTGGGATCACAAGTATCACAGTGTATTTGTTTAGTCTTACCCATTTATTTGCAATTCAGCAAATTCAAAGTAGCTCCAATTTCAGATTCCAATAACAGTGATGTTTGAATAGTAATTATATTCTTCTTTTTAGAGTTTTGTCTGAAATTTAACAGTTCTAACCATATGCTTTTAATGGGCATTTCACGTCTGTGTTGATACCACTGTCCGTGAGTTTGTTTGACTGAGGATAACGGGACTCACGGTTGCACATCTAAACCACTGCGTCACTGCAAAACTGTTTTCACTATTTAAATACATGAACACTAAACTGTGATTCTCTCTCAGGTCTTGTGCTATCATATAAACCATATCTGTTGAAAATTGATTTGATATGCATAATCACTGTTTAATTGTAGTATCTCCTAAGAAGGCTACTTTATATAAGTGAAAATAATAGCGTAGGACAAGTATATGGTTTTCTCTAATAAGCAAGGTATTCTGATTACCCAGTCCTAATAGCATAATTGCATTCTGTGTGGTCTCTCCTCAGCAATAGCTCTGGACTTACAGTCTGCATGTGGTCCAGATCCTGATGGGAAAGGAAGGGGTTTGGGCTTGGGGTTTTGTTGCTGTTGATGTTGTTGCTTGAATCTGAATTTTGAAAGCCTGTAGCTAGATTTTTCTGCATTGCAGCTATGGTCAAGCTCTTGGATAAGCTCTCGGATAAGGGAGGGTAGCCATCAGGATTTATTAATATTTCAGTTTTTACCATGGTTGCTGAAAAAATAATAATTGCAGCCTTTATTGGTGGGGAGAGGTGGGAAAAAGAGAGGTAAGAAGGGGATAGGAGCTGTCATTTGCTTAACTCTACATTTTGGTGTGTTTTCCTGTTAACATATTAGGTGAAAAGCACAACCCAAAAGGTAGTCTGGATTTCCCACATTTCCTTTCTCCATGGCTCATGTCACTATACATCCATCGAGCCTGCAGGCATATCCTCAAACGAGCTCTGAGTGAGCTTTGGAGAGGCCGACTTAGAGCATCAACACCAACTTTGGCCCCAGTATCCATATATAAGAGGTTGTGCAAACTTCAGCTGTATTTAGGACTGAATTTCAGCTGATGAAGTACTACTATAAGAGCTGTTTCTCTAAAACAATTTAGAGGATGAAGCCATTTGGCCATCGCAAGAGATGAGAACAAAGCTTTTAGATTCAAGAGGATTTAACTGTGGAACAGCCTTGTAGAAGTGCTTTGGCAAATCTAGTCTGATAGTCCTTAAGAAATATTTCATAACCATCCTCATTTTTTTCCACCAAAAATTACATTTACACTTGTAACACCCATTCTATTTCCAGAATATTCTTATCCTCCCCTCCGTGAAAAAGACTCTAGAAAACCCAACCCTAACCAAAATTTGGCCCCTCAAAAAAGAGAAGAGCCAGGCAATTATGTCTATAAGAAACTAAGTTATCACTAATGGTTTTATGTAGAAAGTGCTCAAATACTCGGATCACAGACAGCATTAAAAAAGTATATAACAGCCCTAAGAGAACACCCAAGGTTTGAAGGGGCCCGAGTAACCCATACTGATGATGTGACTAAGCCCGGATGGGAAGGACTGGAAGGACAATTTCACTGCTATCGCATGTGGAATACTTGTTCTGTAAACAACAGAACCTCAGTTCTGGGAATACTGCAGTCACTTCAGAAAAAATACAGTTTGCAGTTTGTTAGTTCATGATATGCACTTTGTTTACTATACAATAAGGGATTTAATGAAATGGCTTGGGGACTGAAACAGAATTTTTCAGCTATTCTTAATTTTGTAGCTGATTTTACCACTTAGAATTGTGATGCAGAGCAAGTAATTGCACATGTTAATGGCAATTACAATAACTAACAGGCACAATTAAGTGGTTTGCATATGCACTCATGGGATTTTTGTGCATACAAATGATTTGTATATTTTGGCATCAGATTTTAGAAATTTTTGTCATTGTATGTAAAAGAACTCTGTTTTATATGTTGTTGCCATGCCTATTTCACTTTACACAATATATTATTCTAAATGTTCAAAGCATTTAAGCACACAATTACCACTGATACAGATTTCAACCAAATGATTGTCATTGACTGCTTAACCAGATTGGGTGAATAATGCTCTTTTTTAATCAAAGACTGATTCTTATGTGTTTGTCTAGTTCTCTGGTAGATCAAGGACTGTCTTATTTACTAGAAATACGCACATTTTAGAAACGTGGTTTTGTAACTGAACTTTGAAAAATCCCCTTATGTGTCTTTGGGGCCTTTCCTGAGAATATACCTGTGGAAGAACCTACTTACTAAAGAGTTGGTAGCACAGAGGCCAGAATTTGCCAGACTGCTTTTCTTTGGTTTCATTACTTCAATGTTCCTTTTTTATTTTAAATTTTTTTAAGACTGAATAAGTCATGCTACTAAATGATTACCCTGTCCCTGCTCTTTAAGTTCTGTTTTCAGTTTCTCAACAGTCACTTTATTTAATCTTGTCACAGTGGTTTTAAATGTGGCAAGCACTCTGATTCGGGATTGGGAAAGATAGGTTATTGTGCGTGTGCTAAGAGAGGGAGTGCTTATTCTGGAGCTGCATATCTCTAGGGTGTGATTGTCTCAGAAGCAGAAGAAAACAAAGTCTTCTCGTTCCCATCTAGAAAGGCCAAATCTTAGTTTGAGTGGCACCCACGTTGTCTGAATGAAGCAGAGACACAGGAGCTGTCATTAAGCTTATCCACTTTCACTTACTCCTGGTGTCTCCGCACCTAAGACGTGCCAGTTCCTTTCCAGAGTAAGCTAGGTGGTGTCCTCCAGGAGACCATAGCTGATGTGACTGTTTGTTTGGTAGGGTAAGGATTTTTCTCTTTATATCTTCACTTTTGGAAAATTCTGCTGAGATCAGCCTTGAGGTATCTGCATAATCCATTTCACCGTGAAATGGAAAAAAAGAAATGGGGAAGAATCCCCTAAACTCAGAGAACCAGCTTATATAGGGGGACAGTCCAGAAAGTTTTAGCTGCACCAGTTGTATGGTTTGGGGGTTTTGTAATGCAGCCAGACTTTTTTCAGGGAGCAGAATGACTCACTGCAGAAGAGACAGAGCTAATGGTGGTTGAAGAGTTCTAATGATGCCTTTTGTGTACAAACAAAGTACAAATCCATTATATTCTGCTTTCATTTCATTAATTAGTCATTCATTACCCAATGCACTATCAATTAAGCCTCTCTGAAGAAATTCTTAGTATCCTCCTGTTCCTTTTATTCATAATAAATATATCAGTCTCTGATTAAATGCCTGAATCATTAGAACTGGTTTAGAGGATACACCAGTCTCCTTCTATACGGTATGGACAGACCCACCGTGTGCATCCTCAGTGGGCCCATCCAAAGCCAGAATAGTTATGGCTCAACCTGAAATCAATCTGCAGGACTGTCTCAATATGCGTTTGGCTCAGAACACACTGAGCCAGCCTGTGCTGGAATGAAGCATGTAGTAAAACCCAGTAACAATCCATGTTTATTAAAATTACAGATTCTTATTTCAGAGCATTTGCAAATAGATAAAGTATTTAAATTCTCACAAGCAACATACCAAATGGTCATGTTAGTCTGAGAACACACTCAAATGGTTTAGTCTATTCTAATTTGGCTAATTTCTCCTAGAAGTTATAGTGGTCTCTCCCATTTAACAAAATTGGGCAGCATCTGTACAAACCAAGGTTTGAGTAACCAAGCATATGTTTTGCACGCATGCAAATAAACTTAATTAAGATTTGCTCTCAGTCATAGAGTGAACTGACATAAGGTATTGGACTAGAACTGAGCAATGCCACTTGTATTTGGCTGCTGAACTCATACAATACACATTTTGAACTCTGCAGAAATAATCTAGCAAGAACAAGTAGATGATAGTGTCAGGAAAACTGAAATACAATTAAAGGGAATATGCAGATAGAAAGTAAGAAGGTGCAAATATATTACTCATCAGGAATTATTTGCTCAGCTATAATGGATATCATTGCATCTAACTAAAACAGTAAGGTCTGTAAAACCAAATTTAGGTCACTCTGTAACCTTAATTAGTAACAACTAATCTTCCTAAACTTATCACTTCTCAACCAGTCAAAAACCCCCAGAACTTTGCCTCCAGTTCCCCAGATGACCTGTAATAACTTTCAGATTGCATTTTATTTGACTGATTCTGACTTGAAACATGAACAAGTTCTATCCTTCTCAAAAAATACAGAAATAGCTAAAAATGAGAAATAGAGAGGAAGTCCTCCTCCTTTTTATAGTCACAGTTTGAATTTCATGCATGGCAGTAGCTCTAAGACATTGAAGCTATTAGATCATTTTTAGTTCTACCTATTATGTGAGCTCTTTTAGAAGAGAGAAAAACCTACTCAAATATATTTAAAGATAAAAGCAAAACATGAAACACAGCATTTTGAATGTATGCCAGCGTCTGCATCAATGACATTTATGAGCCAACTGCATTCTAAAACAATCACACAGAGCCTGAATTCACAGCCTGAACCGTTACAGCAAAACCTGCCAGATTTAGTGTATGCACTTGTTTAATCTCCACGGTAGTACTGAAAGACGGCAATCATTCATCCCGGCCGCAGTGCTTCATTTTGTCATTGGTTTGCACCAGTGTTTACCAGTCACAACAGCAAAGGGTGGGTTTATACTCAAACGGGGGAAAGTTGCTGTAAGGGGAAGCCACTGAGGTACCTGCAGTGCGACTGGGACCAAACCTGTGTGGCCACCCGCAATCTCCAATGGGCTGGATTTTCAGCAGGCGGCCAGTGGCTGGCTTGAGTGGAATCGGGAAAGCTAACTCAAGCCGAGGAACTGGTGCGTTCTCTTTTCTTATCTTTCACTTTCTCCCACGTACACCCCCATTATCTTTCAAATGTTCTGTTTGCTTCTGCTGGGCAGAGGAGGAGCAGAGAAGCAAGGTAGCTTCTTGTCAAAGTGCCTTATTCTCTGTTTCAATGGAGATGAGAGGCCTAGGTACCTGCACATTTAGGAAGGCAATCTTGAATTGCTGTTAAGAACCAGCCTGGAAAAGTCATCCAGATATGTATAATGAAAGATAAACTGAATGGGGTGCATAAACCCCTCTAGTCTGTTGCCTTTGCAGAGGGCCATTAATTCTTAGAACAGAGTCGTGAGCGTTGTGTCCACACCCGCGTTTGCAGCACTGCAACGCCTGCAGCACTTCCTCGGGAGTCAGTTACTAGTTGTTAGTACAACAGCTCCTGAGCAGTGGGGAATACCCACATCAAATGACAAAGTTGTCTAGCTGCTTATTTTCTTCCCATGTACTAGAGGCCAATGTTTACCTAATGAAGAGCTAAAGAGACAGCCTGTTTTGGTTTTTTAAGTCTCTAGCAGTATTTGAACCAGTTGTTCACCTTTTTCTGTTGTGTTTGTGCTTCCGTTTATTTCAAAGGGATTTGTGCTTAGTGCTTCGCAATGTTTCAAACACAGTGTGTAAGAGGAATGTGGAATTCAGACTTTGGAAACCACTCCTGCACAGAGTCCTGTGAAACTCAGTGGGGGATGGTCTTAGAAATAACCACTGCATCTTAACATTCTACTAGAAGGACTGTTTGTGATGCAATATGCTATTTAATTTTTTCTTCTGCTTTCATAACCTGTGGGTATATGGGTTGTACGTATTTTATATACACTGACTACTATTTTTACCCAAAGGTATTTTTGCTTCAAGAAGCTCCCATAGCATTCTGATTGGCCTTTTCCTCCGATCTGTTACAACCTCTGGGTTGACTTAGCGCAGTAATGACAGCTTCCTGAGATACTTCCTTTACCTAAGTCACCCATTTGTGAAACAAGAAATTGAAATCTACAGGGACTCCAGGGAAGATCAAAACAATCCATATCTTAAATTTCATCTTTCACTCCTGCTATGCAAGTGAGAATGGAAAAATATTTTTGCCTCTCCTCTGCATCACATGATTTTAGACACAAAGACCTTCATCCTGTAGATGTAGTAGAAAGATGCTAAAACAGATTTCTTGTTAAAAACTACCATTCACTCTATTTTTCTAATACAAGAACATCTGTGTTTTCATGAACAGAAGTCACGTGTTGCTAAAGTAAAAGCTGAAAAGATCTTTTAGTTTCCATTGAAGAAAACAGTTGAACTTCCATCTACTTCAAAGAATCTCTATATGTACTCCTGGCCATTTTAATGGTTCTCTCTAGTAAATCTGAAGGCTAGAAGATCAGTTGTCATGGGAACTGGCAACAGATGACTCAAGAAAACAGAATTAAATGTTGGCTTGATGTCAACAGCTAATCTAGTGCCCTGCCAGCTGAAATCACAGTTAACGCGAACCAAGCCTAACAAGCGGTGATTTGAACAGAGTTGCAGCCAAAGATAAGAGCTTCTCACCCTGTGAACAGGAGAACATTTTAAAGTTTGAAAGTAATGAGGGGACCCAACAAGTTTGGGAACAGTGAAGCTCCAAAAAACATAGTTTATAATTGTTGAGTTAGATCCTTAACAGCTATAAATCAGTGTTTCTTTACATCAAAATCACGATATCAAATTAATTACCGTTTCAAGATCTGTCTTAGCGTTTTCAGAATCCATAAGATTGATTTGTGCTGGGACACAGTCCAAAATTGTTTCAAATTGTGGTTGTAGCCCATCTGTTATCTAGAAAATGCAATTCTTATGCTATAAGCTATTTTGCAAAGGAACGTCTATAAGCATATCATTTTTAGACTTGGAATTTAAATAAATACTGCTTTTTCTAAAGAATCATATCTAGCTTCTTTTGTTCATCATCAGTAGACTTTAAGGCCTAAAAGGCTACATTAAGGACTGTAATTCAGAGACTATATAAAAAATTGACTTTTATATACAGTCATGGAAAATACAGTCTCAGTTAAGAACAATCTGCTAATACTTGGCTCCTCCTAGTGACTGTTATATTAGCCCATATGGAGTGTAATAGAAAATAGAACAGCCTTGAAATAACATAAGAGTGTGTTTACATATACACGGACTATGAAAATCCATGCAGTTTAATTTATGAAAGTACAGTGGATTAATTAACTATTAAAATCCATGTGGACACTCATGTCGAGAATTAAAGTGAGCTCAGTTTAATTTAGCTTTATTCTTTTCCAAAGTAAATGAACCTAAATTGAATCAAGATTACTTTAATTCTAAGAGAGAGTATTCATGCAAATCTAGCGTGGTTTAATTAAGCCACTCCAAGCACGCAGAGTTAGATAATTTGGATTAGATTTTGTAAGCACTGCCATCTAAAAAAGCTCTTAGATGCACATAAAGGACAACTTTTAGGGTGAAATGTCTTTGCAGTACTGTATCAGTCTGGTTACTTAAGTAAATGTACAGTGATTGACTTTTCTCTTTGTTTTGGGATCTCCCATATGCATTATTGCCATGTTCTCTCTAGTGGCACTACCTATTCCAGGCTCCTGCATTGGGGGTGTTTTCTAACCTTACTGCAGTTTTGGTTTTTTGGACTATGTGCCAGAGTTGTCTACTACCACAACACAATAATCTACACAACCACTTTGAAGTTTTAGAAGTTTGATGTTGTCAGCGTAGCTTTGTTGTCACTGGTGGATTGCCAAAGTCTTGTTAAGAACCTATGACAATTCGTTCTCTAAAAATTCAAGCACTCTTTGGCTTGATACATAATAAATTCAGTTGGACCTCATTTGCCTTTTTACATGTATAAAATATATGGGCCTTCTGAGTTGGCATTTCACATGCATCTAGGTCATTTTAAGGTCAGGAATAGATCGATCTCAATCTACCCAATGCATCTCCATGTTTCAAGTCTACACTCAAAGGAAATACGTCAGCTAAACCTACACAAAAAGAATCTCTAGGTTTGTGAAAGACTATATACATCTGTTTAAGGGAGTAAAAATGTCTGTCTGTCTCAGTCTCTATAGGAGGGGCATACATGCAGTCTGTTACCTATGGCATCATTCTTCTCTGGAAGATGAAGTTGAGGAGTAGACAAGGAGAAGTAGAAAGAGAAACAGACTTTTGTTGTAACAATGCGATGCCTGATTAGTGCGTGCATCTAAGACACTACAGACATACTGTAGACTACTTCTGAAGAAGTTAATTTGTGGCTGGCCTATCATGAAGCAAAGAGGGAGTTGTGCTACAATATCATGTTTTCTGAGATTGTGCAGTTTATGGTCTTTGTTCAAGACTGTGTGCCTAAAGGCACGATTTAGCCCATATATTGTACATAGGCAATTCAAAGAAAAATAGATGCAAGTGCAGTGCACAATTCATCTGGCTTTTCTTCCACCACACATACAGGTAGCTGCATTGTGCATTACTAAGAGTAAATAATGTTACAAACTGTATCTTACATCTAACAATTTGCATTATATTCCACATAGAATGTTCAGTTAATGAATAAAATTAAAGGTTTAGATGTTTTTTTATAGAATCTTCTCTATCAGGATTGCTTATTTCCAACAAGTGTTTTATTAATTTAAGATTGCTCTGTATTTTTGATGGGATTTTTGACTTTTTAATGAATCAAGGTTCTTTTCTATAGGTTGTGTGTAGCCCTGAGCTGGCCGTGGTGCTGAATATCGGAGGGGTCTTCTCTGGTACGCATTCATGTACCACTGGTGCTCCCAGTGCTAGTGATGGATGCGTGTTTATGAGGATATATATCACATTGGTATATCTCATTAGCTCATTAGTGTAGAGCCAGTCTCAAATTCTTATAGCAATTTTTGAGGGAGGCCGATGAAGAGAGGCTGAAACCAGCAGTCCATGAATGGGCCCATATATTCCATGAAATTAGACAAAAATTCAGCAATTCATGACATACTGAATTGGATCTATGTATATGCATAAAAATATTATCCAGTTTTAGTCCTCAGAGCAATGAAAATATGGTTTCAAGGCTATGGCCTGTGCAATGTACAGTATGCTTATATTCAGTTGCATAATGATTTATCCTGTACAGGGAGGACAGAAGTCCACGTTTTCAGAACTGACTGCAAACAAAATACGTGTGCAATTTGCCTCCTCATCAATTATTGTCTTGAAAGATCATCACAATTTCAAATGAAAAGGCAAGAGAGACTGTGAAGTAAGGTTCATATAATGTGAGAAGAGATATGAGAAAATCTTACAGGGAATTACAGTTCAGTGTTGCTGCTTTTTTGACATCGCTCTCTTCACTTTCTTTTATGTTGGCTGGTGAAAAAATGGTCATCCATGTTTCATGTGATATGCTCTGTGGTGATGAATGTTAGAAGTTACAAGGATCTTATTTTAACAGGTGAGAAGAGAAATATGTATTGTGTGCGATATTAGGTAATATCTGTAAAGCTTCCCTCAAAAGTTTATCTGGATCTCAAACTAGCAAGTTCAGTTGCAAACACAAAAATTGATCCCAAGAAGTTAAATGATACCAGCTGTTGGTTATCAACAATTTTTACACTTCTGCTGGTTCTGGTTTTTGTGCTCAGCCAAAATGAACCTGACTTACTATTTCTTGTTTTACAAAAGTTACTCTAGCAGTCTAGAATAGTGGTTAATTTATAGGTTTCTAAGCTTTTCCAACTTTGGTCAAGTGGAATTTTCTATTGTGCTTCAGTGTTTCTGCCTAAGGTCAAAAACATACATTTGGGACATCTGTAAAAATATAGGTAAATAATTGATGGATGTGGACATGGTTTTTATTTGTAAGGGTTACATAAACAGATCATAGGATCATAGGGTGATTCAGGTTGGAAGGCACTGCAGGAGATCACCTAGTCCAATACAAAGGTTCTTTGCAAGGAAGAATTTCTGGTTTCTCAGAGGATGCTATGTTTGGAAAATACACTGAATTATGAAGTTATATCTTGTGATTGCAGAAGCTAGTATATAGCATGAATACATTTCTTTCTTCTGTCAAATACTTTAGGATGAGCTCTTATTCCTGTGGAAATCAGTACCAGTGAAATAAAAAATGCAATGTTAGGTCTTTCACTTCTTTTGGAGTAGTACTTATGTATAATCAGTTTAGAGTCAAATTATCCAGCTTTCATTCATAGAGTAATGCTTTGCTGTGTAGATAATCACAACAATGGTCAACAGAAATATGTGTGATTTAGTGACGTGAGTAATACTGACAGAATCTGCCCTTTGCACCCTGATCCTCGCACTCAGAATAGCTGTATATACCATCACAGTAGCTAATAAGCTGTGTCAATGACAGCTTTACCAATTGATAATATTTCCCATCCACTGTATTCATTTACAGGATTATAATGAGTATTGATAGAAAGCCCTTGAGTTCTGACATCAGTGCAGTTGGAATACTGCATTTATCATTCTTCACCTACACTGTTAAGGCCAGGCTTAATGATTTTAATAATAGCTCAGCATTACACTGAGCGGCTTCCGTTTGAAAAACTAACCATGAAATGGAGCTAGCAATGGTATACTGTTGAAATAATCGTTTCAGACCTACGTAAAACAGCTGTGGTACTACGTCGTCTCCATTGGCTAAATAATGACTCTAGAGTCTTGGCTGTGCTGGGAATAGGCAGCAGATATCTGTTCCTGTCCTTCTCTTCCCTCTTAAACTCACAGGGTAACAAAATTACATATAAGAGATACAAATACAAAGAGAAAACATATTTAAATTCTCAGCCTTTCACCATTTTGCTGTTTTCCCCTTGCAGTAATTGCTGGGCTTGGACAGGATTTTATACAATTCAGTTGCATAACAACCTTTCAGTGAACCATTAAATTGCTTACACATACAACAAATTTTTATGACAGACGATAAAAATAAAAAACGACAAAAGACCTTATTGAGAAAACAAAAGGAACTTATTGCCACATTTAAAAAACAAAAATATCCTAATTAAGGCTGATCAAGAGACACAGGGATAGTGGGATATGAAGTTTGCAGCTTTTGAAAATACTTTTTAGGACATTTTAAAGATACTTCCAGGAATATACTGGAATATCTGGTTTCTCTTTTTCTACTAACTATAACATTAATTCCAAATCAGAAAAGGTTACAAATATTAATTATTGAAGTAGTAACAAAGTTCTCCAAGCATGTTAAGTGTATTCAAATGAAAAAGACTTTAAAATAAGAGGAATTTCTTCAGGTTCATGACAATAGGAGAACAAATGTTTAATTCCACAGTCTTTCTAAACCTAATCTTAAAGTTTCTGGTTTAAAGAGTAGTTGTTTCCAATTGTTATGAATATGCCCCTTCTATAGGTATTCATTAAATCTGATAGAAGAAGGTCTCAAAATTGAGTCCAAACACAATTTCTGCGTATTTAAGAAATACTGAATAAGTTATAGTCCTAATTTCACCTAATTTAAAACCTGCTTAAGAGGGATTCCTCAAATGCCAATTTTTCTTCAGTGTGAGTGTTTCAAAGAGTCTATGATTCTATCTGAAGAGTTCTAAAATTAGCACTCAGCATTCTGATACACAGACACATTTTCACACGATCATTCTTTTCTTGAAAAGACAAAATAGAAGCAAAACACCTTGGATTTTCAAGAGGTAAGCTAGCCAATGTTTCCCTCCTCAATGGGGAAACAAGCTTTTCAGTAACCATGTAGGGGGTTTTATGCCAAGTTTGTGCTACGTCAAGTACTCAAGTCATTACCTGGTAACTTTGACAATTTAATCTCTTTTCATTGAAAGACTTTTAAACAAACTGCATAATAAAACATTGGCAGATGGAATGTTGCCCAGCTTTAATGAAAGGGGTCACCATTTAGTACCAGCAAAGAATATCTTATATTTTAACTGTAATCCAAAGAAGATCTACGATCTCATAAATAAATTAATGTCTTCTAGCACAGAAATACACTGACAGCTGAAATGTAGAATATTATATCCTGCACACAATTTTACATGAAACATTTTGGATGCTTTACAAAATTCACATACTTGAAGTATGTTTTCTACAAAAAGCTTAACAAAAACGTAGTTGTCCCATATATGGAGAACACGAAAGTGTACGAAGGGAGTTCAGATTCTTAAAAGAGATATTTAAAAAAGGCATGAATTCGCTGTAGAGTTTATTTATTGCTGCAGTGTAAGTTGACGGAGGTGCTTCATATATAGAAGTGTAAAAATGAGAGTTCCGAGTCTCATGCAAAAAGGCAAGAGTAAAGTCTGGGTTCTGTTAAGGAGGAAAAGTTCTGTTTTATTTACGACAATGGAAAATCTGAATCTGAAATTAAGCCATTCCAAGCTTTTGGGGAATTTTGCCCATCAGCAAGAGTATAAAACATCAACATTCATTCATTCGTTAGCTCAGTCCTATATCAAGTTTCGACTTGCTGTGGTCGCTGCAGTCGCCTCACAAGCCCTCCAGTGTTACCTGTGTGGCCAAGACAGAACTCCTCCACTGGTTAATAACCAGTTCCGTTGGCCTAAAGAGTAATGATTCATATCATCTTCTAAACCAGAAAAGATCCGTTATATTTTTCAGCAAAACATTTAAGAAGCTTTTGCCAGATTTTCAAACTTGTGTGCCTAAATTTCAAGTATTTAGAAGCTTAGCAAATATGGTTTTAAAACTCAAAGAAGCATGTTTGTGCATAAGGCATCTCACTGACAGATGAATCCTATTAACCTTGTTAAAACTACGTGCTTAAATTTAAGCACGTTTGGGAACTTTGCCGGGTCAGAGTTTTTAATTTTTCGTAGAGATTTTTTAAAATATTTGTTATTTACATTTGAAAGTTAGGCCTTTGGTTGTCATAGCTTTTTCCAGAACTTCAGTAAGTAGAAGGGATGCCTTCTGTATGCAGAATGGTGAGACAGTCGTCGTCTTTTTTTTTAAAAATTCAACTAAGGGCTTCAATATAGGCAAGGAAGCATGCTTTTAGTTATGAGGATGTTTGTCCTTTTCCTTGTTCAACTTTATCTTATGCTTTTCCCTATTTTACCCAGCTGTCCAGTATTCCAATCAGAGCCTTATTTTCCTGCCCAGTTGTAGCATTCCTCCCTTCAGGAGTCATTGAGGAAAGGCTGGTCTTGCCAGCAACCAGGTGAAGAGACTTACAAGATGACTCAACATCCATCTTTCTCTTACGATACAACACAGAAAGATCATTAGACCTTGCAGCACGTGCCTGAGAGATTATAATAGGAAGAACTTACTGAACAACAATTAGATTAATGGACAGATAACTGACTGATGGGTCAGGATAATGCTTACTAGCAAACTTCTACTAAAACTAAATGAAAAATTGGGAATTTTTTTTTCAACTTGTCATTGTATTTAACTCTCTAAGATATTTAATCTCTTGTGACATTACAGATTAATTACATAAAAACAATCATGAAACTCAGATTTACCAAACAGCAAAGTTCCCAAATTTCTGGGCTGGCTCCCCCTCTAGAGAGTCTCAGATACTTCTGAAATGCAAAAAAATTTTCTCAGAAAATGTAAGTACTTAGCTATAACATATATATATATATAATGTATATATAACAAAACTTTTGACCTAAGTTATGCCACTGACATTAATTAAAAGACTCACAATGATGTTAATAGTCATTGAAACAGTACTTTATTCAACTTGTTCCTTAAAGTATCCCCCAGGGAATAAGTAACAGGCTGTCCATTGAAGTCTTGTTTATGATGGAAAGTCTGTGCCTCTCTTTTACATATGTTCATGGAGTTAAAATAAATCAATCTTATATTATGCATATAGTTAGCGCACTTTTTTCAGAATAAGTATTTTACCTGAGTTGCAATGGATCATTCAGTCACTGACTAAACTATTCTGGAAAATAAATGTGGGTGGTTGTAGAAGATGCATAAGAAGACTCAGTAAGAGATAAAACTATTAATATATATTTCATGGGACAAAAAAAAGACTGTGATTTAGTTTAAATTCATAAGATTTTTTAAAAAAACTGTTTAGATTTTCTCCCTGGATTTTGGAAGTTCACTAGCCATTTTAAGAGCAAGAGGTATGCTCAATGCTCTGAAGTGGAACTGTTTGCTACAACACTATTTCAAGAATTACATGACCTAGAACCTACAGGAGCAGACAGTGCTTGGTTTATTTTAAAAGTATGTTCCTTTAGAACTGAAAAATTGTAACTTTGGAGCATGGGTTTAATGCCCAACATTTTAATCTACTAACAGATGTAAAATAATACCGCTCGATAGTAGGGACAAGATATTTCTGAGCAGTCAGCGAAGAGCTGAAGCAGCTGCAGAAAGAGATTTCCACAAAGAACTGGGAATAGTGATTATATTTGAAAGTGCAGAGGAATTCCTGTACCTGTGGTTTTGGCCAGTTCTCTACGGACACCTTACAAGCAGCGGTCTTCTCAGACAAGAACCGCTTTTCACTTTGATATTTTCTGCATCATCGGCACAGAGTGCTTGAACAGAACAGTCATTGTGGTTTTAAGTCTGCTTTTGCCTTCATGCAAGAAAGCCAATGTTTTTAAATTTGGATGGTAATAATATGTTCCCAGTGACAAAATAATGTACAAAACCATTCTGAGATATGGCTCGCTTGAAGTTGAGAGCAATGCAGCTGTTCACTGAGAGTCCTCTCCTGTTTCTTTTAAATCTGGAGCATCTGCCTTTCCAAAACACTTCAGTGTTAAGTCTCCCTAATGAAGGCATTTAAGACTGCAGGAAGGAAAGACTGTTTTCCTGCCTTCTGGGAAGTATGGTTAAGACTGGGTGGGGAATAATATGAAATTTAAATATTCTAGAAAAAATAGTAAGGGAAAAGCCCAGACCAGGCTTTCAGTACTGTAATTTAAGCTGGAATCTTTTCAAAGAGTGCTGAAGCAGTTTGCTGACAGTGCTGTAAATCAAAATTGCCTGGGGAGAAAGGAATCACAGGTTTGATGTGGCAGCTGACCGAAAGTTACAGTGGGGTTAGAGGCACTTTAATGACCAAAACATCTCCAATGTGTTTGTTTCTGGTGTGAAACCAAGTCTAGAGGTCTCCAGCATTTCCAAGGAAAAATCCATATTGGTTAAACAGTGACTTCCAGCTTCTTCTACAGGAGAGAAAAAGAGAAGCTTTTGCAACAGAGAAGTTGATTTGCAGATTTTCATCTGGTTCTTCATTTAGAAAACTGAGCCCAATTCTGAGCATTACGTGGGTTTTCACAGTTGCATACAGTGTACTATTAATGATCCAGGCGCCTGTCAGTGAAGACATGCTTTTCATGGTTAAAATAGGAAATGCATTCAGCTGTTTTACGTAATATAAACAGACCTGGATAGAGCTCAAAGGGTCCATCCTTGTATTCCTATGCAACTTGAAAAGAAAAAAGTGAAGGAGTTTCAAGGGAGAACAGTAACAGAGGGTGAAAGGAAATAAGCGTTTTCTTCCTCGGATTGAGCTGCTGCGTTCTGTGTGCTCCGAGCAACAGCAGCACTCAGAGGTAAGAGCAAGGAATAGAAGAAATGAATAGAAAAATGGATAAATACTTACTTCCTGCTACTGATGCCTTATTTTGTTAAACTGATCTGTCTTTCTTATTTGGAGTTTTAACTGAGGTGAGTAGACATTACGTACCCTAAAGCTTTGGGCATTTTTAAAATATTTCTGAGGTTCTATATTGAGGGTATGCAGCTACCTCTTAACATTAAGGAATTAGGATGTTTTGCTTGTGGTACAACATGTAAGAATGCATTATCTCTGTGATCATTAGGAATATAGAAAAAAAAATTCATTGTGTATCTTTTAGCTGAAAAAGTATGATCGTTCTTTGATACTTTGTGCTCTGAAAACCATACATTTCATAACCATGAATGTATTTCTCCAAAAGGAGGGATCAGTGATGGTGCTGGCAGATGAATTGCATAACTGTCTATTACACATGCTTCATTTCAATATCAATATATACACTTTTGCAATAGAAGAGGGATTTATGTCTACAGTTATGTTGCAGAAAAGCTGGGGGGGCAGGGAATGGGGAATTTTTCCCACTGCAAGTGTCTCAATGCTGTTTAGTTCAGACGTGTATTGGATTGCTGGGCTTTTTCCTCCTGATGAGA
Organism: Stercorarius parasiticus; assembly: GCA_013396915.1. Taxonomy (NCBI): domain Eukaryota; kingdom Metazoa; phylum Chordata; class Aves; order Charadriiformes; family Stercorariidae; genus Stercorarius; species Stercorarius parasiticus. Next base: position 833,049 of record VWZL01001006.1, on the reverse strand, counting down.
AAAAGAGTTTCCCTAAAAAATCCAACGGTGTAAGAAAGTTTATTTCTATGAAAGTAAATCTGGTGAGGTAATCTAACAGTTGTCCAGCATGCTTATGATTGCATTTTGCTGGACAGTTTGAAGATGCAGAATGGTTTTATGCTACCTAGTACTTAAGAGGTTGATGTATATTCATTTTCAACCTACGATTGAAAAAATCAGTTGAAAAGAAATGTATTATTTTGTAAAATATGAACTTTTCCAGTAATGTATAAAACAACATATTGAAGCATTCAGAAGGACATCTTTTTTTATATAAACTTGGATGTGCATTATGATTAAAATAAAGTGCCTGGTGAAATTAAATTCACATACTTTAAAAAAAAATCATTAATTCCCTTCCTCTCTCACTCTTCCTACACATTATTCATCTGGTATGTGAAGAGCTGTTCTGTGGCTTCCACACAAAAGGAAAGTGAAAAGAAAGCCAAAGATGTTTTAGTTAAATAACGATTATTCTTCAGGATCCTTTTAAAGCACAAAACAAAATGTTCTCCAGATACTGCGAAAACATCACATACGTAGTTTCAGATAATTACATGTTATATACCGGAAAGCCACTATATTAAGAGCACATTATTAAGATTTTAAAGGCAAGCACTACAAACTCAGGAAACGCCAGAATTATGGTTGCCTATGCAACCTTCATTCGGTTCCTTGTGCATATGCATTATGATGCAGCCTTTAAGTGCACAATCGCACACGTTTTTCTCCAGTAATCTATGAAGGCGGAAGTATTAATATATTCAGAAGCTTTTTTGTAGTGCCTATCAGTACAGTACCTGCTCCACAAAAGCCCTGAGCAGTGTGGGGCTGGTGTATCCACCATACATAGTTGAGGAGTGTGCAGAGCATCAGGGTGTGGTTTAAAAATACTAATTTTGACTGCCTCACTTGGGACGTGTATACTAAGATTTTCCAGAACCATTAGATAAGGCAGCATTTTATATACTTAGACAGTAATGTCTACTAAATTCTGTTGTGGATTCTTATCTACCTGAAGATTTGCACGTCAGCTGTAGTTTCAGGATGAGCACCCTGTTTAAATGACTTATTCCTTTCCCCTACGAAAGGAAAGGCTGGCAGGGGCAGGAGAGAGAACCTAGTTCTCCAAGGCCGCCTCCACCTACCTTGTCCCACAGTTCCCCAACCCACTCACAGCTTTTGCAGCAAAGCCATCATCCAATTTCTCAGTAAATGACTCGAGAACATTGCATTAAGATTATGTAGCCAACAGCATGTGTGTATGAGTTCTAGTAAAGACTTCAGAATATATAATAAAACAGCCCCAGACCTTCTGCCACACAGATTAACTGTTTCATCAGCAGTATTTCAGCCAGTAGCTCTACTGCAGAGAATAAAAGGGTAACGGAAATGAACCAGCAGATAAGAATGAAGACAAAACCTTTACCAGCACCTGTCAGGTATTTTCCAATAGAGAAACAGTGGTCTGAAATCTTGGATTCCATTTGAGGCTCTGGATGACAGCGTGCTTTGAGTTTAACTTTTTTCTTTCCCCTTAAATCTCTCCAGCTGAGCTTTGTCTCTATTGAAATTTTGGCTCCAGATCTTTCTTTCTCTCGTATTTCTAGTCCTACACTTCACCATTCCTAGGCACAATTTTTCTTCTCTTAAATCTAAGCCTGGGACAGAGTTTTAGGTCATGTGCTTTGAAGGCAAAACCAATTAAGAAGTTGTTCTGCCTTTAGCTATTTGTTTCCATTCCCAAATGTAGTTTATCGTCCGCCACTCAGCTGCTTGTCCTTCATTTTTGCCCACTGAATGGTTTCTGAGGCAATGTTGTGAAGTGTAGCACCGAAACAACCCAGGTTATCAGCATCCTTTAAAAAAGAAGTTATACACATTAAAGGGTTAAGGAGACTTTCAGTGGCTCTTGGGGGTAACATCTTTTACAAGTAAACCTAGGTAAAAATATTGTAACCTCCCTTTAAATGAACAATATGGTTTTTGCCATTGGATTTATAGTGTTAGTCAACAGATTGAATCTGTAACGTGATCCTATTAGCACCAATCCTCATACCTGTAATACTATATATACATGTAATAATCTATAGTGGGTATGTTGTAAGCATTAGATGTTATGCACAAGAGCATTCCATGAATGCTATATTAGTATTGATATTACAAGTTGATAAATTGTATTTGATTAATTTATGGATCTCAAATATGTGGAAATATTTTGTCCATCACCAACCCCTTGTTTCTGATGGAAATCCAGCACTATTTTGCAATTATAAAGCAACGCTAAGTTAACAGAATATGATTTATGTAGTTTTAGGAGGGTTGAAAAGGAGTTACCTATAGTAGACCTCATATGGCTAGCATCATGGTATTTACTTCAGCATGGTCTTCTCACAGTGTCAGCTGCCCAATACAGCTTCAGACTTGCGTGACTGGAACACTTTTCCTCACTCTCCTTGTGCTGTTAGAGGTGAACAAATCTCAACTGAGAGTGGGTAAAAGGTTTCCAATTTTGCGTTAGTATTTTGCTGTTCCGTGCTTTTGACCTAAACACTTAGCAGGCTCTTGTGGTAAAGAGCGAGAGTGGAGTACAAAGCTGTTCGGAGGAAGAAATCTACTAACCTGGGGAAATAGAAATGTTTTTCTTAATGAATGGACATCACCTGAAATCTGATTAAGCACATGAGGTATGAAAATCCCAAAGGCCCGTGTGGTGAACTGAATTAGATTGCTGTTTGATTTGTAGCAGTCACTTTACCTTATTATTGCAGTTTACGTTTTCTATTTCTAATCTCGGAAGGCGGGGTCTATGAGAGGTAACTTTGCAATGGTATGATATTTTCCATCCTTTTTTGCACTTCAGAATAAAGACTCACTTTTCACTAAAGCAGCTGCAAAGGAACCTAATAGCGAAATTGCTTTAACTGAGTTAAATGAATGACTGATCTGATCCAGACAACAGTTCCTACTGCAACCTGGGAAAATTTTCTCAGTTTCCAAGAATTTTTAGAAAAAGGTTCTATTTTAACATAAAAATTTTGAAAAGTATGTAATTTTTCATGGCACAAGTAATCCTGTAACTATCTATTTCTAATGTTTATGAAAGCACTTTCATGTGACGTATATTTTTTCTGCTTAATCTGCCCTTGAAAAATTATTTTTGAAAGTGCTTAGTTCTCTGTGGTAGGAAAAAGTTTTGTGGTTAGAATACTGGACTAAGGAAAGGATCTGTTCTATATCCAGTTCTTCAAAACTTTGGAAAAATCATTAAAATCCGTGCCTCAGTCTATCTTGTAAAGTTTGACTAACCCTTGTTTTTGAATACTTAAATTACAATCTCTTCAGAAAGACACTCTTGTTTATCAATTATTTTCTTGGTTGTTTTTACAGCTTCTGTATTGGAGTTGTTATATGGCTCAAAAAAACCCTAACCAAACCTGCCCTGCAAGTTTTACAACAATAATTTTTGAATTCTAAGAGGCGAGTTGCAAAAAAAACCCCCTCCTGCCTTGGCATGACTGTAGAGCCCATCACTGCGCATCAGCCCGAGCCGTATACAAACAGGGGCTGGTTTGCTGCGAGCAGTGATCACACAATAATCCTGTTATGACAGAGATCTAAAACACGAATGAAGATGTCAGAGGTACCTAGCAGCAAATGTAAATTTAATCTTAAGATAAAAGCATATCAAATACACCCAAGTGGCTTATTGCCAGAGATGCTAATTAGAAAAAACTGTATTATGCACACAGCCATTTGTTCCAAATGGCTCTTCAGGGAGCAGGTTAAGGAGGCGTTTCTCCTGTGTGGCTTGTTCTTGTTTACAGAGGTTGTTAATATTTGTGTAACCATCTCAGTGAAAAAATATGTCCAGTGAATAAAATAGACTTAAATGTGACTCTCCAAATTTCAGTTTTCAATGAAAAAAGACTCGCAAGACTTCAGGAGCTGAAATTTTAAGGAAAAGCTGTAAATTACAGACAAGTATCAACAGCAGAAGATTTCAACTCCCCTCATATAGCCTGGATCACTGCCTCTTCAGGAGAAACCATAGGGATAAATAATTCTGGACACAGAAAACGACTGCTTCATCAAACAGCTAATCTTAGAACCCACAAGGAAAGATACCATTCTGAATTTCATCTGGAGTGGTGCTCAGGACTCAGGTCAAAAGGGTTTAAGTGGGTAACAGCCAAAATCCAATTGTGGGGGGAATAGGAGGCCCAGTGCATCCAGCATACAGGTACTTCATTTCTAGAAAAGGGACTACATAAAAATGAGGTGATTAGGTAAAAAAGGAAACCCTGAAATAGACAGTCCAAAAAGCAAGATGCCTGTAAGTGCCTTTAAGTTGATAAAAACATACTATGTTTGAAGCCCAGGTGAAATACATGCCCATAACTCAGGATAAAGTGTCCTAAAATACTATGAGTGGCAATGGGGAAGTTAAGGAGATACTGTAGGGAAAAGGCTGGCACTCAAAAATTACACTTTGCCCAAATGAGGAGAATAGACTCACCTTAGAAACTGCATCTTTCTCGTTTCCCCCTCGCTAGCACTGCACAACTCTAAAGCCATCAGATTTCTCCTTGCCTAAGATGGTGCCTGTCTCCTTGCCCAAGAATGCCTGTCGCAGGGAGGGCAGCTCCTGCCACAGCAACTGCCAGGAACGTCCTCTCCGTTAAACAGACGTCCATCCAGTATCTTAGGACTCCAATGGGCATTGCAAATGATAGTCATACCTTTCACAGTAAATTAAATTACTTGTATCCCTGTATTCACAAGCACACTACTTGTGAAGGCTTCACCACAGCCATTCCCCTCCCTGACCAGCTATTTCCCCGCCGGTCACCGCTCCGCCCCGTGGGTCGGGAAGCTGTACTGCTGGCATTTCCTAGGATTAGAAGTCACTGAAAGGTCAGGGGCAGTTTTACCACGTCCTTTCTGCCTCTTCTGCAGTGCAAAACCACTAAGCTCTGAGAAAGGGAATCCATGTACCTGGTGCCACAGCAGCTCCTGGAAGCACCTCTTTGCTTTTGCCCTGGGCTCTCGCTTGCCTTCTCTGGCTCAGCGTCACTCAGCTCCGAATGGGGCCAGAGCAGAGGGATTCTTGCTGGCCATTCTGCAATGTTGGTACACGTGATGCTTTATTATACCTCTCAAGGCTGTTTGTAATGGGTTTGCTCGTACGTATCCAGCTCCAGGTTTACAGAGAAGCTGTGCAAGCAGATGCCTCAGTCCGGTTCTTATATACAGCTGTGAATCTACCCCATGGGCACAGTTAGGACAATAACGCATGCAAGCTGGATAATGGAAAATCAAAAGTATGTAATTAAACATGAATTTGCTATTATGCAGCAAGTAGAACTGTATAAGTTTATAAATAGTGTACATAGATCTCCCTTGCTGGGTGACATGGGATTACTGGGAAATTTTTGCAAACCTTTGAAATCTCTGCAAATGAGGCATCAGCAGGTGAGTATGGAAAGAGATGACAGAGAGAGAATGAGCCTGAGACACTAGTGACAGAAATACAAGACCGGCCTTATTAACAGTAAGCTGAATTTTAACCTTCAAATAGAGAAGAATTGCAAAGGTGATCGACCATTATTTAAGTACATTGTATCACAATCCCTTCTCCAGGCACACTACCTTCAAAGATGTTTCAGTTTTAATAGATTATCTGACATTTTAAAATACAAGTGTGGAGGGAGTTGCTAATATATTTAGACTGGGGAGCTTCATTTTGGTCATCTCTGCCTCTAGCTTCCTCTTAAAACATTTAATAGCAGCTTCGTTCCTCTTGGCTTCTATGAAGTGGGGATTTTAATTTATTTATGCTGATGAGGAACTTTTCAATATCCTCTTCCCCTCTTGTCGCCATTACGGAGAAGAGGGCAATGATTTTTAAAGGAAACTGTTTTTTATCTAGAACATGCAAAATTAAAAAGATACTGGAAAATGCAGTATAATTCAGGCTCACAGGCCTCTAGAAACCTAGTTAAAGAATACCTGGTAATGGAATTAATTTTTCATGCTCCACATATGCAGAGGAATATATTTCAGGGAATATATAGGCCTACGATATAAAATCAGAGTCAATTTCAAAAGTAACATAGTGAAATGGTAGAAACGTGACCTGATGAAAGTACCCATTTGTTTAAATATCCCATGACCTGTTGCCTGTACAACAAATGCTCAGCTTCACCCGCTGCGCTGTGGTTGCAGAGGAAAAATGCCACATGTGACTAATCTGAGAGCTACTTGTAATATTTAATGCAGCCAGCCCCCTCTCAGCCTTCTGCTTCTGGTTAATCTATTTATTTACAACTTTGCTGCCAAGCGTTAGTTTAAAACTAAACCAAAGGACAGGATTCAAATATGAAGCGCGGGTCACTGCCATCCCATCTTCCCTTCAGGCTGCTTGTGCCAGCTTTCTCCAGATTCTGTGCACCACAGTCCTTCAGATTTACTTCCCCAGTCCTTCCCTCAGCTTTAATTCTTTCTACAGAAAGATCGCCTCCCTCCCCAGAAAATCTTGAGATTTTCTTAGAAGCCATGTAACTTAAATTAAACCATGGGTTATTGGGCCTTTATGATTCACTTTACCAAGCTCTTCTGAATAACCACGTGGGCCAGAAAATTAATTAATTTCTATTGTCTATTTGCAAAATCTATTAATGTTCTTCAAGAAGAAACGAGCTCTGTCACTCACAGAAAACTCAACTATCAGATCCTAATGTTATTTTTGCAGCACTATATTTTTCTCTACAAGTAGATCTCAGCCTACTGCAGATTATCCAGGTACAATCACCCAGTACCATGCTACCGAGGCAGCACTTCGCAAGATGAACAAACTGCCAACTGAAGGAAATGTTCAGCATTTCATACTTTGATAAATTGAAGGAAGTTGAAACAAATAGTTTCATGACAAAAATATTAATCCTAGTTTTTTGGTGGTGAGGATAAGGTTACTCTTCAATTCAAAGATATCACCGAGAAATTTTATTTTTCAATAAAAGCTCTAGCTTTTGCTGTCTCCAAGGAGCTGATGGCACAGGTAAAAAGCCTTTGGATCTGCAGAGCTGTCAGCTAGTGTAATTTTATAGTGAGATCACATCGGGAATTTGGGATTGTAAAATTCTGGAAACAGGAAGCTACAAAGAATCTTCAGTTTTCATGTAAAAAGCTGAACATTTTTTAAATCTTCCTGGCTGCAGACAAGAAATAAGGAGGCAGCCATTAGCCTAGAGAGTCCTTGAGGAGAAAATAAAAACCAAAGTGAATCCATCGGTCAAGCAATCTTGTGATTCTGGATGTCTGACTCATAATTTTACATAGGTTGAGGCAAAGAAACTGGGTTTGACCTTCCTTGGTACAGATGTTTACTGTGGATATGCACTTCCATGATTATTTGGAACTTTATAGAATTACGGAATGGTTTGTGTTGGAAGGGACCTTAAAGCCCACCCAGTGGCACCCCCTGCCCTGGGCAGGGACACCTCCCACCAGCCCAGGTTGCTCCAAGCCCCGTCCAACCTGGCCTTGAACCCCTCCAGGGATGGGGCAGCCACAGCTTCTCTGGGCAACCTGGGCCAGGGGCTCACCCCCTCACAGTTATGCTATATTATTTTCTTCCAAGTGTACAACAGCATGGCAACTTAGCAAATGCCATCATGAATGCTTTGCACCTGTATCAAGACGCAAACATACATCTGTCATTCCATAACTACTAAAACACAGTTTGATACTTTTCCCACTGGGCTACTTTTTTTTGGAGTAGTTCATTATTCAGTATTGAGAATTCATAATAGAAGGCAACACATCCCTGAATAATGTTTATTTTAGGGCCCATCTGTAAATGAGGGGCTAATATATAAATTACCCACCGTGCAATTGTATTCTCGCTTGTCTCTCAGCTGGAAATGGAGCTGGATCCATAAGCAACCAAGAAACAACCCTTCTCCCTGCTCCCTCTGAAAGACAGAGCCCTCTTTGAGAGGGGAGAAAACCCCAGGAAATGTGCATTGGTTATCAGTACACAAATGAACATTGCTGAAGCTTCAAAATAGTGTTTGGAAGATGTTTGTGAAGTTCTTTGAATGAAATATTGAACAGGGGTCTAAAGATGAACTCTGGTTATTCAAAGTAAAGAGTGTAGAAAGAAAACTGGTATTATTGTAGAGGAGAAAGGAACTGTTCACTTTTTATGTTTCTGCTCATCGAAAGGGTGATGAAATTGAAGAAGGCGAACTGAGATAGACCACGTGTCGTGTACGTCCACTGAAGACAGCCAGGCAGCATCATATTTGATTTCAAAATAAATTCCCCAGTAGCTGTGCATCCTAGCAGGGCTTGATTTTATTAAATGTCATGCTAGAAACTATTACTTTGCGGTGTTTGTATGAAGTCGCTCCTGGTGCCATCCCATCTGTGCCTCAACCCTCATTAGCCTCTGCTCTCATTTTCTACAAAGATTAATCTATTTTGAGAAAAATCACGGCAAGAAATTATGCTTTTATAGCAAGGTCTCATTCTGCAAATTGTGAGAACTGTGAAGTTTTCCTTCTGTTTGCACTGAATCTAAGGCCACAATGTCAAAGAGAGATATTAAATGAGTCTGCAAAAAGGCATATTATTGGCAATCCTTGGTTTTGCTTGTGTAACTGCGTGGTTACATGTACGTAGTCAGAACTGGCCAAGAATGCAGCCATTATATGATTCATAGCTACAGCTGTGGCAACTGTATATCAAATTGGGTCTAAATACGCACACACTTCACGTATAGCTGCACACCATGATCACTGAAGATATTTTTCTGTGACTGTCAGTGCAGACATTCTACACACCATTCAGGTCTGTTTAAAAAAAACCAGGTACCTCATGTGTTTGTGCACGTTCAGCTTGCACTCCCTCTAGATAGCACTGACCTCCCAGCTTGTGAAGTCTTTCATCTCCATGGCAAGGTAAGAGAGATCATGCCACTGGGCAGCTCTGGGGAGCTTATTCGGCCTGTGACTGCAGTCAGAATTTGCTGGGCTGAAGGACTTTGCTCAAGAAGCTAAAAGGCAGAGCGCAGGACCAATACTGAGAGGTGAAGGATCTCTTTCCAGCACTGGTTCAGCTGTCACGCTACACGTTGTGATTTAGCTTTCCTCCTTCATAATGCACTTGGGTATATACTTACAAAAAAGTATTATGTAGGACTCAGCTGTTATATTAACATAACAATTGGAAAACATGATACTAAGCTATTTCATGTCAGTTTTTTACCATTTTTAATGACCATAGAGAACCCAGGTTAGTCTGTAGAACAAGATGCCGAGGCCCGCTTTACAGAAGAGTCTGTATGTCTCAAGTGGCTTCACAGTTGCCACAGTAAGATTTATTTGCTGAGTGACACAGTGAGTCGTGGAGGAGGAGAGTTGTTTTCCTTCTTAAATGGTCAAAACATAAGTTAAACCTGCCTTCAGGCAGGCTCAGTGTACCCTGCAGCCACCCTGGAACATTTTCAACAGATCAGAAAAGTTTGCAGTTTGAACAGGAACATTTGGGTTTTTTTCAGCTGGCTTTGCTCGTTTTGGCTTGGGACATGCTTAACTGTCAGAGCTTTTCACTTTTAATGTTGACTAAATACGAGCCCTTCTCCTGCTTCTGCCAACTTCGGGGGGCGGGGGGTGGGCGGGGAGGGGAGAAAAAAAAAGAAAAAAAAAAGAAGAGGAAATACAAAAATCAGAGGAAAGAAATCAAGGAAAAAAAGTACCAGGATAGGTGAGGAAAGCTAAAGAACCTTTGAGTGGGAACGGCAGTTCACTCTGTTCACAGGCCTTTCACTGTGCATTTCAGCACTCAAGCATTATAAATATGAACATTCAAGACAGCACTGTAATAGATGCCAAAATTTAACTTCTGACTTGTTTTATTTGAGAGTCATCGTACATGCTACTCGGATGAATTTGGCGCACCATTGGGAAGGGGTTAGAAGCAGCAGGGCTGAGCTAGTCAGCCTTTGGGCTCTGCTGGGGCACACCTGCTGGGTGGCCCGCCTGCATTGACAAGATCCCTGATGCTGACTATGCCACCCTAAAACCAAGCTCCCAGACCCTCTCTCACTCTGCCCTACATGAGAAGTAGCTATTTTATAATCAAATCCATATTACCAGTAGACTGCTTGATTTTTTAAAAGATTTTAAGTTATGTAATATAATGTATAATATTGCATGCCTATATACTGTATAGATACACTGCGCAGATATAGACACACTATAGAATATCTACCAAACTTGGGGAGGGTGGAGCACGTGTGCATTTATAGTGCATAAGCAAAAAGCCCAGAGCCAAACCCAAGGAAACGCAAACATGAGGAAAGGGGTGATATACTTCGCTCTGAAAACGGAGCTGTTGCGCATGGCCCTGCTGGATGCAGCTGCGCAGCACAGGCTCGCGCCCTGCGAAAACACTCTCCTTGCTGCTCCTGTAGCAGGGAGCTGCTGTTGAAAGTTGAGGTCACTGAGCAGAAGTGGCCTGTACAGAGGCTAGAGCCACCATGGGATGTCTCATTTTGCTTCTTGCCACCCAGATCTCTGTGCTGGGGAGGCAGGCAGAGATGTTCCATTAGTTTGACATCACTTTCTGGCACCCACAGGCCCTGCCGTCGTATGAGAGGCTGATGTTAACACCAGATCTGTGCATGATTGTTCTTAACAGCAGTACAGGTTTCATCCAGATCAGGGATGGGCAAATGATCATATTTCTGTCAAATCAGCCAGAGCCGTGATAGAGAGTTTATACCAGCGCTGTGCTTTTATACCAGATTGATGCCAACTGTGGGAAGACAGACAATGCTTGATACGGCATAAAGTGCAAGTGGCGCAGACAAACGATACCTGATTCCGCAAAAAACTTGCAGGTTGACTGATAAGCATTTTTTTGAACACATTTGAGATGGCAGAATGAATTTCTACCGGATCTGCACTTTGTATCGTTGGGACCACGGTAGTTTTGGTGCCCTAAAACTGGATTTAGTGGATACCAGCCCAAGACTTCTTAAACCAAGGCCTACTTGTTTGTGTCTGTATCTTCTAAGGGTTTATCCACCTTGCAGAAGAAAAGTTGAGTTAGGGAATCTGAGCTGCTCTGTCTAATTCAATGCCATGCATAGATCTGGGAAATATATAGCTCCTGCCATCTCGCCCCCTGCTAACTGCCAGTGCTCCTTAGCTCTCCCTTTTGGAGCTCACAGCCCCACAAACACTGCAGTGGTGTTAAAGCACCCTGCCTTGTTTGGGTTACTCAGACATCCCTAGTACAATGCTTCACTGTACTTTTTACAAATATCTCTTGTTTCCATTTCCTTACTAAACACAAGAAAACAAAATCATAAGATGTGTTTTATTTTCAGCTTTAAGCATTCTGTTCTGGTTTTGGTGGTTTTATTGTGAATCACATGTTCTGGGTAACATACCATGTGTTTTTGCAAATATGATCTCCGAGTGATCCCACTAGGAATGCAGAAGCCATGTAACTTGTAACTCCGGAGTACGTTGCTAGAATGGCACCTGGGCCGTGTGGTCAGCACGGGAACAAAATCACCGAGCACCAGCACGTGTCAAAGAAGTAAAGCCTAACGGATCAGGTGCCTGGAAGCAGGGTATGAGCTATTCAGTATAAAATGTCCTCTTTAAACTCCTGGGGAGGTATTCTGTTTGCTGATTTATTGCGACAGGAATTCTTAGTCCTGTGCCCACACAAAATGTCATCCCAGCGAGTATCAGTTTCATACCTCTGCAGGCAGACGGCGGGGACTGAGTGGCCCCTGCTCTGCTGAGCCCGGGCCAGCGCGGGCAGCAGCCCGGGGAGGTGATGCTGCTGCATTTGCTGTGCCACCCTCCGGCCAGGAAGGAAAATCTCTGATTTTCAGTGCTGTCAATCTGGTATCCTCAAATTCACTACCTTCAGCACTAAGGGACAAGCTGGGGGGGCTTCTAGCAAGTGTGCAGCCACTGCATGCAACTGTATGGAGAAAGGATGTCCTGTTGATCATTCTGCCTTATTTCCAAATAAATGTACTTATTTTAGAGCCGCTATCTGAACTAATCATCCAAAGGCTATACTGATAGCCAGATGTCAGAATCATAAATTTTGTTCTTTCAAGCTTTTCCCCAGTAGCCTTAAATAGAAGAATAAATTTTCCACAGAGAAAGACTCTTCTATTAATAGCATTAGATCATTTCAGCACTTGAAAGGAAGAAATTAGTTGAGTTTTTAATGGGTGTTTTTTTAATACTTTTTAAAATACTGTAAGTTTTTTTACTGTGCAGGCAAAAGCATCCGCCTTCAGAGTTTTAATTACTGGGAAAAAAAAAATAATCTCTCTCTGAGTTCAAAAACCAAAAATAGTGAATGAGACTATGTGAAATGGCTTAAAATAAACATCTTCAAACAATCTGGTCCTATGTGTCAGTTCTTTCTCATGCTTTGATAATCTCATCTCAGTTGTTGAAACAGACTTACACAGATTGCATAGGAGGCTGGAAGATGATTGAAAGGACTGCTGCTTACCCAGTGCAGTGAGTTGCCAATAAGAGGTGATGTTCTGAAGGGCAGTCTCAGCAAGTTTCCTCGCTATGTTTTCTCATAACGGAGAAAATTTGGCCAGTTCCACTTCCGTGATCTCACATTCTAAAATCTCTCCTCATTCATTTAAGAAAATGAGAGAAAAACAAGCTGTAGGCTTCTCTGCCTTTTCCAAATAAACTTTGTTATCCTCTTATGTAAAACACTAAGAGGATATTCCAAGTGGCAAAGAGCTTTATACACAGCTTCACTTAAAAGCAAAAACATAAAACATGTTTTGTTCTGCAGTGACAGAAATTCAGTCATTTCTTGTAATGAATGGGCAATGTCAAAGGAACATACGGTATTTTTAGCTCTGCTTCATTACCCAATGTGGTAAACGAATCCTGAATGCTTGTAACATCTAAAAGCTTTCTCTGAGAAGAAAGGCTTTTCCTGCGTAGTCTTGATTAAAGTCAGACTGTTGTTGTCCGGAGGATCAGTAAACTGTGCTGAGCTGGAAGAGGAGGCTGCCTGCAGGATAAGCAGTCAGATCTGTACAAATAGTGAAATGATAGCAAAACCCCGAGCTGGGTGTAAAAGCAGAATGTGTATAGTGAAGAGGAAGGGTAGCCCGGTGAGACGAGGAATATCAGTAGATGGGGAGATGTAATTTCAGTGTGACAAACTCCTTGTCTGACCTTCTGTTCAGGAATTTAGGACTGAAGCTCTATGTTAGAGGCGGATAAGCTCAAGCTAACACGACTGAAACAGGGCACTATAAAGCATAATAATACATGCCTACCACTGCAATAGAGCTGGCAGGCACATTTGATACCAACATCCTCTGTTAATGTTTCACAACATTTTTTTACTGTTATGTTTGCTGTATTAATCCATTTGGCCTGCCAATGAATTCGGCTTATGCTTGAGTAAGTTGACCTTTCTTTCTTTTTCCTCTCTCACTGCACAAGATCCTTGACCTGCTGTGATACGATCTGCTCAGTCTAGACGTGAGCCAAACTGTGAGGGAGCTGGCTTACTCTAAACAAAGTTGCGGGATTTCAGAATGGCAAGCACAGAACACCCTTCCAGTTCTCATAAAAGCCTGTGGATTTCAGAGTTTCTTGGAACATCACAGGATCAAATCCAAATTATGCCTACACCAGTGAAATTCAATACCATCATTACACAAAACAATCCATAAAGTCAACAGCAGTCTGAAATCTCTGCAAATGCCGCAGAACAATGGCATAAATTTCAAGACAGAGCAATATGAAAATCTTTAAATATCTTAATTTTCATTACACTCGTAAGTAATCCGGTTTTTGCAGCTAAGATATTGTCACTTCCTCTATTAGTTCCCATGTAGTTTTCTGGCACAAAGAAGCTTTCAGGAGATTTTTGTGGCTTTTTAGTGGTATACCCCAAAACACACATAGGCTTCCTCCTGAGGAAGCAGTTATTACAATATGGGGGGGGTCCTGTTTCCAGCTCTCCGTGACTCATGCAAGCAGCTGAGAACACAGTTAAAATATGAAAGCTGAAAAGAAACTGAGAAGAGGGAGTAGTTATTCCACTTCTCTTTCTCTTGGAAGAACTAAAAAATACATAAATTTAGGTCAGACAGGGTAAAAATATTCCATGCTGGTTTTTCTTCCATGCTACTTGGGCTTTGTGAGGCTTATAAAAACAGGCCCAGGGTATGGTTGAAGTGAACAAGGCTATTATTTACTTGTTTAATAAAAACCTCATGCATTGAAATAGAAATTCAGTTCATATTCCATGGTGGTTTTAAAATTAAAGTTTTGTCACAGATCTGGTTATCCCTTTTGCGTAAAAAAATAATAAAATAAAATTAAAAAAAAAAAGAAACGAGGAAGAAGTCCAAAGATTCTTGCTGATGAAAGGCAAATGTTAGAAAAACATTCATTAGATGATTTCTTCTCAAAAACATGACCCAAATGAAAATCAAGAGCTAGACACCAAAGAACTGCCTGGGATTGTTACTCTTAAAAACCCCATGAATTTAAAATCTGTTGCCAGTAAAATTAACAAAACCTGTTTGTAGAAAAACACAGCCTCCTGACATGCTTTTAATTTTGAAAACAGTAGTTATTTTTTCTTGTTTTGTATAAGCACTGACCAGCAGAACAGAAGTGTCGTCATGTGTTCTCTAGACACTTCTCAATATTGTAGAATCTCATCTTTTTTTTTTTTTACACCATTACATTATAAATTAAGTCTGTAAACGTAGAACTGGGTCAATCTTACCTCTTCAGACAAAATGTGCAGACCAGGATTTCGATCAGCATTTTCTCTATGTATGTGTAACACAACACAGAGAGGGTTTGCTATACCAAGGCAGATTTAAGCCGCTCCATATCCACCGTGCTGGCCCCGACCGCTAAGTTGCCTTGACAAAGCCATGGGGAAAACTATTAGTAGGAAACCCTTGTGCAACTCAGAGTTGCTCCAGCCTCTCCTGTTCCATCTGCAGGCTGCTCTAGGGCGAGCAGGACAATGCCTGACGCACTGGCCGCATGGTGATGCTTAGGGAAACCTCCCAGGCACTTCAAGGCAGACGTGGGGAACCTTTACCAATGCTGCTATAGACTTTGAAATGAAAATGCTGCTAGTAGATTTTAAAATATCAAAAAGACCATTTCTCATTTTAGTTTAACTCATGGCATTCTTTGTACCTACTTTGAATGTGGCTGTATGCCACCTCCTTTCTCCTCTGTTTATTTCAGTTTAAGCTAGGTCTTTCCGAGATGGTGTAAGCACTGTAGTCATTAAACGTCATGCCTGTATGTACTATTGCCTAATATTCCTAGAGATCCTAACCATCTGCAAACATATTGTTGAAGCTTATTATGTGACCTTTGCAGTTATTGTAAGCAGTGCAACCGAACTAGCCCACATTCTCCTTGAAAAGAAAATGAATAATAAAATGGTATTTAAGACATTTCTCTCCCCTTCTTTCAAATGTAACCATTTCAAGAAGTTACGATGTATTTTCTGACTTGTTTTCAGCAACAATTGTTGAGTTTGTGTGGAAAGAACACTTTATGGTGTTAAAAATTAATACAAAACTCAGTTCTTGCACTGAACTGCATAAAGACTCACTGCAATTAATGAAATCGGTAGAACTCTGGTTGAATGCAAAGCCCTTTCTCCACTAAATTCAGTGCACTACAAACCTTAGAAAAGAACAAGCTAAAAGAAATTCGTCCATCTGTGCATTAGAGCAAATTTACTTTTTCTGTCACAACCATAGCATCATTCTAGCAAATTTGAAATTGTCATTATATCTATTTTGTTAATTTATGTATAGCAATTTCATTGATGCTAAAACGTCTTGCTGAAGGGCTCTAGGAAGAGACATGCCACGCTGGATACAGGGATGTACACCAGACAAGTGTAGTATATAGACATTTCAGTTAAGCTGTAATATGGGCTAAAACACAATACAAGGGAATTTTTACTTTACCAAAAATTTAAGAGTCAAAGTCTTGATGAAAGTTAGTGACTCTTGGTACCAACAACACATAGGAATTTGCATGTACGTTTAGGGGCTTTTGAATCTTGTAATTTAGTAAGAGAAATAATAATCTTTATCTGTTCTCTGGAAAGAAAATGCAGAAATTCTTAGTTCATTTTTGGAAGGCTGGTTGTTTAGTTTGGTTGGCATTTTTGTTTTAAAGAAGAATCTTGTTTCCTTTGCACTTTGTAAGGAAAGAGCTCATTCTCTGTCACGTTAGAGTCACAAGAGCACACCACTTAACAAATGCACACCAGAAGATGTTGAGTCCTCAGCAGCAGCTATTCACAGACCTGCTTCCAATGGGCTTCACTACTGGCTAACACAGACACAGCCAACATAGTGCATTAGCAAAAGGAAAAGCAGTTACTTCCATGGTTGTTCTCCCTGCTTGGCTGCTGGGCGACAGAGAGTGTTAACGGACAGAGATCGCTGCTGTCCTGCCAAGGTCTCATTTTGTTGTTGCCAGGTGGGACTTTGTCTCTCTATTCTTATATCTCTTACACAAGGCAAGGATTTTTTTATAGCTTCCTCAGGGAGTCTGCAGACTGAAACACTCAGTAGTTTATTTTTCCTAGCTCCTATAATACAAGAAGAAAGCAACCTGGAATGGAGTCATTCCAAGAGCTGCAGAGGAGAGAGCTTTAAAAATTTTGAATAATTTCCACGTTCATTCCTTGCCCTGAAGATCCTACCGTTCCCATTAGGAATAGGTTGTGGTCTTGTTTCAGACAAACAGTGATAATCACTACAGGAAATTTGATAAGTAACTATTTCTCTTGGCCCTTGACCAGCAAAGAATTTCGTTTTAAAAGCCATATTGCTCTATTAGCATTTTAAAGATTGTTAACCAGAGCCCATCAATTTGGAAGCAGAATCTTAATTTTTAAAGTATGGACCTCCCAGGAACTCATTAATTTTTAAAGATATTCAGATGTCTACAGGTAAGCATGTTGCAGTTTTTTTAGATCAGTGCTTTAAAGCCCTTATCTGAGCCTTGACATAGTGCCACGGTAAGGAGCAGACAATGTTAACTTTAACACAAGATTGAAGAGTTGAGAAGTGCCATTGCCCATGGGAACTTTGTACTGCCTGACGGTTTTCTCTGTGTTTTTAAGGATGCTGAGGACAACAGAGGGTCTGCGGTACCTTACTGTCTTTTGAAGACTGCTGAGTATTTAGTATAATTGCCTTTTTGGAAAATACCAGTATACACAGTGGGGTAAATGGATCTTCACAAACAATGCTGCCCTCAAAGTATTTCCTATATGTGACTCATATTTACAGAACACTATGTGAAGCGGACCAAGCCATCTCTAGAAAGTATTTAACCATTCATTCAGGTGAATGACCCCCTATAAAAAGCATTTCATCACAATTTACATACCAACCAAACGTAGAAATCACTGGCAACTTTATAACAGTTTTACAAGGAGCCAAATTGGATGTATAACCTTTAGACAAAAGTTCATTTCAGTCACTATGACTGTTTTCTATCTACCTTTCTCTGTAGCTGATCTGGTTTATGTCATATTTTTGTTGCCAAAGTATTTCTCCTTCCAAATCTCTGTCCTGTTCTGCATAGCAGGCCTGGAGTATGCACCAGAGACTGTTGACTAATGTGTATTTGTTGCCAATGGCCGTAAGGAAAGTGAAAGTGCAAAGCAGCAGGAGTGATAAAGGAAAAAAGAAAAAAAAGGCAGATGCTCTTGCATTTCACAAAGCAGAATGTTTTCTATCTGCAGTAGTGGCATTGAACAGTGACAGAGCACCAGCAGGGAGCTGTGGTGTGTTCGAGGGAAGAAGGAAATTATGCATTAAATTTCAAGGGCGTAAAAGTTCGTAGGACATGAGGATTTGATTATTTCTCTAATATACAAGTTTGGGATGGATACAAAGTGAGAGCTGATT
This sequence comes from Stercorarius parasiticus, assembly GCA_013396915.1. Taxonomy (NCBI): domain Eukaryota; kingdom Metazoa; phylum Chordata; class Aves; order Charadriiformes; family Stercorariidae; genus Stercorarius; species Stercorarius parasiticus. The sequence continues at coordinate 815,018 of VWZL01001006.1, read as the reverse complement.
GTACGTCTGACAGACAGACTCCCATGAACAGAAGAAACTCTACGCAGGTCAATTCTGGGGCATGAATCCTAGAAAAAAGCAATGTGTACGTAGTTCCTGTTCACAAGCATGGTGCTCTTCCACCAATGACTTCCCTGGGCGTTGCACGACCCTCTAAATGTAACTGCTATCAGGGATGCGCGGCAGTGAAATGGATCTGAAGGTGCCTCTTGGAGACAGCACAGGGTGTGTTTCAGTCTGCAGACTCCCTGAGGAAGCTATAAAAAACATCCTTTCAACAGGTTTGCAGCAAGGCTACAGCTAATTAAACAACTGCAGGTGATGAAACACTGGTCCTGCAGTGCAGATAAGAGCTTTACTACTACGAGTGCATGAAAGCCTAATTCAAGCTGTTCCTGTACTTGCTGGGCTTGGCCTCCCTTGTCCTGCAGAACAGCATCTCTCCGAGAGGCTTGGGGAAACTGCCCAGTCCTGGAATTTGTAACATGGGTGGGACAAAACCCCTTGCAGATGCAGGATGGTCAAGGCTTGGTGCAGTCTGGCTCTTGGCCCTCTGCAGAGGCAGTGCTCATTTGACTTTATTGGAATAGATTGTTTGTGAATCTCAGGAGATGCTGCTCTGTCTGCTGCTTGAGCAAGCTCTCACTGGGTGAGAGACGTGCAAATGTCAAGTTTCCCCTCTCAAAAGAATATATTGCACAGGCTCAAGTAAATGAATTAACTGTGATTATACAGCAATCCTTCATTAGTCTCATTTTCTTACTGTTATTTAGTTCTTCCTTATCCAGGTAAAGCATGTTGTGGGTTCCTTTACGCAAACACTGCAAAACTTATTTTGTTAATGAATTGCTAATGTCAGACTGTGCATTGTAAATCACAGAAAGTGCTATTGGGACTTGACACAATGATCCAAAAGCATGAAACGTTCCTGATTAATTTCTTTGCACCTTGGCTCATATGGCGGTAATGCTGTTAGGTGATATGTCAACTTCCTGAAGGAACATTTTCTGGAAGAAATCACAAATCTCAAGCATATAAGGTGTATTTTTATCTAAGAGATTTAGCTGGAGTTGCCACTTCCCTGCTTTCTTTCCTTTGATAAGTATAATCCGTTTCCCTGTTCATTTCAGCTAAAGCTGGTTTTAAAATCCAAATACTTTGAAGGGAGGCTCAACATGACAGAATGGAAATAAACTCCCCTGGCAAGCACAGCCCCCTCCTACCACCCACAAATTATGTTTTGGGTTTTTTTTTTCCTCCTTCAATTAAAGAAAAATGTTAAATCGTAATTTAACATACTAAAGAGCAGTGGAAATTATAGAACAAGGATACATGACAAACATTTGAGCATGAAGTGAAAATGGAAGCTCAGACTCTGGAGACCACACGAAAGGTAGAAAGGAAAGCACAGTAACTTGCATTTTCATGCAGGGAGGTATAAAAGCCTCATGAAGATTCATACCACCCGGCTAAAAGAAAGGTGATACAGCCCAAGAACAGCCTGTACTCAGTGGAAGCTGAACCCAGAGCTGTTTTGGATACGGTGCTCATAAAGGACTCTATTCCCCTTTGTCATTCTGCCATTTATCTTAGTGTTTTCACCCTGCCTTCATGTATCTCCATGAGTCTGAAGTCTGCACAAATTTACTGTGCCAGGTTCTCCCCCCAAGGTAACTCGACGAACGACGTGGGTATGGTGTGGATGAGCCTGGCCCACTATCCATCTGCTTCCTCATGAGGTTAAACTATTGAGCGAGATGAAATCCAAGGCGGGAAATCATGAACATAAAGGATTACAATTTTGCTAACAAAAAGATGAGAATTTAAGCCATTTTTTCCTGCACCGTTGACCATACAAAACTTAAAAATTTGGACAGGTAAATGCCTGAATTCGCACCTCAGTCCTTTAATTTTCCCTACTTTGTTTCAGTATTTTTCTGGTGTGTCAGAGCAATAATCTATGTCACATCAGCAGCTGTGCATCCAAAATTAGCTTATGATTACATTCAATAATGTACTAGAGGTACCTTGCCTTTTCTAAAGAACTAAACTGTTAGGAACTAGGTTTTCTGTTTTACAAAGGATTCTGTGTAAATTTCTCCAAACCAACCCAAACCAATATTGAAATATTCAGAGCTTCAAACAAAAAGTCCTTCAAAAATTAAATACATTTCAGGTTCATCAAAAGCTTTTTTCTCTTTTCTAATTTTAACTTCTAATTTCTAAAAGTCATTCAAAATTGTAAAAATCAAAATACTGTATGTTCAAAAAACTGAAATGAAAACTTCAAACTGGAACATTCCACTGCAGTTTTCTTTCAAAGTCAGTGAAGAAAGAGCATGGCTGCAGAAATGCAGGTGACAGAAAACATTTTTAGAACAAGGAAGAGCTCCATCACAGGAAACATCTAACTAGTGCAAGAAAAAAGGTCTTTGGTTTGAATCCTGCTTCTCTGGAACCTAACAGAAGTGTTCAAAGGCTCCTAGACACAAACAATTTACCCCTATCCTGCAGATTCAATCATTGTCATCAGTTCTTCGTCTTTTAGGATGCTAAACTAAGGAAAAAGGGGTTTGTCCCTGCTGCTAATTCTCCTTCCTAAAGATCAGGATAGTCTTTAAAACCAAGACAACCTTTCTGCCTTCTTTCCCCTGCAGGTTTCTCTCACTAGGTGAGAAGTACCCTCTGTACAGAGCACCCTTTGTAGAGAAGGCCGTTTCTTGGCTACCCTCACAATGGCTGGCTTGCATGACTGGGGACTGACCAGCAGTAGACATGAACCCTTTAAACGCTGAGCTCCCCCCGTGACATCCTCCTAAATGTCCTTTTCAGGGGTAGACACCAATTCTAGGCAGCACTGAATGTTAGCAGTGGTAAAGGCACCTCTATCCCAAAAGCCAAATAGGTCATTTTGATTCCACTCACTGTCTGTGCCCTCAGAGTGGACCAAAGGGAACCTTTTTTTCCTTTTTTAACTCCGTATCTGAGTTGCAAAGACAAATGCAATGACAATAACGGGGAGAACATGCAGAGCTGCATTACAAACCAATTCATCAGAAAACAGAGCACGCCTGACTTACAAATTTGCCTGCAGCTCTTGTCTGCTGTGTTATTTTTAAACTGCCTGCAGGTTGCAGATCTTTCAGTGGTCCTTCTCCTAACAGTGTACACAGAGGATTTAGCAAGGCACAACTTCCATTACCATGAATTTAAGTTACCAAAACTCCCAGCACATTAAAATTCAGCATCCTTCATCTTCCCATAAACTTATTGCTGCAATTTGCGTATTCACGGGAGGGCATCCCACGTCTCTCACAGCCTCTCCCCGTGGCAAGGGCAGTGTAACTCGGCTCTGCGCTCCTGGTGTTCCCGACTGCCACACAGCAGCCTGCGGAGCACAGCCAGCACCCGCTGCCAGCAGCAACCCAGGCATCAAGCTACAGACACTTCGGCTCATCATGAGAACCCCAAGAAGACAGACCTAACTGACTAAACCCAGTGCCTGATTTCACAACACTGTTATCACCCAGACATGGCTGTCTCAGCACCAAAACCATCTGCTGTATCAGTGAAGGCTATGTGCAGGCATTAAGGCACTCTTCCGTCACACATCCAGGACACAAATTCTCCGTGCTGCTGCCCCACTTCTGTGGGAGGCTGGATGGGATAGAGTCAGGACGTGACATCTGTAAATGGGAAAGCTTCAATGTGCAGAAAAACTGCACAATCCGTGCATGATTCCTCTAGAGAAGGGACTAAGAGGAAAAGAAGTCACCACAATATTTTAGAGAAGAAAGCAGTGGGGCATTTTTCAGAAACGCTGATCAACCACAAGTGCTGCTGATGCAAACAGAAGCTGCAGATGCTCAGACTTTCTGAGGGGTCTGACCCTGTAATGAATATTACGGTTTGTTTCCTCCTCCTCTGTTGCCTGGTTTATTCTGCAGCCCAGAGCGGTACTGCAGGGCAATAGCCATCAGGTCAGGACCTCTCCCCTCACCGATTTGGGCTGTCTCAGACATCACACTCCTGACCACCGTTAGGAGCTCTAGAACTTCCCCCAGCTAGCACTGGATGAGGCACTTGCCCAGCAGCAGCAGCAGCACAGCCACATTCATTCCCACCCCTTTGACACACACAGAGCAGATGACAACTGTGTGATAGATGAGGATTTTGTTTTGGACCTGGAGCTCCAGCACAGAAGCCTTTGCCCTCAATAGGGTACAGTAGGGACTTGAAAGTAATTTTCGTATAAGCAGCCAAAAAGCTTCAGTCAGAGCAAAATCCTCTGGCCCCACAGGGCTGATGACTGTCTCCTTGTGGGACAGCGTGGGACCAATTGGTCTGTCTCAGCAGTGATGGCCAAGCAGAGCCTGCCTCTCTGTGTTGGGTAGGGTTCGGCTGCTGTGCTGTGGGTTAAGCTTGTGCTTGCCTGACCCTGTATAACGACTGCCCCTCGTCCTTCTACATTACACAGCTAGTTAAACTGTTGCTCCTTTCTCCCTGCTGATTTGGAGAGTCTTGATTTGGCTCTTGGCTGTTTCTATTTTGCAGACATCCTCTATGTAACTGCATGGCCTGGCCCCAGGCTATCAGGCTCTGGGAGAAATAACTGCACTATTCCACAGAACAGTTAGCATAATTAAAATATTGACTGCAGATTAAAAAAATGTGCTGAATATTTCACAGAGTGGTTGGAGGGTTGGCAAGTCCTGGCAGCTTGTTGGCTGCAGGAACTGGCTGATATTTAGGCATGCCTTCTCCTTCAGTATTCATTGCTGTACGTGGGAACTGCTTTTTGTGCTGTCAACTTCTTATCTCCCAAGCAGCCAACCCACAACCAAGAAAAAAAAGAACTGACTGGAAATGAGAAGCTCCAAGGGCTTTCTTGTGATTCTTATTGCTAGTGAGACCATTTCCTTGTTATTTATGACTTCAGGACATCTGTCTTACTGTGCCTCTATCTATTTTTATTTGTGTCCATCTCTCCAAACGCACCGTGTAGGAACTGCATATGGTGAGAATGTACCAGGTGATAAAACCATTTGCTTAAGAACTGTCTGTACCACACGAGAAGCATTAATAAAGTTAAAAAGCCCACGAAAACCTCTACTGGAACACTTGTTTTAGCTACTATTCCTTCTTTGACATTTGATTTCTATCTGTATTTAATCTGTAACCAAAGTCTAAGGCATAAAATCCTTACATTTCCACACCCAAGAGGGCAGAAGGGGACGGAAGAAACCCAGTTGACAGGGCTGGTAGAAACTACAGGGCACGTAGGGAATTCTTAGTGCCTTTGCAGTATCTCCCCATTCTCTTTCATAGGGGGATATCTGGGACAGTAAACACTGCTAGAGACACATAGGCTTGGGTTTGACTGACTTCCTGGTTCTGTCTACATCCCCTGCCATCCGGCAAAAAAGGTAAAATGATCTCATGCTACCAGTATTAAAGAAAACATGTGGATGATGCCTAAACCACTTTGCAGACACCTACATCCTGAATGAATTGCAGTAGGATCAGTAACTTGCCAAGATACCGCTTTAAATCAGCTCCTTATTTAAGCTTCACTTGCATGCTTGAGAAATTCCTGGACCGGTAGGAAGTGCTTGAGCAGCAGTGCAGTCTCACAAGCAAGGACCAGGGACGGCTGAGCTGAGACTGTCCTACTCTGTTGTAGCTTCCAGGGACAAGAGTCTGATTTACAGTCTGATCTACAGCTCTTTGGAGATGAGCTAATTTTGTGAATATTTCCATTCCCACTCAAGGGATGTCACAAGAAATGGCCAGATGCTATTTTCTGAGGCCTCTGTTACAGCTTTAAAGTAATCATAATAGCAAATTAATAGCAGATCTACTCTGCCATTTTCCATTCTCATTGCTATCTCAGTAATCAAGAGCAGCTCTACTTCTTCAGAGGTTATTTCTGTGCTACTTCTCATTTTTGAATACCCGATTAGGAAAGGAGCATGATATCTTGGCACTCCAGCTGTGGTCTGTAGGCGACTGCCCTCCTTCTGTGCTAGGCTCATTGCTAGTTTCTGCTCTCAACTCAATATTGACCTCCAGACTGTAATCTTAAATAGCACCTTGGGTAGACACCATTCTTTCAAAGGCAAAAATACATTTTTACATAAATTTTAAATCTCTTCTAAATTAAACGCCAAGATAAAGTCTGTGGAATGAGACAAAAGATGCTCTAAATTCAGTACACAGAAAGAGAAATTCACTGGGCATGCACAGTGCGGGGAGGGGGGAATTGTTACAGCCTTTTCTCTGTTCTGGTAGTTCACGTGGCCAAGTTTTTAGTTTGCCTTCACTGAATGATTCATCTCTGTTACCAGTATTTTCAAAATTAAATGGAAGAGGAGGAATGTGTTCATTCCCCTGCTGTGTTTAATAATCTTCCAAAAATTGTTTCCTGTTTACTTGGAAATCCCCACCTCCATGCTGTGATTTAAGCATTTTCACCCTGTTAACTTAAAAACAAAGCCTAGAAGATGGTGTAGAGTTTTTATCTTGCAGTCATAAAGCAATTTATGATAAATGTTGTTGTCCCAAAGAGAAATTACTTGGAAACATACATACGTTCATAGCTCCACAATGCTCATTTAAATCATAGCTGATTGTTGAAAAAAAATAAATACAAATTGTCATTCAGTTTTTGTTCATGTAACATGTCTGATGACTGATGGCAGCTTCTCTTTTAATAATCACTGTATTGGTGCTCAAATACAAATCTCAGTAAAGCCATCAATAACCCCATTTATGGAACTGTGCTCCTTTCTTCCATGGTACGGGCTAGCACGCAACTGTGAATAGTCAGTATGCATTGTTTCGTGCAAGACTCGTCTATACCCAAAACTTACAGCATATTTTCAAGACAAAATATTAAAAATACCTAAATTGCTTTTCCAGCTGAAGCATTATCTCTGAATTCCTGTGGCTTGGCTGGACAAAAGGGAAAGAATTTTCCCTTTAGCTTCCTCAAGGAATAAATTTGCACGATAGATTTTACTTACATAGCACATATCAAACAAACTATTCTTATATAAAAGATTAGCGTTAGCTCACACAAATCAGAGTGTTCTGTGTTAGCTTATGTGAAAAGAGTTCATTTAAAAGGCAGCAATATCCTGTGGCCTGAGAACAGAACTGGAAGCTGGCAATTCAGAAGGGACCTGAGCTTTCTCACACTTCCTCTCAGCTTTTCATAAAGGTCTAAATTTTTCTAAACGAACATTACATTTACGTGATTAACTGGAGGCCGCATGGGCCTGATTTACAATTTACAGATGTGTTAAATTTCTACTGCTCCTATTAAAGCTATTGGGAGCTCTCAGTGCTCTGCGTTTCAGGAGGCTGTAACGCAGTTACACGCAGCCCTTGGGAGGCAGAGTAACACCATTACCTTGGTGAGTACCAGGCATGGACAAAGGTAGGAAAGCGAAGGAATAAAGCACAGGGTGTACAAATTCAGCACATCCCCCTCTCTGTGCCCTAACAGCCCCCATTAATCCATGAGGTACGGCAGGAGTGGAGATACCGAAACATTTGGCATCCAGACAGGTACTGTGCAAGACCAGCGCCAGGAGAGCCGCTGCTAGGAAGCACCGGGCTGGCACGGGGAGACCGAACACCTCTGACTGGGGTCGCTCAGCCTGGCTGCCAGCTCCAGCAATGCAGAGACTTTCTTTCATACAGAAAGCTTGCTTACCCTGGTGACTAGACCGAATGCTTGTTAGCTGGTGAGCCTCCATTTGCCTCCCCTTTTTAAGCCTATGTGTTCTGTTTAACAGCTGGCTTTCCTCTCTCTTCCCCTCTCAGATGAGATGGAGCAGTCCCCTGCAATGCGTTCTGACTACTTGGTCTCAGGGATTCGAACTCCACCAGTGAGGAGGAACAGCAAACTGGCAACACTGGGCAGGATCTTCAAACCATGGAAGTGGCGGAAAAAGAAAAACGAGAAGCTAAAGCAGACATCTGCAGGTAAGACGAGAACAAGAGTGATGCTGCACAGAGCAAAGCTTAGCTTGGCTGAAATTTGCTTACCTAGGAAATGTTAATGGTGACCTGATCTAAACCTAATTCATAGATTTCAGCATGTTACAAATTAATAATGTTTAAGGCTAGAAAGACCCCATATAGGCTGACTTCCTATGTAATACAATATAGTACATTTAGAAGAAAAGGTCAAAATGCAAGAGGGAAGCACAAGAGTCAACACAGACTGCTTTTCATGGGCTGTCTCTTCTCCAAAATAGGCTACATTTATGGCCCCAAGTATCATCACCCCTTTTATTTGGGGTGAAGATTATATAGGTCACAGTAACATTATGAAAAGTGACAGAAGGGAGCTAGAGCACATAAAATGCCTTCCCTGAAGCAGCTGTCTCTGCGGGGAAGGAGCCCAGCATACAGCACTGCATGCTCTCCCTGGTCTCCAGGGATGTCCCAGGAGACAAACTCACTCACCTTTTCCTAAAACAGGATGGAGCAATTCCCTGCACTTGCCCTGATATCCTGCAGAGTGTCACAGTAAAGGACGCCGCTTCCTGAGGCAGCTCCAACGGGCCATATTAAACAGCATGAAGGCTCTAATATCCCCGTTACACTGCACTTGGTGTGATCAGACAGCTCAGATCATAAATCTCAGCTCTACGTGTGGCTGATTTTACAGCTCTTTTAACAAAGGAAAACGCACAAACAGGCTGACCAGTCCGTGCTCCCCAAAACAAAATCCTTGCAGTTCTTTCCAAGCACACAATAGTTGAGACTAGAGGGAATTTCCACGTTGCATCTTTCTCACTCTGTTACATGAATACTCTGTTGTTAACTGGTGCTGTGTTATGCTACTACGTGCAGTGCTGGAGAAGAAGATGGCAGCACGACAAGGTCGGGATGAACTCATTAAGAAAGGCCTTCTGGAAATGATGGAACAAGGTAAGTAAAAATTCTTCATCCTTTTTATCAGAGTCTTTTTCAGGACAAGAGGAAACACAATTGCAAAAGAAGAAACCTAACAATCAAATTAATAAAAAGGAAAACCTTCAATCCAAACAGAGAGGAAAATTCAATATCTGCATTAAGCATGTCTTTCTTCAAATTCTTCCCTGCTGCAGTCAATCTGTGCAGTTTAATTTTTGATGTTTTACCATCTTGAATGCAACTCCATCTTCACTTGATTTATACATCGTGCAAATCTGAGCTGGTATGTATGTTTTATGCAATTGCTCTAAACCTAGCTAAATCCTACTGCCAAGAAAGTCTGTTAAAGTTGGTATAAATATAAACTTAAACATCCAGATGCATTCAGCTAACATGTACAACCCATGAATCCAAATCTCTTAAAATGATACTAATCTGGTGTTTCCAGCTGTCTTTCCGGTAAACCAGGTTTGTGACAAAACATATTACCATTCTGCCTGTTTTTCATTCACATAGAAAAGTGAAGCATTTGGTAGTGTCATTTTAAAGCTTTCTTGAGTACAAACCAGGTTCAGCAGAAGTCACTGAATGAAAGCTGACAAAGTGTCAGAAATATGCACAAAGGATGGTGGTTCTGCAAAAGCCCCGACAGATGCTCAAGGAAGACAGACATCGAGGTGACTATTTCTGCAAGATCAAGTGAGCTCCCAATCTTATGGACAACATCCCAATTGCCATTCCCACGTAAACAGATATAAAACAAATAAATTCATCTTTACTTTGAAAACTTTATAGCAGAAAGTACCATCACGAAGAAAGACTGGCCTTTTGAGTTTGACCAATCCGGTAGATAGAAATTATGTTCTTTGAAACTAATAATTGAGCTTCTTTGTATGAAACAAATGCCGTGCCTATAAATAGCCTGTGGGACAATACTCGGTGATATTTTGCTGGAGTGTAATCGAGCAACTGAAGAGTCAGAAAAAGAGCATTTTAAACAGGATTTTTTTTCATTGCAGTAAAGCTATTTTCATATTATGTTTTGGATATATTTTAATATGAGTTTTATGTGCAAGTTTAAAAAAAAAATCTACCAAACCACAAGTTTATTATAAATTGGAAGTTTTTAGAAAGCTCATTTTTAATTCTGTCCATTGGACTCTTTGTGTCTCTTATAATTCTAGATAATTACTTGCCCTATTAGACTATTAGCACTATAGGATAGAAAAACACACCCCATTTCTGTCTGTTAGGAGTATGGAAGATGCCCGCAAGCTATGAATTTGAAGACATGGGTATCTAGAGCTTTGCCAAAGCATAGTAAAATAAAACTTCTGTAGAGCACATTGAAAGGTAATAATAATGAATAAATAAACCTCTTGTATGCATAAAGAACTGTCTGGGAGAGAAACAGATGATGCTAAATTGCAAGATCATTTTAACAAAATTAAAACAGTTTAAATCAATACATATAGCCCCGTGAGAAGTGATGACAAGCTGCGCTTCCACAAAGGCAGCTGCAAACAGACTGCTCACCTGCCTGCAGTAAAGTCGCCCACAGCTCCCACACACATCAAACAAGTGCTCAGTACCGCCCTACGTCCCAGACGGGAAAGAATGGCTGACAGTCACTTGAAGGACATTGCAGCCACCTGCAAGCTATTTTCCTTTACAGAGTGTTGTGAATCTCCAGGGTTACTTTAGTATATTATTAGGAGAAGCAGCTTATTAACTGGAATCAAAAATTGACCCAAATAGTTCTCAGTAAATGATTAGTGCCCTACTTGGACTGAGCTGAAGCGGCAGCAGTTTCAAGGCTAAGTCCTCCTTTATGCAGTAAGTTGCAATTGCCAAAGCAGCAATACTATGCTAAAAGACTACGTAAATCCTAAAATCCCTCTATTTCATCAGACTCTTCTCCACTTCCAGGGACCTGATTCCTGCTCACTTTCATAAATAGCCCAAACTGGGATGAAGCTCTAGCCTGAGAAATCTCCAAATCTGCTTCATGCATTTACAACAGCTGTGTCACACTCCAGTCCTGCAGCACAGGGTCTGTCACGCAGCATTTTGCACTAGCCTGTTTGGCTCCAAGCAAACCACAGAGGTAGCGCAGAATCTGCATCAATCTGCGAGCAGCCCAGGGTGAAACTGCAGCGTCCTTGCTTTGGAGATGAGTCATCCTACCAGGTTATGTCACCCTGTCTCCTCACACAACCCCCAGCCCCAGCTGGCCAGGCTCACCGCGCAGCCGCACAGCCCTTGCACCCTCCTCTGCTCCGCAGCTCTGCCCCTCGGAATCTCCTGAACCTGACATACAGCTTCACTCAGGGAGCCACTTGCACCCTGGAAGAGGTTCCAGGGACCAGAGTCTGGCATACAGTGGCATTCATTCCCAGCTACGATTACTTTGCAATACCCAGGACTCTCTGCTGCTTTCCTTACCCATGGATCTAAGATCTGTGCTTTCTCCTGTCCCTGAACTATCTCTAAAATAAGGCATTGGGACCCACTACCAATTAAAGCAGCACATCCACTTTGATCTAAGCATGAGCTGATCATTTCCTACCAGGAACATCACTGTTGTGAGTCTCAGACACTCCTCAACAGAAATTCTTCAACAGGGCTGTCTTCTGCTTGTCATTACTTCATTAGTCATTACACTTTCCATCGTCCGGGATCTGAAGGAACTGATGCCTCTGACTGCGGTTTCATTGTGGCACAGCTGTTCTGCAGCTTGCCTTTCTGAAGGATGTGAGGAATGTGCAAAGCAGAGTTACCTTGAAAACATTTACGGAGCTTCCCCCAGCATTTCTCCCCATTGTGAGCACAAAACTGGTCGGAGGTAGCTGTACTTACAGCACCGAGAGATGCGGGCTGCCTGTCAAATAACGCAGGCAGCTGGTAATACACCGATGATTATGTATAGGCTGCCTTCACAATGAGCTGAAATGTAGGCAATGAACTTCTTCCCCCTCCCCTTCCCTGTATCATAGCAACTGTGCTACTGCAGGGGCTATTTTAAGAACAGTAACTTTTCACCAAACGTGATTATGAGGCAGACTGAGTGAGCTCAGCGTACAAAAATACTGCATCCCTTCCGCAGCATCTCTGGGCCAAAATCTGATACCCTTACCCAAAAGCACAATAAATTACTCTGCAGATTGTCCAAAGAGTATTAAAGAGGAGTAGCTGTGAATGCTGACTACTTTAAATCAATGTTCAAGAAACTTGTCATGATAACATTGCAAGAAAGCATAGCCCTGTCAGGAGATTCCAGAGAGGAGTGCCCGGGGCTGAGCAGTACAACTGCGGAGGTTGGGGTGGACAGCAGACATGTCCATCAGTGTGGAGCGCTGGCTAGAACGGGAAGTAATGGCTTTAGTTTGCAACAGTGATGTAGATCTTGTAAATTCTGAGGGAGTCGTGAAGTAAAAGGATAGTTTGTATTCTGAGGACTCTTGCCTGAATAGGAGAATACTAGAAAAGCTTCAGTCATCAAGATGCGTACAGCTGCAGGGATCGCTGGCACAAAAATCTTTCAGAGTAAGCAAAGGGAGCAGTTTCTAGGTCTGCATGAAGAGGGATTTGAATTTCTGATCAGCTCAATCACACAGGACACGCTTTTCAAAGCTAAGTAACTAGAACTACGCTCAAAACCTGCAGCGTGGTAGGGAATATTAGCAGGCTTGTCTCCGGCGAGGCTCTGGCGTTACTGCTGGGGCAGCTGGGTGCAGTGTGTGGTGCGCGGAGCTTGACACAACTCAGACACGACAGACCAACCTGTGCAGGCGCTGCACCATGACCTCTGCTCGTGCAAAGAACTGCCTCCTCCCAGAGGAGATTCCCCATGCTTGTGCTCATCTCCCACAGAGCAGGGCCTCCCAGGGTAGAGCAGCCTTCCTGTACGTGCACAACGGCCATTCACCCAGGCTGCTGTATGCCCACGGAAAAAAGTGCCTCATTGAGAAATCTGGGTGGGTATTGGCATCCAGATGGGCTGGTCTCCACAAGTTTTGCATTACAGATGCTCAGCACTGTTAGAAATCAGGTGCTGCTCTAAGACAAATCTCAGTCCCCTGAGCAGTAGCAGCCTTAAGACTTCTCAAGAGAATGGCAGGGAGTTTCAGCTTTCACTGCTCATGCTTTAGTTAAGATTAAATGATTTGGTTTTTTAGATACCGAAGGCAAAGCCTGCACTGGTGATGATGCCCCAAGAGTAACACAGAGTGACCCTCCAGCTCCTGTGTGCCAGGCGCTTGCCTCAGAAGAGATGCAGCAAGAGAGTACAACAGCAGCCACAACGAATGTGACCTCGCTTGATGAGGAGCTGCGTTTGGATGAGCTGAAAGAAGATGCAGGTATAGCATATAAAATGCTTGCAAAAAATTATAAAATGTTAAAAAAATATTTCTGCTGAGCTGTTTTATGAGGAGTCAAATATGTCAGTGCATTAGAGGGTCAGAGCACCTTGTTCAGCTCAGCCCATACCCATACTTAAAAACAGTGATTTTTGAGACTGCTACCAAACTGGGGGACTACACAAAGCTTGGGGTGATGTGATTAGTTGGATTATGAGACGATTCAGTCTTGGCATAGTGCCCCTTTGGTATTAGCAGTGACTGCTGTGAAGATGAAACAAGCTTCTCTTAAAAACATTTCTTAAATTTCTGTGCCAAGCCTGAAATTGCTCCTCCTGGCTCGGGAGAACAATGACAATACACAGGCCACACTGTCCAGATCATCGGTCTGTCTGTGACATGCTGCAAATACAAGTGAAGTTCAACACCAGGAGCACAGATAAGCTAAACCAAGCTCCTTTCATGCAACTGTGCTCCAGCAGAGCTCGTCTGCGACAGCAGTTCCGTGGGACCAGAGCAGCCAGGCACAACCCAGCAGCTGGAGGGTTTCCATTCACCTCCTGGCAACCAAGAAATGCAAAGCTGCAGAGATAATGCTTTATCCTCGTTTGTGGAGTGCCATGTAGTAATTATGGATCTTCCTGCCCGTTCCCTCCGGTCAATGTTTACCCCTTCTCCATCTGCCCTCGTTGCCTTCCGCTCTCCTTCATGCTCGGCTTCCTCTGGTCTCTCAGTCCCCAGCCACTCTCACCAAGCCCACCCCTATCTGCCGGGGTCTGCTCAGCAGCGCTGCCTGCTTGTGCCCTCACCCTGCCTCAGGAGCTCAGACTAGAAATCTTTCTCTGAAGGGTTTTCCGTTTCTTTGCTTTATCCCTTTCCACTTCCTTTTCCTCCTGTCCTTTCCATTCCCATGACCCATGCAATTTTTTTCCCCTTTTGCTGTTTTGCTTTTATATAATATTGCTCTTTTGGCCCATTTCTAGCTCCACTCCACTCTTAATTGCTTTGACAACAGGAACTCTTCTGTCTCCCAAAAAGTATCTCTTGTCATGTTTGCTCATCACAAGGATTTTTTTGTAAGCTTAGCAACACCTTTCCATCACCTTCTTCATCTCAACTACATGTGTTATTTCATCGCAAAATATCCCAAAGGACTCTATATGGGCTTCTGAAGATTTATCCTCTCTCTTTTTTGTCTCCTAAAATAGAGACAAAATAGAGAAATGGACATAGACAGCTTCTACTGATACAGCCCTCAGTGCTGTTTTCCTTTCTCTTCAAACTCAAGGGCTCTGTTTGCTTTTGTATCACCCTAAAAATTAATTGAGGCAAAACCCATTCATTTCCCTGTTCTTAGAACAACTCTTCTGTATTTATTTTCCTCCATTTTTTGAGGTGTAATTTTTTCAGGTTCCAAAAAATAACAGTGGGATTACCTTCTCCTGTCTCCCTGGTCTGCGAGACTTCACTCTTATTTGTTGGAAATCTTCCTACCACCTTCATCGGTGGCCTCCAGCTTTTAAAATAATTGTTGTTGATCTAGTCTTTCTGTGCTAATTTATTCCTGCCTGTGCCTTTCACCATTCCTGTCTCTAGTGAGTCTGCCTTAAGGAATTCTTTGTGTGGGAAAGCTCTTCAAAATTGTCAGTGTGTACTGCTAAGTTTGTTATAACGTTGAGTTTATTGTAACGTTTGTCCTTGGGCTCAATCCAGGCCCAGTGCAGTAGGTGTCTTTCCACAAATTTGTGTGAATATTTCACCATCTAGAAACAAAATGAATATATTTGCTTTATACCCAATATATCACATCTTGAGGATGTGGGATGAAGGCCAGGGAGGGGAAGAGGAGGAAACAAAAGGAGATATTTGTAGACTTCACATTTGGATAATACACAGCAAAAGAAGCGCCTAGGCAGAAAGAGGGCAGCTTTTCCCACCTAACCTAGCCGATGGGCTGGGGGCAGTCCCAAGGGGAGGATTTCTACCTAGTGGCATTTTGACAAGTGGCACTCCACGAATAATTAGCTACTCTGGCAAGGAGTCTAGTGCTGAGCACTTGGAATATTTACAGCAGGATAATATTCACTCTGCAGTATGAAAGCTGTCAATAGGTTTGTGTACTCAAGACTCAGGTCTGCCTTCAGACAGAGTCAAATATGTGCTGTTGTTACCAGAAATAACCACAGAAAAAAAAACAGAAGCAAACCATTTTTTGCAGGGAATGTAAAATGGACATTTTTAGACAAGAGTGCACAATGCCAGTTTGTTTTTGTGATACCACTCTCTGAACAGGATGGAGTTCAGAAACAAAAAGATCTGTCTGACTGAGGACGAGTGTGTTTTGGATCCACCTTCTTTATAAGAAAGGTCCTACTGTGACTGCTACTCTGCATCCATGCCAAACAGCACTTCATGTCATGGGGAGGTCTACTGATTTCAGTGAAGTTACTGCCAGAAGAAAGTATCGCTCCACTCAGGGGATTGCGCTGAAATCTGACTAATTTTCCTGCCAAGCTACTAACACCTACTGGAGCTCTTGATCTTTCTGTAATGTAACCCGTTAGTGACTTAATTTTTCTCTTCCCCTATTCCACATTTTGTCTTCTATGCAGCAGGTAGAAAAATACAAAGTGATGTCAGCCTGGAACAAAGTATTTCCCTCGAAGTATATTTAAAAGATAATTATTTCCTTCTGTAATTCATGCAACTATCACATATGGCAGCCTTCCTATCAAGCCAAATGTCACAAGAATTCCTGTGAAGGATGCATATTTATTCTACTTTCCTGTCTTTGAATGATAAATACTCATTCCTCATCTTCTAGGCATACTCATTAATCTGTTTGTCAACAAATTAAATGCTATTATCTTGACAATGCTATTGCTTCCAACTGCCTAAGTGCTCTGGTGCCTCCCCATCCACTGTGAACACAAGGCTGCTGAATGTTCATTAATACAGAGAATTTGTATTCCAAACAAGACATATGACCGAGCCAAGAAAAGATCTGTGACGTGGCAGCAGCGGGTGCCCACTGCTTTGAGTTTTTAGGAGATGGCATAGAATGGTTTGGAGGGAAAAAAACTTTGTTTAGACAATCCAGAATGCTAAAAGGGATGGGATTTGCCATTTATCCAGCCCAAGCAGTTTGGACCTTTCTCATAGTGAGGAGATACTTAAACACTGATCTGCCTATTTGGATGACTGCTTCACCTGCTAGGGTCAGAAAAATAACCCTCATGGCTACTACTGAACCTGTAGTGGCTGGAAATGCAGTTTGGTGAGAACCTGGCCGTGGCTGGGGTCCTGCATCAGTCAGGCTCAAGCCTCCCCGTGGGTCCCCATGTATGCCAAGGCAGAGATCAGGAGACGTAACAGAGTGTGAATGTTAGTGAGGCACTGTGTGAGTTTAAGCACTGTTAGAGTCAGCTGGTATCTGAGCAGTATTCAAAGATGTTAATTTTGGACTTTATCGCTGAAATTCCCCCTGTGTCCTGCTTCAGCTTCACACCTTTCTGGATCTATCCCCTGTGCTCTCATCACAGCCAGGTCAATTTGGTGAACTGCTCAGTGATTCAGCCTGCATTAACTTTAAGAGCTAAGTGTTTTTGCCATCTTTCAGGAGACAATCCTGAAATGAGCACTGCTTCACCATCTCAAATGAAGGCTTTGGTGACTGAAGTTTACTTTACCCATTCTCTGTTCCACACTAGTTTCTGAGATCCACAGGCAAATCTTTTTCATGGCAGGCTTTTCTTGGTTATCAACTTTAATCTCAGGAAAGATTCAACAGTTCTGCAGTCAGGTGCAGTAAGAAAAGACTTGGGATGCAAGCTGAAGTCATGTATTAAATAAGATAAAAATTAAATTATGAAAATAAATGTGTGCAACAAACAATTGGAATGTCAGCTTTCATGTAATGTTACCAGTTTGATACTCATTGCCCTTTGGCTGCATGTTCCTAGCACAGACATGTACCCACTCAGTAACTCTGCTACTGCAGCTGCATGCTGTAAGAAAATTCATTGCAGTTCTCAAAAGTTGCTTTGCCTTGCTGTCTTCTTTATTAAAAAAAAAAAGAAAACAGAAAAAGGCTTTAGGGGATGTAAGGGAAGCTCAACAGTTTTCTCAGGAGCACCAAAACTAACATTTCTTCAATATCCTCATACATTTTATTCTTTACCTGTCTTGGCTGGTTGGCTATTTCACAGAGTAATTATCTTCACTATGGAAAAGAAGTGCTTCTAGCTGTGTGCCATGTGTTCTGGTTTTTTGAATGTTCCTGGCATTGTCCCCTGGCCTGTCATTATTAAATTCATGTTCCATTAATTTTACTCATCTTCCTACTAGCCAAGAAACCTTCAGCACCCACGGAAGAATTAGAAGATGCCAGCCTGACAGCATCTGAAGACAGTCCACAAGCCTTACTTGTATCTGAATCCACAGATTCCCCCCAGAAACAGACAGAAAGAAGCCCAGCACAGCTTCCCAGCCCTCCGTTGCTCCCAGCTCCACCACCTAAGGCAATCTCCAAAATCACAAAGAGCATAACAGGTCAGTCACTACTGGTCAGTACAGACTTTCCCATCCCTTGCGTGATGTTCGCCTACATAGCACTATGTATAATTTTTTTCTTACATTCTTTGTTAAGCCTATTGCCGCAAACTGCTGTGAATTGGGCTAGTTATACTGAGTGAATAGAATGCTAATGATTGCCATATTTCAACCAGAGTGGTCTGGTTATCTGATAACAACACGCTGATCTTTGTACTTCCCATATTTATTCGAATCTCTCAGGGGATTATGTGTTGTGAGTCTATTGCACTAAACACATGTAAAACAAATCAAACCAACTGCAAACATCTGCTGAATCAGATGCTCTATCAATATGTCATAAAAGACAAGGAAGATTTAAATGTTTTCATTAGCTGGATTCCCGCTGTATAACAGTACAAGAGCCTAAACCAGGTCCAAGTCAATAGGCTCTGTAGAGGTTTCTGTCTGAAGGGTTTACTCTCTAGGGTAGGTCTAATGTAGAACTATGAAATCTGGTCTAGTTACACAGAACACGCATAAGGGATCCACCTGGCTCCTACAAAGCAATCCTTCGTGCCAGACTTCATTGAATGTTTCAAGAGCAATTCCCCTGGGCCTGATTTTCTAATGCGTTGCCAATGTTGTTACGTTTTCCAACATTCTGGCACTGCAGAAAGAGTGTTAAAGTGAATATGATTTCAGTTTGTTCCGATTTTAGGGCCCCTACATATGGTAAAAGCAGTTAAAAGGGCCTTATTGCAAATTAGAATCAAGTCCTGACATCTACATGTCAGACCAGGTGGATATTTAGACTTCTAAATGGCAGCCATTATCTCAGCCCTGATTTGCATCCACACTCATTTACTGGCACAAAGAATAGGGTTTTCAAAGTCGCCAGGAAGCAAAATATCAGAGGGCATTGTGATCTGACCACTGGGGTTCATAGAAAATACTGGTTTTCAGCCTTTTTGAGGAAAATTACACGTATTTGTTTCCTATGGAAAAATATCCATGTTTTGCCCATGCTTAAAAGCCAGAAGAGTTTAAGTGGGAGCTGGATTCAAAACGGTATCATAATGCTTCTTGGGAGCTGCTGTTCAGATTGTTTCAATGTTCTCTGTTATGAGTGAGGCTCTACCCTGCCCCTTCCACCTTGCAACATGAACAGACACAACCATGGTACTCCTTTGACTTTGCTCAACTGATGAGAAGGCCATGCTCTGCGTGAGATGTAGGCTATTTGGAAAACCTGCCCCACTCAGGGTAACAAGATTATGGCTCCACCAGGCACTTCATAGCTTTTTGAGTCTAGATATTTTGCTGCTTAACCAAAGTATTTCCTCTAACATCCAAGATATTTTGAGTTTTGTTATTTCATTCTCATGTAAATTTTCCACAAAGAACAAGTCTTAGTTTTCTCAATGACTTCAGTAACTACAGACCCTTTATCAATAGCGATTATACATTTGTTTATCTTTGTATGGATGCGGAGGCAGTGGTACGTTAAGACTAAACAAACACTGTCAATGAGAGAAAGGGAATACAAATGTATGGGGAGAGAGAAACAAAGAGTGATTATGAAAGAAAAGGAATACGAAGAGGTTGAAAAGCTCTTTTGTATTTAATTTTTTTCCCTCTTAACAATGTTAGAGATGCTGTTAGCAGACGAGTGAGGAATAAGCCAAGCACCAATTAATCACAGAGAGGTGGAACAGGGCAAGGTGCCAAGGTATCACTTTGCAAGATTATTCACAGAACAGCTGTCATTAGGACAAATAAGGTGTGACCTAAGGAAACTCTCAATATTGGCCCAAGCTGCAATGAGGACAGAATTGGCCCTTGACCTGTTCCAGGAACAAGCAGGTATAAAGATAAAACAAAGTCTCCTCCCTTCCTGCTTTAGGGTTGAGCTGAACCCAGGGTTCTTCCTCTGAGAAAACATGGACACCCTCTCTCACTGTGCAGCAGTATGAAGTGGCTTAAGAGGCAGGTTTTTTCATTCCCTCAGGCCATGATTCAATGGGCAATGATCAATCTTAAACGTCCTCTGTGCATCTCCACAGTAGCACATAATCAAAATCCCCTTGAGTGCCGAAAAGACATCTTTGCTAAGCAGAGGTTGGCTGTCTCCTGGCCACGGCAGCCATCCCGAGCAGCACAGGCAGAGCTCCGGGGTGGGAAAGTGTCTCATTGCCAAGATACTGCTCACTGGGCACCTAGACACTTAAAGAAACGCCCTTGTGCTTTCAGACATTTTCAGATTTTAGATAGTGTAACTTTTGGACTGTTACCTGGATGCATAGAGAGATGAAGGAAGCTCTGCACATTGGTTAGGGTTCTGGGTTTTGAGGGAGAGAAATGTGCAAAAATGCCTTCCAAAAATTAAGAAAATAGTAAGTTAGATCTTCCCTGGAATAACAGACAAGATTGTAATATCGATGTAACTCTCCTCCTTGAAGGAGAAAGGTGAAAATGAGACCAGGCTTTAATGTTGCCACTCTCAAAAAAATCTTTGATGTTTGATTTTGGGTATGGCTACAGGAGATCTCCTTCCCACTTGGGCTTTTGCTATTGTCCTCAGAAGTTCTGCTCTCCAGACACCCAGCACTACCCTTACCAGATCTCCAGCAGTGAACTTAAGAAAAGGCATGTACCAGTGTAGTTGGTAACCATTATGCAGGATGATAGGTCTGAGAGGAAATATTTAATAACTGAAGTTAATAAGCAAACCTATTTTCATCCTCTCCAGTTTTCTAGAGTAAGTTACTGGTGCTAATAGGAACCAAGTCCTTTTTACATGGGTATTTCAGGATCTCCTGCCCTGAGCAGAAGTTTTTCTCTGCTATGAACTGAAGGATTTATCTCAAAAGTAAGCGAAAAAAGTAAAAATTATCTGGAAGTTTGTCCAAAAGCTGTACAAGCTGTGTCAGTTTAAATTCCTGTTTAAAACACTAGGTGGCAACAAGAGAAAAGAAATACCCTTCTGTATGAAGAACTTGCATTGCATTTTACACCCAGACTGAGCTATTGGTGTAAACAACGCCATATGCCAGAGGCTTGGGATGGAGATAAAAGGGAAGGCGGAAAGCAGAAGAGAACTGCACAACAGAAAAACTAATCAGCATCTTTTTCAGGCCAGATGTTCAGTTATCTTAACAGCGTGAAACTATGAAATTTACAACCAGGGAAATGTCCGCTGTGGTTTTGGACTCAGGTGCTGGGGAAATGTATATATCAAAGTCTAATTTCTGATAAAATGCTTACACAGCATAAAAAAATATCTGAATCGCTGGGTAAAAAAAGATTACATTGCCCCACTCTTCTTTTCTCTTCTTAGTGCTCAATACCACATCTTTCATTTGGCAAGTTTTGTTATGCAAACATTATCCTCATATTATAATGATTTTGGCATTTCCTCAACTGGCATATGAAAGACAGAGGTCTAAGATGTGCAGCAATCACAGAGGAGCAGATAATGATACTGGTACATTCTGTCCTGACTGAGAACCACAGTGCATAAATTTTAATACAGTCTGCCAGAGTCCAGCAGAGAAAGTGCTAGATTGGAAAGCCACCGCAGTACAAGCCATCAGTGGTTAGAAGGAACAGTACTGGCAATCAAGAATATGTCGGTGGGCTCGCAAAAAGGAGAATCTGATACTGTGGGAAAGAGGGGAAATGGGGGAGGCATCTGTTTTTCTAGATCAAAAATCTGATCTGTGTAATATGGCCTTTTGAATTCAGATAGTTACTCAGCTTAACCAGTTACCTCCTAGCAAGAACAAAACATCACCATTTTCCTCTGTTCAACACAACAAATTAATTGCAGTGCGGACTCTGTGTCCAAAAAAATAAAAGTATTACACAACATCTTCCCCTCTTGTGTTTTGACAGCAGGAAGCGAAATAGATGACCCAGCCATGAAATCTCCTCCTTCCACCATCCTGAAGAATTATGTCATTGTTAGTTCCTCCCAAATCTCAGGACAAGCTGCCCTCTTCCATCCCTCTGGCCAGAAAAGTTCGGATCCCCATGTCAGAGGACAGGTAACAACGCCAACCGGTTCCCCTCACCTGGCTGCCGTCCACCTGCCTTTACCTCCCAGCAGAGTCATTGAAGAACTTCACAGGGCTCTGGCCACCAAACACCGGCAGGACAGGTATGTACAGCCTCCTGGCTCTCTGGGTGCATGAGGACAGTCATTCCACTACATCATTTTTCTTGGTAAATATCCCTAACCTGTTATTAGAATTTTATCTACCTGTACAGCTTGGGTTTGCCTTCCTCTTGATGTCACTACTTTGAACATCCATCCCTGGTTAAAGTGCTTAATTTGGCAGTTACTTCAAAGGATGATTTTCCTTTATAAGGAGGCTACTGTGACATGGAAGTAGGTTTTCAAACAGGCAGAATCATTTGACAATCCTTGACCTATTGCAAAAGAAAATCTCTCCACAAGATACCACACTAGAGTACCTAAGGCAAATCCTGCTCTAAATATCAGTACTCTACCTATAAGAAATGCTACTATTTCAGTATATGTCTCTTGGCTTATACATGAGCATATCCAGTATCCACTTTTAATACAAATGCTTGTGTGGAAGTACATTGGGTACATTGTCTGGTTTTTATGATAAGTCTTCCTGTGTATTAGAGGAGGACAGAGATAACCTTTTCCATCAGAGAGCTTTGGAGTTAAGTTGGTAACATTTCTCAATTCCATAACAGCTATTGTCATGGGGAATAGACTCATAGAATATTATTTCCAGGCCCTGTTAAACTTTTGTCATGATCATAAAATATCAGAATGGTAATATTTCATGCCATGTATGTTTTATATTAGAAGGACGTGCTGTGTGGGTTTTTTTAATCGGCACAGTATAGCATGTGGCTATATATCAAAGAAATACATTAGTCACTACCCTTCCGTACCTTATTTTTATGACAGAGATAGGAAAGTAGATCCGCGTTAGCCATTCTCAACACAGTCTTGAGAATGCCATCCTGTGTCGTCCCATGTTGAACTCTCTGCCCTGGCCTTTATGAGCTACAGGACATTCTGCTCATTCTCATACAATGATAAATTCCTCCTATGGCAATAAAACAGTCTTTTGTAAAAACTGGGCTGTGCACCTTCCACCCACAGCTTCCATGGAAGAGAAAGCAAAGGCTCTCCAAAAAAAAGAGTGGATGTCCGTCCACCCAGAACATCTAGCATTGAGCGCAACAAAGAAAAGGAGAACTCACTGAGTTACAGCAGTGATTCAGAAAATAAGCGGAACTCAGTTAAAGAGTCGGATGAGAACAAAGAAAACATGATCATGAACTCAGAACTCAAGGAAGACTCCGTTTTTTATCAGGATGAGGAAGTTTTGAATGACTCCATTATTTCTGGTAAGGAAAGTCACTTCTTGTATTATAAAGATATACTATTGTAGCCTAACAGAATGCTCTAATCAAGGCAGCATGCAACAGAAAATACTGAGCAGTATAAATTCCTCTGTTGTAAAATTAACTTTTTCAAGGAATCTTGGTGAAAAGCTGAAGTTAAATTTGAGTCATAGCGATTTGTGATCACGTTTCTCTTGGTAGATACTGCATACAAGATGATGTTTAGACTTATGCTGCTAAGTTCATGTATTAGTATGCTTTACCCTTTCAGCTACTTACATACTAGTATATAAGTATAGTGTATATGGATGGCAGCACTTGCAGACACATCTCACTGTCAGTAGGCAAAGCTCTCTGTCTACCTGGTGCCATGCTGGGGATGTTTTAGAAGCGTCCCATTTTAGGAGTATTATTTCCATGCAGTGATGGTACAGTGAAAAGCGGAAGAGACGAATGAATCTAGGAAGGACTAACATCCAGAGAAGATACCTTAAAGAAGAAAGTTGCTTCTCCATTTGGTCCATTTTACCCTTTCTTGAGACATATGGGGAATGCACTCTATAATCCTGAGCAATTAATTGAGTGGGCTTTGGCACAATAATCACCTCTCATTAGAAAATTTATTTTTCATTCAAGTTTTTGGTGTTTTCCATGTTAGCAGGACAAAAATTCAGTCTGAAATGAATCCTTCAATCTCTTCATCAATGCATTAAGAGAAGGCAGGCAGAGAAAAATTAATCAAGAAATAAAATAATTGTTATAACAGATGAAGGAGGACTTTTAAAATTCCTATTAGGAAGTATAAGCCAGCACACAGGACTCACGAGTTCTGCTCCTGTGTCTTAAGACACCTAGTAACGGAACAGACCACTGAGAAAAGACAAAACAAAGGAGAATCCCTTGCATAGTTGCTGTACATTTAAGGATAACTTAAAAATCACCTTTTAAATTCTATTCTTTTTTTTTTTATTTTTTCTGACTGTGTTGTTCCTGATCATTAAGTGGTCTCCTTTGGTATAATTTTTAATCAGCCAGGCAAAAAATATCTTATCCCCTACTAGTAAAAATAAATCTGAATATTTTATTGTTGAAGATGAATACTCTATATATTTAACAAAATAATTATTCACTGTCTGTGAAGGCAGAAATTATGATGATAGAAGGACATAAGTTATTGTACAAATTTCAGTGATATCTAGAAGCAACTCTTGGCTTTCCACAATAAGTGTTAAAATTCTGAAATATTTCTGCTTACTACAGCTGAGCAACAGTGTTGCTGTATGGATGATGGCTTAAGCATGGTTTAAACACAGGAAGTGTTACAGGGCAATATTAGACCAACTGATGTAAAAGTTGGATGGAAAAGCTTACAGTACTAATTGGTGAATATAATGAGGTGGGGCTGACACATTCTTGAATGTTTTTGTGAGTAAGATTAATAGCCCAAATTTAAAATGTCAGGGGACAGAACCACACACAGACTTGCTTCACCATTTCTTGTGATGGCGTGCTAGTAATAGAAGTGCATGTGTAGATATGTAAACAGAAAACTAGATGCCTTATCTGAAAGGCTGAAAATTCGAAGGTTTGTTATGAAACGAGGTAGAGCAGTGATTATATACAGATTAGTATTTACATGCAGTTGCACACCAAGGGCAAAGAGAGCAAACAAAGATGGTTTATCATCTGATAAAGAGGCCCCAGACATGAATAGAATCCCTTTTCCCATGCAAAATACTTTCCAACTTCAACAGAAATATTTTTAGGAATAATTTTGTCTCATTGCTTTCTTTGTAGCTACACAGCCTTCTTCCTCATAATTAATTTATCTCACTCTGGCATTTGAGTCTCTTCACACTAAACTTCAGTCTTTGAACCAAGAAGCCTGTTCCATACACCCCTAAAACTTAGTCATTATAAGACTTGAGCTTTATGCATAAGATCATTTTCTTTAAGACAGCCGAAGATCATGGTGGACTACCTTGTCCTTGCAGGCTGTAAATAAGCATTTACAAAAGACCTAATTTCTTCTACAAGCCTGGTGCTTGCTCTGCCGGTGCTCAAGTTCAGGCACATTTTATGGGGACAACAAAAACCCAGGCCACGCAAAGTTTCAGCTGTTTGATGTCTAAGAAGGCTGCCATGGACGGGTACATGGCCAGCTGGGCAACATGGTCACTTAAACCACGGAAGTCCTGGTGTGGGGTGGTATAACCGCAACCACGGAGAAGACAGCAGCTTTGGGGATGCGATCGTTGCCCCTGTATTCAGTGCAAGCTGGGACATAAGCAAGGGATTTCTGGCCTTGACACTGGGTGGCACTGCTGGTGCCAGCATTCATTCAAATGCTTCCATTCGCACTTCAGAGAGGAATGAGAGATGCAGTAGTGACAGGGGTAGCACCAGAGTAATTCCCTGAAAAGCTCCAGACTCCTAGTTTACAAAATCTGGGCTGGTTTGCAAGTCAGGAGATAAAACTATGCATTAATCCAAAGTTGCTTTACAACTACTGTACTGCCTTAGCACGTCACCAACGGTGCCATTGCCACTGCGATGCAGAACAGTGCATCAGTGCGACAGCCCCATGGCTACAGAGAGATCGGTACAGGTCACAGATAAGTCTGGAAAAAGTGAGGAATTGTACCTTGACTTTCCATTAGCATCCTACTCAATAAATCATTCTTTGAAATCTCTAAAAACACAAGGCAAGAGAGTAGCCTTGTGCATGAGCTTAAAAAAATAACATAACAAGCATGTAGCCCACAACTGACAACCAGTGCAAGTAAGGTCTTTCCATCAACATGCAGCATTAGGATTTATCTTTCACTTGATAGAAAGAACAGTAAACATACAGAAAATTAAATGTCATGATTCAACCGAATTAAAACAGGAACTTCAGTCAGGAACCTGCAGACCAAGAATGAAAAGGGAGTGAATTTTCAAAGCATTTATTGTTGACCTATCTGAGCTGCCATAAATCATGAAAGAAGCCACAGCCAAGATCCTGCCTAAGATAACTTGGTCATGGGACAGACCGGCATTGAACATGCCTTGTTGACCAGGAAAAATAACCCTTATGAAGAAAATACTTATATAAGGGTATTTGCAGGTTCACTTTCCACTGAGATAGTGATCAGGAAGGAATTTGCTTCAGGGTACTGAAAATGGATGTGGGGAAAACTAGTTTGGGGATTTATTTCCTCTTTGTTCTCAGATTTTATTCATTTGTTTATTAATTCTGAAACACCAGATATGGGTTTCTGCAGCACGTGGAATAACAGAACTGGCCATCAGTGGGGCCGGTCAAGATGAAAACAGATGTACTAACTACACAGTGTTTCTCAGCATGTCTGCCTGAAGGAGGTAACATCATCTCCCTCTTTTCACTTTGTTGGGCAGGTATTATTTTTCAGGAATTAACCCAATTGGTCAGGCATGAGGAATGGCTCCTTAGACTAGCAGATCAGCTTAATCCAGATCTCTTGCATTTTATTTGGTGAAATACCCTAAAGATTAATCAGTGCACAGTGCATATGGACCATGGGAGTGGCTATAGCATAAGCCTTTTAGAAATCCAGACATCTGGATGAAGTGAGCACAGCTTATCCTGAGTGGGTTATACGCTCTCCACTTTCCTAATACAACAGCAGGATTTGGGTTAAAGTTGAGATTTTTCAGATGTGATTTGTGTTTTTAATTTCACAAAGTAGTAGACTCACTCTAAGTATGCAGCAGAGCAGCCTGGGAGTAGACAAGGCCCTGAAGAACGGCTTCATTTTACTTTGTTTCAAGCAAAACATTGCATTGTTCCATCTCACTTTGAAATACAAGCCTCTAGGGCATACACTGAGCTAGCTTAAGCCAATGTCTCCAGCTTCAAAACCTGACTTCTTGCAAAAAGTCCAGTCTTTTATCTGCAGAGCAATGGGTTCAGCTGGCTTTCTATGAGATGAGGGACAGCAGAAAACGAGCCCTGACCTCATCTGAGCAAATAATCAGTGTCATTCTAGCCCTTGTCCTCCCACAATTCAAAGACCAGGTATAGTATGGTATGACAAGTAGCTTTATAAGAGCCTGAAGGGAGTAGGGATAGTTCTGCATGCTCATACCTTAGCTGTCACCGATGAATGGGAGAGTAACTGTTTAGCGTGCATCTCCAAAAAAAGTGTTTACTACACATGTAGGGCTCCCTTGTTTCCTTCTAAGCAGTTCTGGACAGAGAGGTATGCATGTGCTGTGTAGTGTATATGTATATTGCTTTCAGTGCACCCAAGATGCACCGAACTGCCTGCAAATGCACTACACAGATGGCCAGCACATGGGCGGCACGTCTCCTGTTCCAGAGACACTGGGCTTAATGTGTGTGTGCAGTTTCTCTGCAGCAGCCTCCTGACGTGACCAAATTCCTCTTACCGCCTGTTAAAAATTTCCAGGTGAAAATGAGAACATGTTCAGGGATACCTGGGAGTTTGCTAGCCCCAAACGTGCTTCAGATTGTTTCCAGAAGGAATTCTGTTGGTTCCTGTGCTGTACGGATTGAGCACTGCAAACGCCCACTCAGCACCCGCTCCCAGTGAGGTGGAGGCTTGAAAAATCTTGAGAAAGTCCCAAGCGTGTGGCTTCGTGAGCCAAATGTTTCTGATGGAGTCGTTTATTCAGTTAGCAGAAGGCTCTGTGTGGCATCAGCCAAACCATTTAACTTCTTTACCCATCTGTTAAATGCATACCTACTACTTCAGAGGGCTGTGTGGTTTACTTTAATTAAGGTTTGCAACAGACTTTGAAAGTATTAGGAGGAAGGTGCTAAACAAGGGCACCGTTTTTAGACTCTAAGCAGGGCTTTGAGCTGATTATGGTTTCTAAAAAGTGTAATTTTACACCACTGCAACTATCAAGAGACCGGTCCCTGCTTACGCAGGGAGATAATAACTGTTCTCTGCCCCAGTCTTTCCAACGTGTATGTGTGGATGTGGTATAGACTCCCCCCCTCTGCATAAAGAAATTCAAGATCAATAGTGATAATAATAATGTAGGTCCACAGAACCCTAGCAAATAAAACTCCAATATATGGCAATGAGAATCTATTTAGGATTTAGTATCTTGACAAGCTCCAGAGCATCCTTTAAAACATAGACTTTAATCCTATCTCAAATGCCAAACAAAAATATCAATAAAATGTCATTTTCTTTAAAAATGAGATGACCTTTTCTAGAAAAGGTGAAGCATTAAATTAAAAAAACACCTTTGAAGTAAAAAGGAACCAAAACAAAATAACCTCCTATTACACACCATGCTCCCAAGATGAAATAAATGCAAAGATTTAACTCTAGTTCCTGCACACCCTGACAATAAGCTAAACCCTATCTGGCTGGTGCTACTCTGCAATGATAATTTTCAGACTCCGCTGAAGTCCTGGACTGGACACCAGAAAAGCCAGTACAGCATGGTAGAGGCACGCAGGGATCTGGTGCAAGTTTACTTGCTTACAATCTACCTGTAACATGATTGCTGGAAGAGTGCAGTTCTTCCAGTATGACTCAGCAGCTCACTGGTTTTAATACCACTTCCCTCTTCTTTTCCACCCATCATAAGCAAGCTACCCCTCCTCAAATATGGACACCGCCTCAGACTTGCGGTCTGCATTTGAAAATAAAGATTTTCTACTTTCTACTAAAGGGTTTCTACTTTACAGCCATTTTATTGCGTACCTTTCCAAACACATGGCAAAATGGTTTTATAAGCCTAGGAGTCCAATTTTCATCTGTTTAGCCTGCTGAAGTCTAAAGAGTTACACCAGAGATACAGAAACACCTAAGCTCAGATACAATTCCCTCTAGTAAGAGTAAACGGATGTTTCTAGTGTCATCAGGGAGGCAGCATCATGGACTCAAAATCCAGCACACTAAAGAGCAGTAGACTCCTACTCAAAACAGTTGCTTCATGGTCTCCTATGAATAGCTCCTTTGTAATGGCAATTTTTTAGGTTGTCTGGTTTGATGGAAAACATGTGGTATCATATTTTTACAATAAGTACAACAGGTCGTGCTATCACAGTAAGTATTTGTGTCTCTTATTGCCTGAATGCCCAATTAAGTTGCCAGCATTCTGCAAATCATCATAAAACCTGGCCTTTTCTTTCATTCCTTGGAATATTTGCCCCTGCTTTCTTCAGAGGGAAAGGCCTAACGTCAACAGTATAGTATTGATTGCTAAATGATACGCTATTCCTGGTTATGCCTGGTGACCCTGAGAGGAAGGTGTACATGTCCCGGCCACTCCTGTCCCTGAGCGATCCAGTCCTTCTGCAAAGGAACCACTAAATGGCTCAGGAAATGGGGATTGCTCTGGGCTATAGGGATGCTCAGAGGATTGAGGCAGGATGCCTCTGACTTCTAAACTAGTGATGTAAATCATGTCTCAGCTGCAAATAATTTTCGCCCGAGAGCATTGCTTGCTTATAATGGATAACAAAGATAACAGAGGAATATGATCCTTCTGCATTTGTAAGCAGTATTGTGTCTGAGCCCCGCACAACTGTAGTGCTACTTACTTATATGAATGTGTAGAACTGTTCATTGCACACTAACATACAGATCACGCTCGCTCTGCAGGTTTCCCCCTCTTCATATGTTCATGTTTCATCTCCAGGAGCTGTCTTTCTAATAACTTTCTTTTCAATGCATGTCCCAGGTACTTTGCCAAGAAAATGCAAGAAAGAACTGCTGGCAGTAAAACTACGAAACAGACCAAGTAAGCAGGAGCTGGAAGACAGGAATATTTTCCCAAGGAGGACAGATGAGGAAAGACAGGAAATCCGGCAGCAAATTGAGATGAAACTCTCAAAGTAAGTCTATCTAAGAACAGGGAGGAACCTCCCTTGACAACAGAGTGGCCTCTGAGTACTGTCAGATGAGACACTGTCACCCACCCCCAAGTCCAGTGCAGTGAATGATACACAAACTAATATAGCACATTTTCAGCTGTCAATCAGTCACACGGAAAAAAATCTTAACTCCCTCTTCAGTCAGGATTCCCTTGTTTTCAATGGAAAACAAGACAGAAGTCAATGTGGGAGACAAAATTCTGCCAAATCTACCTGCAGCTCCACTGACGTAATCAAGATTTTCGGGTCCTCCATAAAGGCTAGTGCTTTAACAAAAATAATAATACAATTATTTATTAACCTGATTTTGCTTTGTTGGCACTAGCTGAATTTGAGGATAAAGGCAATTGTTATAGCTGCATATTGACTTGAACAAAGGAAAGCTCTGTATGCATTGGTGGCTGGATTTCTGGTTGAAGGAAGAAGCAGCTCCAGCAGCATTGCCTTCATGTGGGTGAGGTGTTTGTGTAAGGCCAGCTGCAGGGATGGCAGGGATGGTCTGGTTTTGATCAGTAACCAGGGCAACCGGGTAGAGCTATGAAAGAAACAGCATTACTGTGGTGTGTAGCCTAAAGCAAAGATTGAAGGTAACCGTGAGGCTCAGGCTGCACCAGTTGGTTTTTGTGTGTGTTTTTTTTAAGAGCTACATTTGGATATCTGCAAACATTAATATTTTAGATGAGACAAAGTGGATTGTTAAATAATCTGTGCTGTGCCTGCCCACACTGGGACAGTGAGCACTGCTCACCGCCAAAATGCTTGGAATCAAATTGAGAAACATGAACAGAAGTTCATTTTCAAGGCTTATTAAATATTAAATATCTCAAGCCTCTCCTGAAAGAAACATTTATTGATATTTAGGCTAGCTCATTCATGTGTGTGCATTTGATTAAACTTTACCTCAGGGGACAGGGAATGAGAAGTATGCATATGGATCAGAGCACAAGTCCTAATGGAGCAGGGTTTATGGAGGAAAACATCACTGGCATCACCACACTTGCCCTCAGCTAAGAAACGAGCTGCGGAATGAACAGATGAGAGCTTGGGTGCACTTCATGATGTCCCTGTATACTGGAGATGGAATAATCACCTTCCTCCAGTCTCAGGGATTGCTGTTCATTCTTTGTAGCATGGTAGCACTTTACACCCAAAGGAGAACAGTGCATTGTGACACTGACTGCACAAGACAGAGCCTTGTCCCTGTCCCAAAACATGTACATCCCCTACAAGTGAAAAATAGCACATTACAATTTACATTAAGTTCCAAGAGTTAAGGCAGAGCAAGTCATAGATATGCCACATTAATACCCATTGATTTAGGAAGGAAAGTATCATGGACCTTGACCATGTCTTTGATCACCTTGACCTTGCAAGCCTTGTATATTCATATCAGGGAAATATTTCAAGCTGCACTCCCATATTGTTAATTCCATTCTTTTGGCCAGTCAATTGCTCGCTAAATGTCTTCATAAGTCAGGAGCCTAACTTTATGGCTCTAAAATAAACAAAACTGGTTTCCACCCCACTGCATCCATAAAACCAAGTTGGACCATCACAGAGTATTCACTGAGTGACAAGATTATCTCATATCCAGCCACACCTCATATTGCTGAAATGCCTGGAAGGTCACATCACTTCAATACAGCCTGACTTCTCTTAGTGTGAAAGGCCATTCAGGTGGTATAACTACAGGATTTTTCTCTTTTGATTTAACATGTAGCTTGCTTAATAATGAGCCTAAAGAATTATTTTAAAGGAGGCATACCTAAAGTCAAGTGTCGATACAAGGATTTAAAAAGGAAACTGTTCTGCTGCTGAAGAAAAGGGCTGGTCATTACTAGAAGCCAGGAAATGTAGTGTCTATAGGTCAGTGCAGTGAAGGAAGCCTCCATACTGCCTGCTGTGGTCTCATGGAGCAATCTGTGGTGCAGGCTATTAGTCTCATTGGTAATGTCTAGAGGATGGCTAAAAGCCATCTTTGTTCCAAGTGCTGGAAGACAGGCTTTCATTTAGTTCCTTCCTCCTGGAACATGGAAGATTCAGCGCGTTTTGGGGAACAGACGGTGCAGAGATTGCTGGAATAGCCAGGAATGGCAAAACAGATTGGAAGCAAACTCCCACACAACTTCCAGCCCATATGTGCACTGGCAGAGCTCAGCCCAGCTCTTAACTCATCCACCAGAATAGAACATGACCATGCAAACAAGCTCAGGTGGTGGATGCATGCAGGAAAACATTTACACAAGGAAAAGAAAGTACATGTCCAAAATAAAAAGTAAAAATGGGTCGTGTCAAAGGCCAAAAAGTCAAAGCCCTAGAGATATCGCTCTGGAGTTCCTAACTGGGTCTCACCTCACAAACGCAGTCTGCCCAAGCATAACCTGGCAGTACTGTGGCAATGTAACCAGTGGGCAGAGTGAAAATATTGCATCTTTAAACCCATTCATTTCCCTGCTATTTGTGCAGCATAGTCTCTTTGTGCCTTTGTGAAAACTTGGAAGTTTAGGAAGTTTATAGCTAAGGAACGCACTGCTAAGCATTCAGGTGTGAAGCACTGACCAAGAAATGGGATCCAATAGAGATGTCTGGGCTCTGGATGATTTTGCCATGACCTGTGCTGATAAGAGCACATTGCTGCTGCTGCTGCTGCACTGGTAGCACTTTGATAACAGCAATGGGACTTGCCGGCTCATGAATCCACGTGAACCATCAGGTTACAGCCCTGTACTTTAGCACAAAATAACGTACAGGCAGATTAGTCAGTAGTTATATGGCTGCCTGCATAAGAATGGCAAGTAAACAGGCAGTTTTTTCCAAGATCAATATTTTTCAGCACATTTGTAGGGATTTGGAAGTCCACAGCTGTCTAGCAAACTGCCTCAGTCCCACAGCTAACACAACCTAGCTCTGTACTCAAGAGGGAAAGCTATGCTGACGTATATAATGTGCAAAATATACTGAATAACAGTGTCTATGTAACTTCAAAAACGGGGAGACAAAAGAATAACATTTTCTCAAAAACACTGTATTTTTTAAATGGTTCTGCTATGATACATTTCAAAAGTCTTGTGAACCTGCTGAGAAAACCAATGCTGCTATCTCGCTGATGGGTGTTTACGCAGTCAAAGCTAAAATCCCTGTTTTTCTTCCCTTTCCCACTCTTTGCATCTCAAAAGAGAGATTGAGGAATTCCGTTATATCTTTTGGGCCAGATTCTACTTTCACAGCTGTGCAAGTCCACTGACTTCAGATTTATTATTGACCGACAGCAGCATAAGTACAGATTCAAGTATTCATTTATGTGCATTGCTGTTTTTGAAGAGTGTATTTCCCGTATTTTGTGGCAGACAATTTAGTCTGCCACTTGTTGCCGTGGAAACAGGCACTTCTCCCTCCTCCTCCATCCAAAATGGCAGTATTCCATTTTCCCCAGATTTCCCTTTCCAGTAGTGTTTTCTCTCACTAATTCATGCGTCCCCAGTGCCCCGGGCCATGGTGTGCACTTGCAATATTCTACTGTGCATTAGGCAAGAGGGCTCCCAACAGGTCCTGGTTCCCATTATTATGTGTTCGGAGTGCAGATAATAAGCCCTCAACGTAATTCGGTGAATCGAGAGCTCTTTGTGTCAAGAGGCAGGAAAGACATTTGCAAGTATGATTATTTGCAATAACTGCTTTCTGCCTTACAGTCTCACTTTGTTCTACAAGGGGTTTATGCTGAAACTGGAGGAGTAAAATAGTTCCTAGACTAGAGAGTGACACAGGAAAAGGTTGTTTCATTAAATTTGATATCTGACTATTTAGAAAGTTAGTGTTTGAACTGCCTGGGTGGCTGGTACTTCTCAAATATGCCTTGTTTAACCACAGTTAAAGACACTCCATTATTACTTAATGTTTCAATGAAAACATGAATTCCCAGAAAAGATTATAGTTGTAATTTTCACTTCATGTTCTGTTTCACCTCCTTGGATATTTGCATAAGTAGACACGATGCATTAAGCAGCACTTAAGAGATTATGGAGACAGATACAGATACTGAAACATGGGCATCAAAGGAGTCAGACAGGAAGAACGATGGTTTTTATGGACAAGAGTGGAACCAAAACTTGAGCACCTAAAATTGATCTTTACCACATTGAAAAACTTGGCATGGGTAAGTGGATCATGCTCGGACAAGATTTCTTGGCAATGTAAAGTGAAAAAGGGGGTATCTTTATTGAGTACTTTACCACATCTGAAAATCTGTAGTTCTAGTACTGCCCCAAGGTTCTTGGAAAGGCA
The DNA here is from genome assembly GCA_013396915.1 of Stercorarius parasiticus. Taxonomy (NCBI): domain Eukaryota; kingdom Metazoa; phylum Chordata; class Aves; order Charadriiformes; family Stercorariidae; genus Stercorarius; species Stercorarius parasiticus. Next base: position 780,638 of record VWZL01001006.1, on the reverse strand, counting down.
TTTTCGAGTTGACTTGCCCAGATAGTGCAGATGTAGCTAAACGCACACCCAGATTAGACCCTGGTTTGTACCTCAGCCTCATGTAACAGAGCGTGAAGTTCACAGTGCTGCTGGAGACAGAACAATACCAAGCAAACAGCATTTCAGATCTGCAGCCTAAAAGCATAAAGCGTAACAGTTCAACACAGAGCAATCTTAAAGGAAAAATTTACCTATTGATGAAACAAAAGCTGTGCCCCCTTTCCCAAGAATGGCATGAAAAGCTGTGCCCTGTTTCTCAAGAACGGCATGTCCCATGTCATTTCCTCGCAGAGATGGCTCAGTGCAGCTTTGCTCACTGAAAAGGCATCAGCCCCCCAGACCAAGAAATTCAATGGGAAACTGGGCTGAATCCACAGAACTTTGGGGAATATTTNGGGTGGGGGGGTGTGTGCAAACTACTAGTGGCCCTAATGCAGAAATTGAGCAGATTAAAACTGGGCTCAGGTCAGTGAGACTAGCCTAAATTCACCTGGAGATTATCAAGGTTTTTTGATGAAGCTCCAGCTGTGCTCAAACTCCCACTCGCTGAACTAGAAATCGGGGAACTGCCCTGATTTCAGCAGGCCGGGAAGACTTGACACAAATTTATTCCAGAGACAGAAAGGCAGGGGCAGGCACAAAGAAAAGATCAGCTGTCACTGCTAATTAGGTGTGTACAATTTAATGCATTCCGTTCTTATTTGGCAGGAATCATCCAGGTAACCTTGTCACTGATGCTAAAAATAACCCCAGCGAGCGCAGCCTGGGCGTCTGTGAAAGCCTCAGCTCCTCACATGAGACAGGAGCTATATATAGAGCTACAATTTAATTCTGTGGGCGTGCGTGTAAGCCGAAGAGTCTCCCGTTCTCCTTGCTCTGCACTAGACAGCAGGACGAGATGCTGGCAGCGGGACCAGCCAGGGGGTTGCTGTTGGAGATTTGCATGAGGCTGCAGTATTTTATTAACAGCTTGCACAGTGCCTGAATGCTTTTTAGACCTGGTGCTGTGTGAGGATTTGGGATTTTTTTCATGTTTTGTTGCTCCCTTTTCCATGACGGGCTCAGCTTTTCAGGCTACAGAAAAGAAAAATATTTGGGGGGGGTAGGAGGAAGGACTGGAAGAATGGGGGATATGTAAGTGATAGCTAAGATTTTTTGAAGCTGTCTCCAGGATTTAGATGTGAGGATCCCATGGGCATTAATATTCCCCATGCCCTTCCTTGGTGTCAGGCAGTGACACACAGCTGGAAACCCTGTTATATACGCAGGGACAGACAGCACTGGCCTTCCAGTCAAAGGGGCTGAGGTTTAGAATCTGCTGCCAGAGTTACTCTGAGACAGTCTTCAAGGATAAAAATCAGGAGGAAGAGGAGAAAGCTCAAGTTTTGTTAATGTCTCCAAGTAGTGTGTCAGTTTACCCTCCTGTTTACAGCGCTTTTCAGGTCCAAGGGAGCTGGAGTGCAGCTCAAATACATGTATTAGAAGAGGTTCAAGTACATCTGTACATTCTATACCTTGACTACCCCTACTCTGTCCTTTTCTCTTAAGGACTGAAGAGCTCTTGAGAAAGGTCGCATTTGTTCCCTTTCACATATTACACTTGTAAAAACAGAATGAACTTCACTGATGTGAATCCCTGGTCAGCAAGTAACAAACCTAACTGCCATGAGTGTGTGATCATAACCGACCCTCTGGACAGACATAACCAGAGGTACGTGCTTGCTTCAGTAATGAAGCACAGTGCATGCACAATTAATTATGGAGCACCCTATCAGCTCTGGACAAGAGCCATGATCTGCAGTTGAACCAGAAAGAGCAATTTGCTGTCTCAGACCAGCCCACAGCATGTTTGGCAAGAATTTTTGAACACACTAATTCATTTATAAACGGCTGCAACAGAGAGGACTTAGTCCTGTGTGTGTTTGATTTGAACAACGTGCACATGACTCTAAGCTGCTCTCAGTGCAGGTTTGTATCGCTAACGATTCAGCATGCACCTCCTGTTGAAAACATTGGGTATTTAGTTTGTGCTAACACACGGAAGTGTCATTGCAGAGGGCAGTTAATTCTGCCCAGGGACAAGGAGAAGTTTCACATGTCTGGGGCACAGCTGATGAGACACTGTCTTCTGGGAAGACACTAACTCCTTGCACTGCTCTGTTCTACTTCCCTGGCTCCAGTGCTAGAAACTCGTAATCAAACATGTTTTCCATGGCACAGTGAAGGCAAGGGCAGCAGGTCAGTGCACAGCAGGGAAGGGAAGAGCAGAGCAGGAGGTGTAAACACAGAGAGGGATATCCAGGGTCTTTTCTGGGACACACAGTCAATTCCTCGAATAGGTCTTCTAGCATAAGTGGTACATGCGAAGCTAGAAATAAAAAAAAATCAGGGTTCAGAGAGCTGTAATGTATCACCAGGGAGCATAATTATGTAAATAACCTTGCAGGAAAACTGCTAAAGCAAGTGTAATTAAATAAGGAAAAAACATTTTAGGGAAGAAAATAGTGCACTTGTTTTGCCCTACCAAAATGCCTACAAATAGCATCTGTTCAGGCTCAGATCCTCTCTCAGAAAATAGGCATCAACACATGCCTGAAGATCTGGGCCCTAGCCCTGTAAAGTGACAAGCAGTCATAAACCAAAATGGAAATCTGCAGAAAGCCAATAATGCTCTATAATGCTTCACTTTACACTGGATTATGATTCAGGTCCTTAAGCTAGTTTGGATCTGCAGCACAATTACAGAAAGACATTGATTTAATTTGCAGAGCTTAATCGATAGGGACCAAAGTAAGCCGCTGTGGTTGTCACAGCCATTGGTGCTGTTTTATGACAAAAACCTTACCAGGACAAGGTGTGTAGCAGTTGTGAGCTACTGGTAACGCAAGGGTTGAGCAGGGATTCAGGCATTCATGGTGGCAGCCCTCACCATTTGTGGGGATGGTCGCTGTGTTGCTGAGATTATTTAGGATTGGATTTTTTGTTTTAAACCTGTTCATGAAATTCAGGAAGAATATTTTATGCACTTAATGCCAAGCACTTCATCGTAGTTGAAACAGAAGCAAGATGGGATGGACAGTATGCATCTGAAAGGCGATGAACTGGTATAAGCAAAATCTCAGCCAGAAGGGGGTTTGGCTGCATGTTTTCCAGTTCTAATGTACTCAATTTCAGACTTGCCGCTTGGAAGCATATGGAACAAAAGAGAGAGAGGGGAGGGATAGTTTTGGTTTCATGTTGGTCCTCCTACTCCGCCCCTGCTTTTAAACCTAGCCACCTTTATATGCAGACTGCACAGAAATGAGTTTCACCGTAACTGCTGCTGTGAATTGCCTGCAGAATACTGAAGCAGATAGAATTCACTTCCACAAAATTTGTAGCATGGCTTTTAGACTGGGGAAGGGAAGAGACAAAGCTTTCTCACTGTGTGGTGTGACATTTGCACACACCATACCTGGAGGACATATGGCTAGTACCACAGCAGGACCTTATCACTGATTTATGGGCCAGTCTTGTCAGATGAGTCATCTGCACCTTTGTGTGAAGAACTCGAGCGTGTTTTTGGACTCTCTTCCAAGAACTGGCTCACCACATGTGATCCAAGGAAACTGCAATTAATACAGTGCAGTTGCTGGCCCTCCAAATACTGTTAGAGTTACTACAGATTCCTCCTCCCACAGCTCCGAGCACAACTTCTGTAGCCTGGTTCATTCAAGATCTTAATTCCTCCCAGGAATCAGAGGCTTGGGCTTGCTGCTTTCATATAGGAAAACTGGGTCAGTATAGCACAGTTTCCACCTTTTTGAAGTAACCTTAGACAAAGCAAGGGGGGTGAAAAATGAAGGAAATAAGTATTTAGGAAATAGGGAGGGGGGGGAAGGAGAGAAAACAGGTCAGAATAGAAGGTCATTGTTTCTTATCAAACACTACTTAATAAATATTGTACAGCCATATCAATTATTAAAATGTAGTTCTAGCTAAATCTTTTTGATTCTATTGCCTATGCCCACCTGGCAAGCTGCAGCTGTATAATCAGGTCTTGTAGGGGTTTTCCTGTTTATTTGTGTAGCTCAGGAGCTACTTGGGTCAAACAGAGCACCACAAGTTTCCCTCAGTATTTGTTTTTCAGGATAATTAACTCATCCAAGTAGCCAGCACACTTCCTTGACCTCTCCAGACTCTGTAGACTGTTCTTTTCCCTGGAAAGTACTCTTGTTTTCTATCTTCTTCTTTATCTGTTGCATGTAACACATCAAAGGACAAAAAAGGAGTCCCAGATCTATCAATCCGTGCTCAAGTACTTGTCCAGTGAAATGAAAAGGAAACAGACACCAGCTTGGGGGGTGGAGGACCTCCTTCTGCTCAAAGCCTACTGATGCAGAGGGCTGTATCAAGGCAACTAGGAAACACACCTGCTTGAAGAACCAGCATGTTGCTAAAATCTGAGTCTTAAATCACATTAGAAACAGGTTTCTTCAAACCAGTTGGTCCATTGTTGTACAAAGATGTGCCAGTTGTTTTGGGTTTTTGGGTTTTTTGTTAAAAACTATACAAAATACTACTCGGCCAGGAGTCAAACACCAGAAAGAAAACATGAGTGCCTTACTGTTGATAAAAAGCCCTCAAAATCAAGACTACATGGCTCACAGATGAACAGCCACTGTCATTTGCTTGCGATGATCATATTCATTAGGCAAATTAAATTCTGAATGAATTAATACTTCACTAGTTTTTCAGAAATCATGTTAAAAAAAATAAAAAGCCAGGATCTCCCAACAATCTCTCCAGATAGCAGCTGGTCTGTTGCAAAGAAATCAGGCTAATTTGAGGGTGTCTGCAAAAGCCATACTCTGGCCAGGCTACACTGCAGCCTTATTATTGTAATTATCACAGGGAGCGGCTGCAGTACTTCCAAAACCCACCCAACAGGGGAGAAATCCTCCTTCTCAAGAAAAGGTTAAACAAACCAGTACTAATGTGGTAAGGAAAGTTGTATTTGTAGGCATCATCCAATTAAGTTTAAAAAAAGTATTTTTGCAGCCTGTTTACAATAGAAAGGAAAAAGCTAACAGAGAATGACAGGTGCGTGGAAACACCAAGCTTAGGTCTACAAGGGTGGTGGGAGAAGGAAGCTCAGGGTTAGCAGGGACTTTCTGGTGGACTAGAGGCCCAGCACTCAAACGCAGCGTTACCTGTGACTTGCTGTGCATCAGCAGCAATGAAAAAACACATGCTACAAAAACCTAGAAAACCAGCGTACGATGGAGGTCTTCTGCAGAGAGACAAGGCCTTTTCTAGCTTTGAAGAAGTCACTGCCACCTTACGTTGCTGTGCATAGCTCCCCCCATCCTAGCAGGCAGACAGAGAGCAACTCTAAGGAGACACAGAGGTGGTAAAATGGAATCCTGTCCCAAGAACATGGAGACTTCACAAAGGTTTTCTATCACAGCCTTGCACTTTGACGGTAACAGTGAGTGGATGTTGTACCACAACAAATCATAGCAGTAATGTCAACGCTAAATGCTCAGGTCAATAGGAAATGTTACATAATTTTTACATTTTATTCAATTGAGGAACCCAGATTTCAAAAGCACAGGATCTTCTGTCCTGACTGAAATTCGCCAGCAACCTCTATTTGGATTTACACCACCATAACTGAACACAGGATCCTAAATGGAACTGAGTGGGGTCCCAAAAAGCTGGGGGAAGAGCACACAGAATGTAAGGATGCATTTTTAAATTCAAATCCTGTCTGCATTTTCATGTAGGTTAGCCTGTATGTAGTGCTCAGTGTCACGCTTTGTGGCATCAAGTGACGAGTCATACTCCTTACACAGCCCAATTTAAAACCAAAGAAAACCAGAATGACTAAAATACCATTTGTAGTGGGAAGTGAATAAATCCCTGGAGGGCCTGCAAGTCTCGTTTTCCAGACAAGACACTTAGCCACATTTTCCTATTCTGTTCAACATGGATAACCATACAGACTAGTTTTGCAGAGCACTATGAGATTTGCTGGTGAAATAACTACAAAATAGATGATTATTCCTGTTGTGACCAGGGGACTCGTGCTCATACCAAGTGCTTGGGCCACATCTTTGAGTTGTCAACGGAATTTCTCACTTCACTCTTTGCATTGAAAATCAACAGGTAATCTCAAGAGAAATCCTGAAAATGGCAAAAGATTAAAATAAAATAAGCAGGGATGCAGTAAATAAGCAGGATTCAGAGCATGCTGTGGACAAAGGCTGCGTGGCCAGTTTTGGTTACTGACAGCATGAGGGCAAGCTGTTGGTCTAGCTCTGTGCTGAAAATGCTGGGCTAACAATAGCGTGCATGAGAGAAACAGAAAACAGTACAACAGATGGTGCTATGCTATCTGAAGGCAGGGATATCCCATCCTTTTGGGGATGCTGTGTGGGTGAGTGACAGGAGAGAACTAGAAAGCACTCGCGTTGCCAGGGAGAGTGTTTCCAGAGAGATCCCTGCAGTTGGATAGCAGGTGAGCAGTCAGACATATGGTCCCAGCAGGGACCGTCTGTCCCAGAAGCATTTGCAACTTTAGGAATCACTATCATTTAGGTTTTTTTCTGTAGGGATTACACAAAGCCAAGAGCATGCTGCATTTTCCTTGATTTACTTCAGTGATTAAGTAAGGTGTCCCTTGGTTTAAAGCCTGGCATTACAAGCGGCTGGGAAAGTGCAGTGGCATGCCCTCTCCTGTTAGGGTTTGAAGCTGCTGGGTTAGCCAGCTCACACAACTTGATACCACCAGCTCTGGGTAAATCCTTGCTCTTGCTTTATGCAACACCTTCCAATGGCAAATATGCCTGCAAAGTTTATTTGTCACTTCACAGACTTTGCAGATTACCAAAGGGTCCTTTATGTCCAAATACAGGTTACAGGGAACAGAGAAGTATATTCTCCAGAGCTCACATTGCATGGGGAAATTCCCAGCAGCTTGTATCCGTGGCAAGAATGGCCATTCTCAAATCATTTTACATTAAATGAGGGGGTGGAGGAGAATTTACATATAGTCAGCAGAGGCAGGCTGACAGGCTATGCATACCAATATTTCTTTGCCTGCTTTCTGCAAATCCAGCTGTGATTTCTTCCAGTGACCCAAATCCCACAGTTGTACAGTGCAGTGGCGTCTGTTGACAGGGGAAACTGTTTATAGGTTAAGCGCACAGTTTTGCAGGATCTTAATACTAGCTGTGCAACAGTGAGCATCCTAGCTGAATTCAGGACATTCTCAGACACTTCCATCCATGTACAGTATCTCTGTTTCAGGGACTCTAAAATGTAGCTAGTGCTACAGTCCAAACTGACTTTCTGTCCTGCTGCCCCTGTGCCCTCTGACTGCAGTGGCTGCACTTGCGTTCCTGGCTGCCCAGGAAGTTGAGCCAGAGCCCACGGACACTTCACTTCTTACAGGGCTCATGGGTGGCCGGCAACCCAGCCTCAGTCTCCCTGCACGAGCATTGTATTAGGCATCCTTTATACAGTGAAGTTAAAGCCTAATTTTTTTTTTTTTTTTCCTTTTTGTACATATCGTTACCCAGTAAGCATCCAGGAGTATGCAACTGTTTCACTAGGAGATTTGGGAAGTCTCAGTAAAGGGGCAGTCCCCACCACTGGGCTAAGATTTGCTTCTGGGCTCCTAGTGATTGACTTGGTAGACTCCCTGCTGTTGCTCAAGCAGTCGCTATCAGAGTTGATTTTTAGCATCACTTCGGCAGTGGCAGATGTCTTTATTTAAAATAATATAATGGTAATACATACATAATGGGATAGAACTAAAACCCTGGGATTTATATGATTTCTTTTGTTTGCATGTCCTGAAGCATCAAACCCATGATGTTCTCAATTTGCCCAAATCTAAGCTATGTAACAGTGCTTTCCCCCCCCAACCCCTTGGGAACACAGTGCTCCAGAGTTTTACTCCTGCTTCATAGAAAAAGGAAAAAAAAAAGAGAGAGAGAAAAATCTATTGCTTTGCAATGAAACATGATTCACCATTTTCAGTGACCTGTACAGCGTGACCCAGATCATAACCAGTATGTGCTTTCAGTTGGGAGACCCTTCAACGTACCTTTTAATACATAGCCTTGAGCCCTCCTCAGCCTTCAGCAGAGGAGTTGCACTGGGAGTCTGCACCACTCACACTGTTATTTGAAGAGCGTGTTCTTTCAGCAGTTTTTCTTGCTGAGCTATTTTTAGCTTGAATGTATTCCCCTAACCAGTTCTTTGCCCAGCTGCAAGGCAGAGCAGAAGAGCAAGTGGCAGTGCTGCTCATGGTGGCAGTGCTACCAAAGGAACACCCATCAAACTGCAGACTCAGAGCATGTCTTTGGCTGAAAAATCAGTTGCACTTTTGTCACCCTCATGACTAAACATTGTAATTCTATTACAAACAGGACAGATCCACTATCTAGCAGCTCTGTTAAACCAGAGTCGGGGAGCAGATGGAAGGGAGAGGAGAAAGCTCCTGTTCTGAAATAAGCAGCTATAAAATCTATACCCTAGTGTAGGCGCTTCTTGTGTATTAACTAATAGCTCAATTGAAAATAAAACCCTTTATGTTATCTCTGTCCTGGAAGGTGCCACAACATCATCCAAGAGTCCTTACCTACATGTTGAGAGGTATGAAAGCAAAAGTGGTGGAGGATGCTCAGCATCTTCACTGAGCTTTGCAGCAGGCCTTTGAACTGAGAGTCAGGCTCTGCTCTCCAGCTCTGTCTGGCCTTTCTTCCTCACACATTGAGAAAACTAAGAAACCAAAGGTCAAATGCAGCAGGGCTTTCACAGGTGGTGAAAACAGTGATTACCATAAAGCCTTCTCCATCTGAATCCTCTCCCATAATTAGATACTGGCTCTGTTGCTGTATTTCAGCCCACACAGTTCTTATCACTAAGTAACACTATGCAATAGCAAACCTGTCACAAGGATGTAGGTCGTTCAGGGACAGTGGGTTATGATACAAGGGTCACGCTGGGCAAGTACGTAGTTTTTATTCCAACTGAAATCCGAACTCCTCATTGCAGAGCTTATATCACAGAAATTATAACAATGAACAACTGTAACTGCCTGGGAGATGAATGACAACATAATTAACTGAACTCTTGCTGATTTGCAGCCTTGACAATCCAGACAGAACTGAAGGCCAAACAAATGAATAAGATATGTAATTAAAGCAACGTATATGGCCTCTGCATTTATCCAGTATGTTCTATTGGACACCCAAAAGCAGTTTTCTTATTTGAATGCAAAAACTAGTTTAAAAGGAACACAGACACAAATATTGGGCAATTTTAAAGAAGTAAAGTATTTGCATGCAACTCACAGAATCTACCATACCAGCTCACCCCTTTCATACTGCTCTTTAGCCTCCTACCAGCAGAGAATGGCAGCAACTACTCTTATCCTGTTATGGGAAATGCTGGCACATCACTCAGCTACCGCTTTTTACATGCTCCCGAATTACCTTGGGGTAAAACCAAGATTGTATCTCAGTGTCTGCCTTCTAATTTTGTACAGACTGTAAAAGGCAAGTCCCTCCTACCGAGGATTTACTACTACCCATAATTGTACATTGCAAGCAGTACCACACTGCCACAGTGCAGCGCGTGGGTGACTCAAAGCCCTGGCACACATCCTCTTCAGGGCTACTTATGGGAAGGATGAAAATAAATTTCTTGTTGAATTGAACATGATGTTCTGGTAATAGAGACGCCAATTTAAGAGGCAGAGCCTTTGTCTGATGGGCAGCAGACACAAGCTGCTTTATGAGAAGCGAGCACAGGGCACTCCCATTCCTCCCCCCTTTGCCTGGACTGGAGCTCTCCTGTGAGAGGGATCCTCCCCGCCACCCCCTTCCCATCTCTATCTGCAAAACTGCCTGCCACAAGAGACAATCAATAAACTGCTGCTGGCTACAGCTCACTTACTGAAGGCTGGATTGATTGCTCACTTGCCAGTCCAGAGTCCACAGGCACACGCACGTGTCCATGCCTACCTGCTCTACCCCTCCCTTTGTAGATTAGCAGAATCACATGGATCTAAGAGCAGAAACAGGATTCCAAAGTACATCTTTTGACTTCAACTACAAATCTGAAAGAAATCCAGTTTTATGAGAATCATACATACAGACACTGTGCAACACACTCCATGCAAAAATATATTTGGGAAACAACACATTTTGGGGACAGATCAGAAACCCCAACGTGAGCTTTTTTGCGCTGGGTTCTGCTGAACACTTGCTAGGGTCTGCCAGGCAGGTGAGACTGCACACTAGTAAAAGGAGCTAGAAAGGAAGGACTGTCTCAGGTGTGGGAAGTCACCATAGCCCCATACGCATACAGGCGGGCTGTACCTGTTCCAAATTAGTCTCTCGTCAGCTATTCTGTGCCCATACCTGCAAGCCCACAGCCTGCTGTGACTTTGCTGAGGTGCAGTTCCCACAACAGACAAAGCAGACACTGCTAAGGTTAACTATGAGGACAGAGAGCTTTGCAGCATCTCCTGCTTGTAGGACATATTGATGCATTGCCTATCTGACAGCAGACCCTGGGATCTCAGTGACACGCAAATCCTCAGACTGCTGAGGATTCAGAGTCACCTGTAACAGTCCAATACCATCAGCCTCGGTGTAATGCTGGTCCCAATACATTAATTCCCTTGAATGTGAAGGGACAATCTGACTGTGTGAAGTAAACACTGATCTATTGATCAGTCACAGGCACATGTGAGAGTCATTGGGCTCATGAACATATGACGTTACCCCAGAAGGGATGAGCAATTAGTGCTTTTCCCCTTGAAGCTGACTCCAGCATCTGCACTGGTGCCTGTGTCGAACATGTTAGTTAGCAGGACCTCAAACCGGACTCTCGTGGTGGAGGGCTGCAGGCCACTCCACCAGACCAGCCAACAGAGACTTGCCCACCCATTGGGCTGGTAGGGGCCAGACTCGTTATCTCCCTGGGCAGCCTGTTTTGCTATAATTATACACCACACATGTACGTCAAGGGAAACAGCCAGACATGCATAGATTTATGGCCCCTCTTAGAGCCAGCATGGAGCACTCATGAAGGTCCCAGTATTCCCATGCACACATTGCATGGAGAAAACAAATACCTCGAGGCCACGTGCGGGCTCTCAGCACCCACAGTACTCTGAGACCAAGAGTGCACGTGGCTGGACCTGCAGGGTGTTCTCGGGGCGAACCGCAGGTGGCTGAGCTCACCTGCAATGACCTGCTCCTCTCACCCTCAGGAGTAACACTGCAGAGGACACGGGAGCAGGCAAAGTCTTTGCTTCTGAGAGGTGGCAATATGTAAGTTTATCCACTTATCTTTCTAAGCCCAAATTATTAGAGAAAACATTCTAAAGGTAATCTGAAAATACGCCACTAAACACTCCCCAAACATCAAACAGCTGAAGGACGCCTGCTGCTTGAAGGTTTATGCTCACTTTGCACAGAACAACAATAACACAAAAACTTTGTTATTTGTACAAACTTAAGAACTAGCTGTCCGTGTAGTGTTGTGTGTCCCTTCCCCCCTAGCTTATGGCGACTGCTTTGTCATTATGAGAAAATATTCAGATTTTGGTCTCTATCCAGACTTGGAGCATCACTGACATATGTACAGCAAATTCTGTTCGAACTGTACCCAGACATCATTTACAGGGAAGCGACATTGGTGGCTCTAGTTCTGCTCGGCTTCCTCGAGGCAGCTGCGGTTGCCTCAACTGAGGCACTGCAGGTTCAGCTCTGCTTTCTTCTGCTCTTGGCATCCCTCGGTTTAAGCTAATGGGGAAGCAAATTCTGGGAGTGGATACTCTTAATGTGAGACTGTGGCAATATCAGTGACAATCCACACGTTTACACCATGGGGGACCTGGACAGAGATAGGACTTGCCTGCAAGTTACGTCAGAGTTTTCAAGAAAGTTTCAAGACCGTTCCAAAAACAGCTGGCCCTGCGGAGGTGCTCAGAGGGAGCACTCCTGCCTCAGCAGGCAGTGCAAAAATACACAAACCTAGATTTTAATATCGCCCAAAACCACAACAGCATTAATTGGATGCTTTCCCAAAAGCAAGAAATAGCTATCTAGATTTAAATCAACTGAAAAGACACAATTACTGCAACACAATGGAAGTGGTGCACTGCATTAGTACTCCCAGTGGAGCTTACAGTCACCTCACTGAGGTAAGTCCCCTGTGGGGCCGAGTCCCCAGCTGAAAAAAAACAACAGAAACAAAAAGCACAGGACTCACGTGTCCACGTCCACGTCCATATCCACACTGCAGCGGTGCTGGAGTCTCATGCCCACCTCAAACCTTCAAATGGCTCCTGCAAGCGGAGCTGCAGAGCAGCATGGCTTCCCGCTGGGTGCAGGCTGGGCCCAGGTGGAGCCCCGCAGCCGCCCGCACTCAGGTGCGAGAACTTTGCTGAATCCACAGGACACGAGCCAGAACTCTACTTTGCTTCAGAATGGCCTGTGGCTCTGAAATACAAAATCCTCTCTGTGCAAAGCTTGTGGAGATCATCCACAGTCCACTGAGGGCTCAGTTTTTAGCCTTCGCAAGGGCTCCTTCATGGCAGGTGCCTGCTTCATCCTCTGGGATCACACACCGGCTCCCCTGCTGCAATGCAATCTGCTGACAGTCGTTATTCTGATGGAATTTGTGTCCTTTGAACAGGAGATTTAAGCATCCCCTCCCTAGAGCCTTAGTCTCTCAGTGCCCGCTTCCTGGCCTCCCCAACAGCGCTGTGAGGAGAGCTGGCCGCCATTTCCCCTGGCCCGGCCTTCCTGAGGTGCAGCAGTGTTCCCAAGGCCATGGCACTGCCTCTCCACACAGGGGACATGTTCTGGTTCTGTCAGCAGCAGGATTTCATGTTTTAACAGCTTCAGAGAAAAATACAAAATAAATATCGAAGTAGAGGACTTGTTGCTCAGGAGAGCACGTGGAGCCCCATGGTGCCCAGAGAACAGCTCACCTAAGCAGAGGCACAAACTCATCTGAAACAGTTTCTTCCTTAAAAGCTGCCTTCAGGAGAGCGCGTGTTTCTGACAGAGGTAACCCACAGCCTCCTGCGCTGTGCTGAGCTGCTGGCCTGGCCGGAGCCCTCAGGAACGCCTCTGCCCTGATCTCCCCCCAAGCCCAGCTGCAGGCAAGTTCTGAGGGAAGTCAACAGCATCAAGGGGGGCTGTGTGTCCCCTTCTGAGGAAACGATGTGCAGCTGTGGCCACTTAGACCCCAGGGGGGTGAAGCACCCTCCTCCCACAGCAGCTGAGTGGCTCGGGCAGGACGGGCTCTGCTCGCATGGCAACTAGTTTCTTGCTATGGCGGCAGATGCGCTCTGCCAGCAGGCTCGCTCCTCTCTGGGCCTGGGAAAGCCCCTCCTGCAGAAGACGCCTCTCGCGCCCCGATGCACTGCGGGCAGCCCAGCACTCGCCGCTGCTTCCCCTCCACACAGCCAGCGGCCTTTGGTGGGGGCATCGGAGCCCGTCACCTCCACCAGCTCGCCCGGAGCCCAGCCGCCATGTGGCACAGCTCTCACAGCAGGAAAAGCTAACTGTTAGAATGTTATTTTGAAGAAAACCCCACTTGTAGTTTCATGGCTATGACAAAATGCTTGGAAGTGTGGTCCACATCTCCAAAAAACTCGGGGTGGGGAGGGGGGAATGCAATGCCCTCTTGTGCGTATACGTGCCTGTGTGTGCCTGCACCTTTTCCTTCTGTTGTCGGCAAAGCTGAGGGTGGGCACACAAATACGTTGTTGTCGCTGGGCACCCACCATGTAGTTATCAAAACCAAAAGGGAAACGGGGTTTTAATTAATTAACCATCATAGGTATTGCAACTATATATTAAAAAAATATACAGAGCATCATTCATATACATATGCATTCTCATACTGCTTTAATCATTTCTGTTAGGCTTTTAATCCCCCAGTTTAAAAGGGGCCTCTGAAATCTGATGTACTGATTCTGGGAGAATCTATAAATCTCGCATGGAAGGGCTGTAATTAAGAATGGCTTGAGAGAGGCATGTGAGCAGCAGGTTGGGTGGACCTTTCATTTGCAGATAAGCTCTCTAAGTCAGTCACTCTTCCCTGATTTATGTCATGAAATGCACATTAATCTCTTTCAAACAAAACCTAGCCAAAATTGTATAATTTCTGAGACATACAGGGAAATGAGGGATTCCTCATTTCCTATTGCTATTCCTAAGGGTAACAGGAATTAAAAATATCTGTTTAAAGCCTTTAGTAGGGCATTTCAGCATCATTCCTGCTTCAGTATTTGACCTACTACTCCAAAAAGAAATCCAGAGGCCGGAAGAAAAACCTGAGGCGACATGAAGTGTTAGGTAGGAAGGAGGAGAGCTAGGCTATAGGTGTGTCTAGGCACAAGAGCTCATCATCTAAGTTTTCTGTGGGTGTGAACCTGGTATAGTAGTTGTGATGCCTTCCTGTTGCCAAAGACAAGAGCTTTCCCAGTGATCGCAGGGAAATTCATTAAAAAAGAATAAGGAGTTTCATTCATATTTTGTGCTGTTGGTGTCATAACATATGAATACAGAGCTGATTTTGAAAGTATATTTGGTAAGCTTAAAAACCAAGGAGAAATTAGAATCAGGTACTTTAACCGTTTCTTTTACAATCTGTTAAAGGTTACTTCATTTTTTCATCTCTTATGTATTTGATAAAATGTAGATCTTGTTACAGCATCACTTTATAATCATTCCTTTATTTCCTATACACAGTAGAGGGCTAACTAGTGCAGCAGTGGTGTGCAGTGTGGTCCCTGCTCAGAGTATTTCTTTGTCTCTGTAACTTCATCTCTGGCTTGGCAACATCTGCTGGAGAGGAGACGATGAGAATCCTTAACGCTGCCAGAACGCAGGCCAGAAAGCATCGTAAACTCCTTCCGATCTGCTTGCTGGATTATTACTTGAGAGCTAGCAAATGCAGCATGTGTGTGTGTCTGCCGAGGGGGGGTTCAATTACCTGAGATTCTCTGCAGATATGAGCAGTGTCTCGTGGGGAAGTCTCATTTAGTATGCAGAATAAAATCGCTATGGCACTGATCATATGATTTGAAGACTCAATCCTGAAGCAGCACTCCTGAAAAGGGGAGGTGAAACTGCCTGAGACACTCCGTTCAGACAGCGTGAGGCTGTGAGCAGCACACGAATTTTATTCAGCAGGCAGGAGGAGAGCTGCTGGATTGGTCTGTCAGATGTGTAGTCGGGAAACCACGGGAAAGCTTTATTTCTGGCAAGTCTGCATTTTGTCAGGATGCACCACTGGTGTTACTAGGAAAAAGGAAGCCCGCTGCTACGCGAGATTAAAAGGTAGAGGCAGTGGTAGCTACAGAAGATCCCTGTGAAACTCATTGGATAACCACCTTAAATACCCCCTCAAGAGTGAATTTAACTGTGGGAGAGCACTGGTTCCAAGTGACTGTCTGGCAAGTGTGGTGGAAAGGATGCACGTTCTGAGGAAGCGCTTCGCTGACAGAGCAAACTAGAGGAGAACTTCTACCTCCATTGCTGGCATTTGGGAACAATAATACAAGAAAGCATTCTGGTGCCAGGATTCTTGTATTTTTTTTCTCTTCCTGAGTCCTGGAGAGGGATTTTGTAGCCCCTCCCCGAGGAAAACACCAACCAGAACTCAGAATACTGCAGACTTTCCAAAGAACAGGCATGGTACAAAATGTGATTTTGGTGTTTTTCCGCAGGCGACTCAGCCAAAGACCTGCTGTTGAGGAGCTAGAAAGAAGAAATATACTTAAACGTGAGTATTTTTTTCCTGAAGTATTTTATGTGTGTTTGTTGAAACAAGCGATTACTTTTCTAGAACATATTATTTTTAAATAGACAAATTCATCCACTGGGATTATTTTCTGTACCTAAAACTTTTAATTTTTCACATGTCCTGGGTTTCAAATACTGCAGGAATCAGAATTTACACTTTGATAAAGGCATGCAATTTAGTAGAGAAAACAATAACGTGTTCAAATTTAGGCTTCCAAATAATTTTCATTCCGATTGCACTATTACAGATGTCTAAGTAGGGAATACGATCTTAGTGTCACACAGTGCAATGAGAATTGGACTGGCGTTTTTCAAGATGTGGTCTGTCATGGCAAACCGTACACTGGATGCCACCGAGGCTGAAGTGGGATGGAGAGAGCATCCTTGCAGAGCTGTGATTCTCCTAGCAAGTACATTAGTTCATCTCATTAGAGACCTTCCCAAAGACATGTCAAAGAAAGATCATTCGGAGATATTAGAGGGACAGTCCCAGGCCTGTTACAGATGCTGCCACAGGGGAATGTTCTCAACATCTCTCAAATAAACCCAAGGCATAAACTTGCGACTCTTTTCCTAAAGATTGGTGTTCTGAGCTGGGGATCAAACAAGGGCTGAACTTAATCCCTTTCCTTACAAGTGCTGGAAATCCTCTAAGTTAGGGGAAGGTGAGAGAGAGCTTTGAAATTGTGTCCGTGAGGACTCTTGGGCAGGAGACAGGGGGAGGCCATCTGCTTGAAGGGAAAGCGTATTGCTTCTCTTATTTACATGGTCTAGTTAGTGCTGACAGACAAAAACCGGAACGATGTGAACAATAGTTTGTTTCTCATTAAACAAGCATAAAACATAAAGCCACATAAGTTTATGTCACACAAGCAATGCTGCCTATGCTATTTAATTCATGTTTAATTATTAATGTGATTGTAATTCACTAGGGAAAAAATTATCTATATTTTGCTACCTAAAATTTAATGTCTCAGAACTTTCTTGGTAGTTCACAGAAAAAGCCTTATGCTGTTGCCATAGAAGTTATTGGGGATTTTATTTCAGTTTTACACAAAGGAATTCCATAGTCACGTTTCTCAGTATTTTCAGTGCTGTTCCAATGCATACATCACACCTGGCAAAATTAGATGTATCTAACACGTGCACGGCCAAGCGAGAAACAGGATACATTCTTTGCAAATGTGAATGGATGAACGTGGCCTAACCTCACCTGTCGTCTCCCACAAGAGACCAGAAAAAGCATTAACCCAAGATGCTGAAATTTGCCAGGTTTTCAAGAGTCAGAACCTAAGATCTCTGAAAATTTGTTCCTGTGCGTTTTTTATTCCTGGCTAAGGAAGAGATGATCTCTACTGAAAAAATCTGTTCCTTTATGTTTACTCTCTGAAGTGTGCTGGTTACATCCTTAATCTGGGTTAAAGTGACCAGCTTTAATAATAAAAAAGTTTGAATACATTCATATAATGAGCTTAGAAAGAGATAAAGCAGAAAGAAGATAAAGCAGAATTAAAGATATTTCCTGAATGCCAGCTAAACGTACTGGTCTAGATTTGTATCTCATTTAAAGAGCTCCCAGCACGGAGCAAATGTATTGACTTCAGTTGCTCGGGCTTCAGACAGGGTCAGCTCTGAACCACTGCTACTTTATTCACCTCCTCCATTATAGAAAGAGCAGGGTATCTTGTAAAGAGCTAAGTCATCACTTAGCTGTGGCAGCTGTAATCTTAAAAGGCTGGACTGATGCAACAACTCTAGCCTCAGTTTTGAGCAAATTTGGAAATTAGTAAAGTCTCCTTTTATTAATAGGGGTGTTGACGTTCTTGTTAGGGACTTTAAAAGCGCCTGGATTGGGTCTGACACACAAAGCTGAAGCAGTATCAATGCCCTTCAGTGAGATCTCTACAACCTCCTCCAGGTTGTAAGGGTTTGTACAGGTGGGTCCTAAGTTTCTGAACATCTTTGTTAAGAAATTCATAATACATACTGCTAACGGAAGCAGTGCTACCCCCAAAGCTGTTCTAAGGACAAATAATTCACGTTTGTATAACTCCGTCAAAATGAGAAGCATATTGCAAGTGCCTAAGTGCAACTACTATGTTATTTTAAAACAAATCTTAGTAAGATGACAGTAAGTGACTTCTTACCTCCCTTAGGGAGGTGTTTCTGAGATAAAAGTAACACTTAAAAAGCAAACTTGAAGCCAACTCTTTCTTACAATTTTGTTGATCTTCTAAGTCCTTTACAAAGACTGATGGTTCACCTCAAAGCCTGAAACGCAAATGAACGGCGATCCCACCCCAGGGGTTCACATGCGTGCTTCCCTGCGCCACAGAAAGCTGACGTTCCCATTCAAGGAGGCAGCATCTCTTCAGTCCCACTGTACAATCCCCGGTTCATTCTTAACACCAGGAATTGGGTTAGCATCCAGCACAGCCCAGAGCTCCCTGAATAACCCAGAGCGCAGCCAAAGGAACGTCAGTGATGCCTGGGAGTACCGCACACGCCACCTCCTGAGGGGAGCATCTCCCCTCGGATTTACAAAACCAGCCCTCACTAATGAATGGATCCCAGTGTGGGCAGAGCGATGCGATGGGAAAACCTCTCTGGTTTGTCTCTGGAATAACGCCTAGTCGTATCATGCCCTTGCTAGCATTTCCTGTCAAATCTGGGTTTATTGTTTTCTAAAAGAACTATTTCTTGTATTTCTTGAAGCTGGGAATAAGCAGTGAACCCGAGTGACTGTCTCACAGAAATGGGTCACTGTCCATGTTTAGTATATTTGGAAAAGCATTTTCTGATCAGAAATGCATATTTGTGGTTTTTCTTTAGGAATTCTCTCAGCGCTATGCCCCAGAAAATTCTCTTCTTTTAATAAAAATATAGGAATATCTACTCTAAAAGGGGTGAATTAAAACTGAATGAAGCACATTAGTAACTTCTTGCAGGCATCTCTGCATCTTAGAATACACTGTTTAAAGTCTGTTCTCTTTTTAACTATTCCAAACTTAAATAGCTGCTCATCCCTGACAGAGCACTAATTTTAGCTCTCCTATTCTCTTTTAAATTTGTGTGCCTTGCCACCAAATTGTAACAGAGCACATTATAGCATTTTAGATTCATTTGATTTGCATTTTCACTATAGCCAGTTGTGGCTGTGCCCTACTATATTATTTTAAATAGATACTTATGACTGCATTTCAGTGTAATCTAATGAGCATGAAAATAAGGGAGAAGAATACTTCGTTACTAAAAATATCATTTCAGAAACTCATCTGCAGTGCTAGAGTTTTTCCAAGGCACATTAAAAACCACGTGTGTGCTTTAACACTGGAAATAGCTAATACAAGCAGTATAAGAAACTTCCTAGTAGTATCTCGAGAATCCCAGAACGGTTAAACGTTTTTGTCTAGGTCTTCAGCTTTGTTCAGGTCATAGGCTCACGCCTTAATTTAGTAACAGACGGTACTAGAAATAGAAACGCCATTAACTTGTTTCCCAAGGCAAAGGATCTATTTCACCCAGCGTTACAGCACTCTCGGCTATTTTTAGAGCCAGCGTGTAGGAGTTATCACGGCTTGAATGCTAATAGGCACAACACAAAAGCAAGCTGGCTTAGGTTAGACCGGAACGCTACAAAAGAAACCTGTGAGGATAAAGAGGTTCTAATGTCAGTTGCATATCCTGAATAGCAGAGAAAAAAAGCTTGCAAGTCAAAGATAAGCATTGTGGCAGCGTGACCATCTCAAGATGTAGCCCGAGAGTAAGGTCACGCAGGAAAGAACAGAGTTTCCCTGGAGCTGATGCAATAAGTCTTTTCAGCATCTACAGCGATGAATGGCTCCAGCAACGGGGAGAATAAAAAACGATGATTAACTGTGGAAGATTTTGATTTTCCTTCTAAAGTTTACACAGTTGGGGAATTGGTGTGGTTGCTGTTGTTCTATTAAATCTCCCTGGAACTGGAGTTTAGAGCCCAGGAAAAGCCGACATTGGCACCAGTTCATTGTCCTTGCAGAGAGGTAACTGTATGTTCTCCTGGAGAGCCAGAGAGATGGACGCAACTAACGGAACATACAGCTGAGAACCAGCTACTGGCTTTTCTGTACTCTCATTTTTATTGCCTGGAACTTTGGAAACTACCACTCCTCCTCATGAGGAAAGTCATCTTTTTTTTTATATTCTCCGCAGAACGAAACGATCAAACAGAACAGGAAGAAAGAAGGGAAATCAAACAGAGACTGACAAGAAAGGTAAAATCTTGCAATACCTTCTATTTGTTTCTAGAAATTTAGCAAAGCTCATATAACATCGACATCACAGAGGTCATTACTACACAGAACCTCCCGTGACATACATCCTCCTCAGCAGCGTCTGAGATAGTGGTATCTAATACTATGAATTATAAAAATACCTACCTCATCTCAGCTACATGAGACTTAGGAACGTATTTACATATAAACCTTAAATCAGAAAATGGTACTTGCTTGCACAGTGCCTGTTTTGCAGCTACATTGCTAGAAAAGCACTGCTTCATTCTTTGTAGCAATCAGTGGCCGCGCTGACTCCCCGCTGAGCGCCAGGTGGGCTCCCACAATGAATTTCTCTTTGCATTTAAGGCATTCTCAGAATCAGAACTACATCTTGTTATTGTTCTGTTCCTAGGAATCCCTCCTGGAATTACAAGCCTAATATGCCAATAACTTGCTAAAGCCAAATTGAAATTCTTACAATGGGTCCGGTCCTGAAAACCTTACCCAGACAGCGCGCCGCTGAGTGCAGCAGAAAAGCCCTACAGCATATGATATTATACAGGGATCCTAATAAACTCATTACGATTCCGTTACCTATTGTAAATGCATTTTATCAATATCCAGGTTAAACTATTTTCTTCTTTCTCCCATTATAAAGACACTGTGCTGTAGCCCACAACTCCATTTAAGCCATTATTACTCTCCTGAGAATCCTCTGAGGGATTGAGTATTTCCCTGGAATTTCCAAGGATTTGTTTTTTTTTCCATATACATAAAAGCACACTAAGCTAAAGTGGGAAGCAGAAAATGTTGCACATTTTATTGGTATGTTTGTTATTAACACGGGTTTTATTTTACAAAACTATTTAATACAGCTTAACCAGAGACCTACAGTCGATGAACTGAGAGACAGAAAAATCCTGATTCGCTTCAGTGATTATGTGGAAGTGGCGAAAGCCCAGGACTATGACCGGCGAGCAGATAAACCATGGACGAGACTATCGGCAGCAGATAAGGTACTGACATAATTAAAATGACGTATTACTGCTTTCTACTTGCTTTGTCTATAATGATACATCAGATTCTGCAAAGGCATGTAACCTCTGGGACATTAATCTCTGTAAATGTCACCATTGGTTTTTATGCTGCAACCACGCTGACCAATGCATAGTGTCATAGAAGATGCTATTTATAAAAACACCTATTTAGTACTGTAAAGGCTTCTACCCAGCCCATCACCTGATAGAGAAAAAAAAAAAAGGTAGATGCAGTCTTTCCTAATGCTTTAGGCTCCAACTCAAAAACATTTCCAGCCAATGCAGTTTTAACATTTATCCTCAGACTGGAAGTTTTGTCCCAAATTCACAAATATGTTCACTGTTTCTAAACATGAAATCATTCCTTTCCTGCTTCCTGTGAATGCTCACGGAGTCACTTGATCCCACATTTTCACAAGCATAAACAAACACTTGTTTTTTTTCCATCACATACGTGCCACCTAGCTGATTTACGCCCTACTTTAACTTTCACATTTAGGTGCTTGAGCACCTAAAGGAAATAGCTCAGCGTGACTCCCGATAGATGCGCTGCCGAGTAAGCCCTGGAGCTGCGGGGCTGCAGCAGGCGGAAGGGACGGGGATGCTGAGGCACCCACTGGGTAGAAGGGCCAACACAGGAGGGTTTCCTGCGGCTCTGCTCCGAGCTGGGCAGATCAAACGCTTCCTTCTCCAGGCCAGTGTCTCCCCAGTAAAAAGTGCAATAAATGGTTTTAGAGGAGTCATGGAAAAGGCACAATGTATCCTACTACAGTAGCGCTCTCTCCTGAGCTCACTAATGTGGTGAATAAGCAATTACATATTAATCAATGGAATAATCATTTTACGTACTTGGTATGTATTAAAATCAGGCTTTTCCTAGTTTTACGGTTTTTATATTTTAAACTAGGCAGGTTTATAAGCTAGAAAGTGCCAGAGTTCGACCCCAGCTACTGGTGGCATACGCCAGGAATTCAGGGTCAGGAGTTTGACCACTGCATTAGTGACTGAAAAACTTCTCTTTCAGAGTAGACAAATTATTTCTCCTCATTTTTCTTTTAATAAGCCAAATGTCTGATCTAAAACATGAACATGGGTATAAGCCTCATCATTTTAGGTAGCTAAACCACAAAGTACCAAATATATAAGAATCTGTGAAAGCACCAGTATGTTCCATTTCACTCACATTTGCCATTTAAACAAAAGAATGCTCTCACTTCTAGCGTCTTGAATTTCATTATATCAAGTACCAAAAGAGAACATTTTTCTCCACTTCTGACTGTGCAATCCTATGGATACAGATGAGAACACAGTCTGGACTGGTATTTGCAAGTTGTGATAAGGCAAACAGTCTGGTTTTCATTAAAAAAATGACATCTATTGAAGTTCCATAAAAGTCACTTGAGCAGCTGATCAATTTCTCAGCAACTTCTAATCTTTACTAAGTTTTAACGAGGATCTTACTGAATGTGAGGCAGTAAGCACCATGGTTTTATTCTCCTGTCAGCATTGCTTCTAGACAGAAGCGACACCGTCAGCAATCAGTAACGAACGACATGACCGATCCATATAACCAAAATATTTGGCATCTCTACGGGCATAGTACACTTTGCTATGTCCAATACCTGTTATTCCTACTTTAGAAAACTCCTGTTCAGCTCTAGAAGTCTGGTATTTTACAGTGTTTAGAAATACAAAATTATTTGTTAACCACCTTCTATCTTCAATTCCTAGGCAGCAATTCGGAAAGAGCTAAATGAATACAAAAGTAATGAAATGGAGGTACACGCATCAAGCAAACATTTGACAAGGTCAGTTTTCCATCTCTTTCTTTCCTTTGCCCGCTAAAACCAGCCTGCTTGAGTCCTGAATCTGTAGGTTTTGCTCTTACACTCTGAATGCGGAAGAATATACAAAGGAAGCTTTATTTTAAAAGAAAATGGAAGTACTTCTCTTCCTGTTCAGAACCTGGCGCTTTTTTTCCCTTTTGGTTTGATTAGCGTGTACAGAGAAGCCCCAGGCCTTCTCCAGAACCCCACTCAGCTTGCCTGCCTTGCACCAGAAATGCAAAAGCTCTGACAAAGGATTAAATGTCGTGGCTGGGCCAGTGTGAGGCTGGTCAGTCCAGTGCTTGCTTCATGGGCCAGCACTGATGAGAGGGACCATGGTTAAACATGCATGAAAACATTCATCTCCCTTTTCTAAGTAGGAAAAAACGTGAGCAAGGTTGATTCCACAGACATTGTTACTTGCAAAAAGACTTTGTTAGTTAGTGAAAAACTGAAACAGCAGTCAGTTGTTTCCTACAATTGCCATTCTGTCTCTTGAGCAAGCCTGACTGCTCTTAAACCACGCTCCTGGGAGGTGTTTGGGAGCACGGTGTACTCTTGCCGTGCCTGGGAGCACTCAGCTGTGCTCGCTGCTAAAAGAAACGCTGCGCAAAGGAAGGTGGCTGCAGCCTCGCATTCTGGAACACTCACTTCAGCAGCGCCCACACTTCCCTGCTTATTTCTGAACTCGGAATCAGTTCCAGCTTAACCGAGCTTTGGCTGGTCAATGAAAAGATGGTCTGGACGAATACACTTGAGTTGTAAATGCAATGTACATTGATCTAAATGCTATATTTATATAATTTTAGACTGCTCATGCAATTGTTAGGGCCCCTTTTAATGTTCCAGGACTCAGACGCAATGTTTATGGCAACACATCACTGTGTTGATAGAATGAAAGACAGGAAAAAAAATGGGATGGCTGCAGTTTAAGTCTGAAAGTGAGATATACTGTCTCTAATTGAAGCTACCTGGGGAGTTTAAGTAGATTATAATGATATATTTTGAAATTTGTTCAGGATATTAGGAGTAAACAGGCTTACAATTTACATTTAGTGCTAAGGCATTACAAATGACTGGGACTTTAATTATGTCTGCCAGCCAAAAGAACAAGCCTACAGAGCAAAAGTATGGTTATTCCAGAGAGACTCTAAGAAGACTATCATACATTAAACCAACAATATGTCCTCCTATTTTCCAAAGCATCATCTCAACATTGCTTAACTCCTACAAAACAAGATCACTGCACAATAAAGAATACTTCCTCCAATGAGACTGTGGCCTAAGAAACAAAATCAACCCCACGCCTCCTATTTGCACTTGCACTCCCAAATACCTGTACACTGGTTAGACTGGGCCCTGAGGACTGTGACTGCACCACAGTCATGGCACGCGTGTGGAAACATGGGTGAAAATTAAGACTTAGCTGCTAATATTCTTCACTACTGTTACTGTACCTTTAAACAGAATGAATAGGGTTTTTTTTAAAAAAAGATTTTTTTTTTGTTAATCTAGCAAAGAATTTTTAAAAATTCTATGTATTTTTTCAAAATTTCAAAGTGGTTTGAAAAATGTCTCTTATTTCTCCTAGATTTCACAGGCCATAGAAATTTTCTTCTGAGAAGAATCTGTCTTTACTTTTTGATATTGCTGCTGAACACACATCAGGGAATATATGAGTCTTTCCCTCAAGTTCAGTCCAGGATACTTTGATGTTTATGTGAAAGAAGGACTCCGCAGACGAAGTCTCTGAGCACTTACGGACAGAGAGACACCAGAGATGTACTTCGCTCTGAAGTCAGAAGAGTGATGGCCTGTGGAGTGGGACGATCTGCTGAAAAAGACTGAAGTAAAGCGACTTGAAAGAACCTACTACTCTCCTTTAACACTTGTTTTAAACTGTTTTGCAGTCTATCTTGGAAAAGGAGATGTTGTGCATGTACAGGCTTTACCATTCCAAGGCCTCTGACATAAACGGACTTGACACACTGTCATTCAGTATTATGTTGACAAGACATTTGGAACTTACCACAATTAGTTTGTAAAACACTTAAGTTCATGTTCTAAAAACTAATTTAATGTATTATAATTTCATTCTTTTTTATATAATGTCTAACAGAATCACAGCTGCAAGCATTTTTGATTCCTGTTACTTTTGTTCTTTAATTAAATGACTACTTATTGCAGGAAATGAGCACGTTTCCCAAAGCTCTTTTTTTCCCCAGGGACAGTTGGGAAGGGAAGAGATGACAATTATTATGCCCCAGCTCATACCGCTTCTTTATCAACACAAGAGTCTTCAAAAGGATGATCTTAAGTAAGGTTTTCCATCTTGTGAAATAGCGATGTTTTGGACCTGATCCTAACCAGCATAACATGATTGTCATTCTACACTAGTTGAGGTTCTGGCTCTCTAAAGATTTACAATTAAGTTCACTGTTACTCTCATTCAAAAATTACTAAGTTGGACAACGATATATAAAAATGTAACAATGTACTTTGATGTTTAGCAAACAAATGATTTTAATGCTTTCTTGACAGTAAAAGGAAAAAAGTTACTAAATGCTAATAACAGAACAAATAGAACTGGTTGAGAAAAATGTAAAGCCAGACATTCTAGTAATGCTCGACATCTAGAAGCATCTGAGAATTCTACTCAAAATACTACTAAAAGGAAAAAGCTCAGAAAAAATCCCCCACACTGATAGCTGGAAAGCATGCCCAACAAGACAGCAACAAAATGGCACATCCACTCGAAGACACACATTTCTCTGCCAGAGTCTAAAATGCTACCCTTTTAGGAAGTTAAATGTTAAAAGTTTGAAAAAGGCTCTCTGGATCTCATAGCTTCACTGAGATGATCTCCATGAAACACGAAAAGAAGAAAGAAAATAAGGTATGTAAAATTGTTTGTATAGAATACTACTACATTGCTGCAAGATGGCGATGAGAATCAATGCAAACAGTGGATGGACAACTTTCAGTTCTCTTCTGCTGCTCAGTGTGGGGATGAAATAACATAAATACAGTGCTATTCTTTAGATAAACTAACATTTAAAAGTGGAAGGTAAGAACATACAGCACAACAATTAAAATACATGTCAGTAAGGGCAATGCTAGAAGAAATCGAAGAATCATGGGAGACACGGTGCCCAGGACCAACAAAGCTTGCTAGCTTCAGTGTAGCTAGCTGTAATCTGGTACAACTTTTTAATGTTTGACTCAAGTGACTATCAGTTGAAGACCTGAATTACCCAATTACTTGATCCAAAGATTTTTTTTTCTATTTATTGCAATTTTGTAACTTGCTGGCTTTTCACAGAAATAAGTACCATTATAACTAGCCTTTTAACATACTGTTAATTATATTTATCAATCATTTTATTATTAACTAAATACTATTAATTCTAAACAACAATATAATGATATTCCAAAGTGTAATATACCAAAAGGGTAAACAGAAAGGAGAGCAAAGTTTCTTCAGCAGAACCACCACTTTCAGAACAGTAGATGACCCACTATTAACTACAAACTTGGCAATAATCCATGAAAGTAACACTCCTATTTAGCCGTGATGCATACTTCACTGGTAATAAAAATATTGTATAAAACGCATTAAAATGATGTTGAAAAAAATAAGCTGAAAAATATCTTAAGGGTAACTTAGATCAGCTTTTTAAATTTCAGACAATGTCTATGAGCCGTATTACTAACATGACTTAACCATCTTGTAGTTACGCAGCAATACGTTTCGCTTCTTCCCCATGTTCTCAGCTATCCTTCCACCACGAGCATCCCAGCCTGTTTTCTGCTTTGGTCTGGCAAGAGACAGAAAGTTGTGACTGCTTCAGAGCCACCAGTGGTCCGTGTCAGCTCACTGCTGTCAGCGCGCTGTGGGCAAGTCCAGCAAGTCTTGTGGAGGCTGCCCGCGCTGGGCCGCGCAGCGTGCTCCGGTACTGCTGGAATGTGGGCATGTTTAGCACAGGGACCTGTTCTCCTTGTGCCGCTTCTTCCCAATGGAAAAAAGAAACAGGCCTGCAGTGCACAATTCCTGTCGCTTCATTTAGGTGTCTGCTGTGGATGGCCCCTGGGGTTTCCCATCCACAAACTAAAAAATAAAAAAAAAGCAATCCCTATGCTGAACTTTGCCTTTGTGAATCCTCCCTTGTGATATGCTTCACGCTTGTACACTTGTTAAATTTGATTGTACCTGCTCAAAGTTTTTAGAAGTTAATGGGTTGGGGTAAAAACTGATAGGTGAACAGTAGAATTTTATACTTCTATTTTATCATGAGTCCTCACTAAAACTAGCAGTTATATTATTTTTCCAATATGCAGTCACTGTAAGAAAAGAATTTGGGCCTTGCAGAGCACTTTTAAAAACCTTGTACAGTTAAGAGAAAAATACCGTTTCATGTACAGGTAAAATTCAATTAGACCAGTGGAAAAAAAAAGTTTAGCATCTCATGAGGTCCATCTAGTGGAGATGACAGTGAACATGGGCTCAAAAAAACCCCAAACAAAAATCCAAGGCTCAGAAAAATTAGAAAAGCATTAAGTGCACTTATGAAGATGGGATGAGTGGACCAAATTATTTACTGGCAATTTCAATATAATAGAGAGAACACAGCCTTTTGTTTTTAAAATTAGTTCATAAGAAATACATGTCATTTACAACTATTTCTGTTTAGAATAAGCCATTTCCCATCAATGAAGTTTAAGAACAGCAATTACTCTGCATTCTACTGCCAGTGCACACTGGATAGAAATCTCACATCCATTTCTCATCCAAGAAGCTGTTTTTTAAAGATGCTATTTTCAATAAGGATAAAAGTAGTCTTTTTCATAAATTTATAGATTAATTTGGGTTGGTAAAAACCAAGGCCCTTTCCCAAGGTCACTGGGTCCCACCCCCTGC
This sequence comes from Stercorarius parasiticus, assembly GCA_013396915.1. NCBI lineage: Eukaryota > Metazoa > Chordata > Aves > Charadriiformes > Stercorariidae > Stercorarius > Stercorarius parasiticus. Next base: position 752,753 of record VWZL01001006.1, on the reverse strand, counting down.
TCCAAGTGAGGCAACCTCTGAAATTAGAGTAGGTGGCTCAGCGAGTGCTGAGTCCCGGCTACAGTCTGAGTATGGGCTTTTCCTGTCTTAATTTAAAGACAGTATTAATATAAAGATACAGAAGTAATTTAGAAATCAAAAGATTTTCCCATTTTCTTTTAGGACATCTGTCAAAGCGTTTTCTACCTTAACTTTACCTTAGAATTCGATTTTTAATCATGCCATTTTTCTGTCTGAAAATAAACTTTAAGAAACAGTTACTCTCAGAAATAATGAAGGATAAATCAAAGACATGAAGTACCGGTAGGACAGAGAGATTGCAGGGGCAAGCCAACAAAGGGTTAATAAAAGGAAACTGGTTTAGTATCACTGAAGATGCAGAGGGTGATGAAGTTCAGCAGAGACCTTCTACTGGATAAATATTTTGAAAAAATGATAGGTAGGTTTGAAGGAAGTCAAATCAACGTGAGACCTAAGTTAACAGCCAACAACTTAAAATGATGAAAGCCAGTCTATTAGATTAAAAAAAAAAATTAGACAACAATAATAGCAATATAGCATAATAGCTGCATTCAGAATTAGCTGGAATGAAAATAAGAGTTTGAGAGATATAGACAGTGGTTTCAGTAACATATGAGAAAAAATAGAATAAAGAATACTACTGTAAGTAAAAGTCGCCGTGTTGATAATAAAAGTAGTATTAGGAATGTAGAAAGGAAACTGAAGAAAAACAGAAGAGTTCAGAGGGTAGAGGGGTTAACGAAGAAATGACAGAGAAGTGTGTACGACATTAAAGACAGCCAAATGACAAAATAAGAGGGGGCTTCACCTGGAGCCTATCCCACGGCAGGTAACGTAGACAAGCTCCAGGACACGCACGTTCTATGAGATACTCTCTACACCCGTTACTGCTGGGTCAGCTGCAAGTTTTTAATCCCCATTTTTTAAGAAAACATAAATGAAAAATACTAAAAATTTGAACCTGAAAAGTTTAGAGTATATACATCCGGGATTGCAAGTTAAAAAAGATTAAAAGATTGTAAGGAACTATAAAATGCAAGGTAGCTTTTTGTTTACTTTAAAAGCAAATGAAGAGAAACATTAGCTTAGAAGTTGCAAATCGTAAATATTCGGAAGAAACCTTCTAGTTGATACATGGTAACAAAGGAGAAGTGTAAATTACAACTCACTAGTCATTTTCTTAGGAAAACTTTTGAAATTTAAGTATATGGAATAGATTTCATTACCATGTAGGATACATTTCTGACCTACAGAGAGCAGACCCTCTTAGACCTGTTGTCTTACGCAAAATACTTGCACAGCAATAAGTTTTAATTGACTGACATGCAAATGTGTATTACTGATTTAAATGACATAATTTTGCAAAAAACCCAAAATCAACAGACAATATATATTTTTCTTGAAATATTTAATACAACTATTTGCAACGTAGTTCAACCACAAATGTTTAGAGTTTTGTTTGCTCTTAAAAACTCCTATTAAAGTCTAACGCCACAGACAAATAGGACTGAGATCAAAATAGGCAATTTGATCCCTAAATTTCTGATGGTACTCTGGATCTGAATGTCAGTTACATAACCTATAAAAATTGTTAAAGACTTCTCAAAAAACAGCATGTGCTAAAAATAAAAAAAAAAATTACATATTGCGTTTCAGCAGATTCAGTAAAATAACTCCAAATCTCACATATTAAAGAAGTCTTCTCCACAAAGATTTTAATATTATTAAGGAAAATATGCTTTCATTACAATAGTTTCCTTTACTGTAAAACAAAAAAGTTGTCAAATTTTACATTATAAAAGAATGTTTATATTCACCTTGAATTTCAGGAAGGTATTTGAAAATTTTACTTCAGAATTCTATCTTCCACTTGAAACAATGTCTGCAATCCTCTGCGAACATTACACAGTTCCTCTTCTTGCTGTGCAGAAAGCATTACATTGATCACATACTTCAAATAAAAACAAAAATCTTCCTTTATTTTTTAAGTATTGCAATTCTGATACATAGTATACGCTGCTTTTAACATATCAAATACAATACTTTATTTTTCCATGTCAACATTCAACATATTAAGACACAGAGCTAAAAGAGTATATCCATATCTACCTGCTGCTTTTAATACCCAGATAAAGTTTAAAGTATAACATGTCAGTAATACTGGGATTCTGACTCATTTTTATTTTTGATAGAGGACTAGAAATTACAGTTTTTAGTAATTTAGTGTTCAAGCAGCTATACTTAAACAATAAATATAAATGAGGACAAGATAACTCCATTTACCATTTCTTTAAGAAGTTTCTCTTGGAGTCCTTTTATGTCTTCTTTCATCAGACGCATCTATAAAGAGATATCAAATGCATCTTCTCTGCCTACAGTTGGTAACCCATTTTCAAGACGACAATTACATCCCTAAATGGTCTATAACAGACACAGATCCACCTGCCTAAGGAAAGGGATGCGGCTTTTAAATTGTTCTTTCTTGGGTGATTAACACCGGTAAACAAAGCCACAGAATGCAGAGTAAGTCTTGCATCCGCTTTCCAAATAATGGCACACACCTTCTAATGGGTGAAATCTCAGCCTAAACCACTCTATCTTGTTACATTAATGGATATTTTATGACAATGAAAAACTACAAGAATATTTAATTGGCATTAATACAATGCTGAGGAAAAAGACTTTATTTGGAAAAAGTCAATACTTCTATCTGTTGGTAAAATTGAAGAATTATTAAAACAAGAAAGAGAGAAAAGTTCCCCATACCTCTGAAGTAAAAATATGTTCTTCATAGTCAACAGTATGGTAGATGTTCTTTTCAAATGAGGATTTAAGAATCTGAATTCTGAAGAAATAAAAGGCAGTTCAAACAGCTTTGCTATGTATGAACTTTCAACACATATTTATGAATGCATCCCATTATTTGTAGTTCATTTGTACTTAAAAGTGTGTATAAATATTACCATCATTGTTACTACTGGGATAGTCCCTGAGGTATGTGGAGAAATTCAGGTGGAGAATAATTACATTTTTAATCTAATTTTCTCATCTCATCTACCATCACTATTTTATGGATGAGAGAAATTGCAGAGAGAATAGTATTGGGCCTAACTTATACCTCAAATGAACAGAGCACAAATGTCATCCTGGGATTAAGGAGGCCTACTAACCTCTGGTGTTCATTTTTCATGTATGTACTAAAAGTATGCGTATGTTTTTTCCAAAAGGTCTGGAAAGAAAAATATTAATAGATAATCAGTAGGAACTAGTATTTTCTGAACTGACTAATATCTAATATGAACAAAGTAACCCACAACCACTGACTCAGCACACAATAGGTGGAAGTTACAGTCACCATAGGCACTTGGAAAAAAAAAAAAAAGCTTAGCTGGCAAGATGAGGCACTTCGGGAGTTCTTTTTTCATGGAACCAGTTTCACCAAAAATCTGTTCTGCGTAACAGTTTCAAAACAATGAAAAAGATTATGCACAGCATTTTAACCAGACTTTCCATATAATTTAAGCCATGCCTTCAGAGTAAAAGAAAAAAAGAAAATTTAAGTCTTGTGTTTACATGAATATTTGTATATTGATTTTTACATTACAGCAAGTAGCAGACCCATAATGTCAACTGGCTTGTCATAGAACACACAGCAAAGCAGGTTCAACTGTCTACAAGCTGTTCCTGAAATCCAGGCCAGCTGGATAAAAGGCTCATGAAGTGGGGTAAACAGCCCATTAAAAGCAGTAGTAGTAGTTTAGTCGAGGAAAAAAACCATATAGTGTTGATCTAGAAATTCTGAGACCACAGCATTAGCCAATCCCAACACCTCAAATTCACTATTTGAAATATGACCCAACTTCAAGCAAAATGATAAAGGCTTTTCAAAACAGAATTAACGATCTAAAGTTAAAGTGATATGAGTAACCTATGGGTTCCATAAGAGTTTGGTTTTCTCCATGATCAAGCAATTAAAATACAAACCGAGAATTCTTTTTCCAAGTTTTTCAGGGACTGAGAATCTTTTTCAAAATTCTCAAGTTCCTCAAGGAGAGCAAAATGAAACTTGTCCAGCTGCCTGATCCTACCAAAACAAAATGAGTTACTTTTAGAAGGTATTCATTGCATTTTAAGGGTGCTTTAAAATAAATCTTTTGTTACAGACCTGCATTCGTGAAGCTGGTAACTCATTGTTGTCAAATGCTCATGGGCAGCTTTTAACGATTGCTTAGTAAAATGATCCATTTTCTGTGAGCGGTTCTATGAGGATGTTTTAACATTAAATTCAGATTATTTGCACTTTAGGAAAAAACACACCTGTAGTATGTTTAGTACTGTAATTGCTTAGTATCGCAGAATATACTGAGCAAAAAACTTTTTTTTTTATTATTTCCCTATCCTTAAAGGAAAATCTTTCTACTAATGAAATGTAAATAAACACGGGTTTTTTGTTTTAGGTAAAATTCTACCTAACTTCATTAGAAGTACATTATTTGAAAAATGTATTTCCTCAAAATAGAGAAATTACACATGAAATGAATGACGTGTGCCTATAGCTGTCTTAGATGAAGAAATGCATTATTCAGGCTCACGTTTTCCTTTTTGCAAATAAATTTCATTCGTGGGTTTGACAATTTGGAAAAAATCAAAATGCAGCACGCTCATTGCTTTAGATACATAAGCTTCTTTTGAAACAACAGACACGATAAAAACTAAAACAGACCTGGGGGGGGGGAAAAATTCATTGGAGAGTAAGGTATGTAGAGGAATTGAAAATGGCATAAAATGAATTCTATGCACATGGCTATTTTCATGTCCTTTTAAGCAAATTCTGTGGTGTAAGACCAGCTGTCATTCATATGCACGTGTAGCCACACAGACAACTAATACTGTATATGAAACGTCTTGCCTCAATTTTCTTTGTAAATTCTTTTTGGAGCTTCTGACATATACTGATAGTTGAACAGCCGGGTTCCCAGATGTCCCCATCCAAAACAGACATGTCATTTACAGATACAGTAGATATGCTTTCAGACACTGAAGAGAAGTGAAAGATAATGCCACAATTCAGTATGAAAAAGTATCCTAGCTGAAGTTACAAAAGGGCCTAGAACAGCTTTGTTATATATGGATTAATTTCACCAATAAGATGGCTGAGACTAGTTTCTATTTTTGTATCAATTTTCTGACTTTTTAAATGGATACAGTCTCTAAATATTTAAAATTTCTTTTTTTTTTAAAACATCTTTTCTTGTTAAAACTTTAATTTGTTACATTATTTTAAACTTTTGCACATCTATAGTCAACTTTCACGCCATAACTAACCTCTATAAGTAACAGCATCATCTGTTTTAAATAATTTTCTAGGCTGTAACTTTGTTCTTCTCTGTCCTTTCTTTTCCTCCTCTTTGCTTGTTTCTACTTCATCAGAATTGCTTTCTGTGTCACTGTGGTACCTTCGTTTGAGAAGTGTCTGTATAGTTGGTCCTTTAATAAACATGAAAATAATGCTTAATTTTAGGATTATTTAGAACAATGACATGGGAAGATGACCCTTTGATCCAAACTCTAGGATTATGTGTCTTGGCTTTAAAACTGAAGAGCTATATAAAAACTAATAAACATTACATTTATGGAGGGCACGTTCAGCAGATACGAGAACTTGATGCACCTGAACAACAGGATTTGCATGGAACACAGAACTCTGACCCATGCAAGACTCACTCATTAAAGAGATTCACCCCAGTTCTCTTTTCCTCATGATGCATTATCCCCACTTTCCTCCAGTATCAGTGGGAACGCTTCTAAGTCTTTCCTGAGAGCACAACTAACTCTTTACAGTAACTGCATTTTGGAGCCCAATTTTTGGGTTTTCTGGGGGTAATTAAAACAACAGAGAAAATGAGAAAAAGAGTAAAAGTGGAGCAGTACTGAAAATCTAGAAGAGAAAACAAGATTAAAAAACTTGGGCCACATTTTTATGCCAAGTAAACATTTTTCTTAACCTTTATGGATACACATCAAAAGCCTTTTGCTTTAAATTAAATGTTTGTACCTGACTCACGTAAGGGGCCACAAGGTTCTTCACTGCCACTGCTAACAGACAATGGAGATGGTGGGACACACTCCTAAAACAAAAGTCACTGATTTATTAGCTTCCAAATTAAAGCACTTTTAGAAGTCTTAATCGGAAATCCACATTTATGTTGCTTTTCATTAAACTGGGGACATCAACACAACTACAGTAAGAAAAACAAACCAAAAAAACCACTACAGGAATTACTACTAGGTCTCATTAGGTGACAGAATAAACAGATTCTTCGCCATATTAATAATTAATGATAGCAATAAGTCTAATGACCAGTAAGGTCTAACCATTTCTTGCAATAGGATGCAAACAGAATTATTCCTTAAAGGAGTCATTAATGCTTTTTTCATCAGAAAAAGTACTTACAAGAAGCGGTTTGAAGGTATACAGCAGTTTTTATTTATTTGCCAATGCTACAATAGCTGTTATATCGAGTAGTACATTAATGCTAAACCTATGAGAGCACTTTCTCACCTCAAGAATTTTTCCATGCACGTCATTATTCTTTAATTTGTGAAAAATCATTTATTTTTTATTGAAAGTCAAGAAAAAAATTAACCCCTGTTATTTTTTAAGATATTAATTATAACTGATTTTGTTGGTATACAATTCTTTCCTTGTGCGCATATGATAAAGAATTCCCTAATTTATCTCAAATATTTAAAAATCAATAGTAGGATTTTCCAAGGTCACAAGTAAACTTTATATATAGTGTTTAACATTAAGAAAGATGCATTTCCCTTAAACCTCACCACCTGTAAAGTAGACAAAATAGACGAAAACCTGCAGCTCTCTTCTGAAGAGCAAAGGCTTTAGTAACATACCTCCTCTTTACTTTTGGCTACAGGTTTAGTGATATCTTGTCGTTTTCCTTTAATAGAAAGTATGTCTGAAAAGCAGTGTCTGAAACTTGAATCTTCATTATTATCGTGTGTTTCAGATACTGATCCCTTTGTATGTTTTCCACTGACAGTTTTGTACGTTGTTAAGCTGAGCTACACATTAACAAAAAAAAATCATTATTGAAAGATGTATAAAAGCATAGAACAGTTGGCAGCTGAACGGAACAATTTCAGTTAAAATAACTGTAGAGTAACTTTAGTATTCTTACCAAAGATGCTTCAGTTAAAACTGGTGAGAAACTTTTATTTCCAAATGTTAACTTTTTAACAGTCACCTCAGGGGACTGATCTAGACATATACTTTGAATATTATTTTTTTGCAGATAGAAATTATTGGGAGAGATCCCTTTCTCAAAGTTTAGCACTTCTGTTTTTTCTGGTGTTAACTCCTGAAGACCAGGTGATCTTTCACTACAAGTGAGCTCTTGAGGAACATCTCCTTCTGACATCCTCTGAGCACCTAGAAAACAGTTGTTTAGGTGTCAGCATGAGGAATGAGAGTTCACAGAGGTAAGTGGAAGCCCCAACACTGATAACTGTTCCACCTCTAGGTATTTGCCAGTCTCAGATGTGTGGAATTGTACTTTGTCGGCTTGCCACACTTGCACTTTTTGTACCCTCCGCACTATTTTAGTGGTTACCAGATTCATTCTAACACTTATGTATTGCACTTCTGTATTATGCTGACGTCAAATAACTGCACCAACCTTAAATACACTTCCTTAAATTATGTGGTACACACTGAATTAGCAGCTATTAACTTATTTTAAAAGCATGAAATAAATGTAAAATTGTACTACTGTGATAATCCTCATTTAACCTCCAACTTTTGATACAGAATTGCTATAAATTAAAAGTCAAAATACATACATCTCATTGTCTCAAGAGATGCAGGACTCTCAGATGAAGGCACTTGAATTTCCTTTTCTTCTGCAGAATTCTTTGGTTTAATAAGTGCTTTATGTACAGAGTTAGCTACTCTCTTTGGCTCCACAGATAGAATATTCTGGAGCTCCTTTTGCTGATTATCATCCTTGTTTTCCCCATTCATATGTTTCTATTAAAATACAAAGTTTATATAAACGTTATTTGTAAACGTATATATATGCAGGTAAAGATCATATTGTCTATATGTACCCTTGAACAGGGAACATCATTAGAAGTACTTAAATTCATAAGGCTATCAGGTGTTCAAATCTCAATATGCATTGAATTTATTTAATTCAGCACCCAAATTTCTATTCTTGTGAACTTCTTAACTATTGGAGGCAATTACCAATGCTTCAGGATTTCATCAATGAAGTTTACAGACCTATCCATGTACACTGAAATATTATGCTAAAAGAATGACAATGTTTTAACACCCAACATCATTGCTTAATTTACTAAAAATTCTACTTGGATATTCAGCAAACACATTGACATACCCTCTATCAAGTCAGCATTTTCTGTTGTATGCAGAATACGCTTACATTATCAAAATCACATTATCTAAAAGAAAAAATTTGGCTCACTAGAACCTCCCATTTAATAGACATTTTCAAAATACCGGTAAGTTTACAAAATAAAGGACACAGTAGTTCTTTGCAACAGAGTAAATTTCATAAATAGAAATTGAAATACTATTATGACTGAGAAGGTTATTTAGGACTGATTTCCTTAGCAGCTAAATACTCATTAAAAAAGGGCACTGCTAGAAACAATAAAGAGAATTCGTTTCCACTTGCTCATGTTGGACACTTAAAATTCAGGAGTACTAAGTACAAAGTAGACCAGAGCTTATTTTGAAAAATACAGCAGAAGTGGATTTTTAAGAATGAAGTGCAACTTTATACCTGTATTTTTGATTTCTCCTCCTTAGAGTTGCATGCTGAAGATTGCCTTTCACTCTCTGACTCTGAACTGGAAGGCTCTTTGTAATTTTTTGCTAATGCTGCTCTTCGAGGTCGTTTTTGTCTGGTGGTTTGTTCTATTGTTTCATCAGTTCTTGAATCCTGTTTTTTACATTTGTTTCTCTTTGGAAGAAAACAAATATCTTCCATTTATATCAGAATAATTAATAAATAAATATATAAGAATAAATGGCAGGTAACTTGGTTTAATTACTTGAAATCCATTATTTCAGAACAACTAAAGAAGTTTAATGTTACCAAAGCCCAAAGAGTGTACTAAGTATTTTGGGAAGATAATTTTCACTGTAGGGCACTGCACTGTACTGCAGTCAGGAATATAAGAGTCAAAGAAGTGAAGAGGCAAAATAAATGCCATTTTTGAACTACAGCAAAGCTGAAGTGGGTTTCCAAAGCTTGCTCTCTGAAATATGTGTACATTTAAATTAGACAGTAACTGGTTTGAAATAGGACAAAACCAAAAGCCTGCATAGTGAGCAGGAACCAGTATCCTTCATCATTACCTCTGCACTGACGACCTTAACCTCTAGCCCAGAATCAGTCTTCCCTTCTATCTGTCCCCCTGCTACATCCCAACTACTGCCACTCTCTACACAGCAGTCAGTGTTCAGAGACAGAGCAAAGCATGTTCTCATTCAAAATACGCCCGGGACCTGACATTTGAGAGGATGCGAAGCGTAAGTACAAGGCTTCTCAGACTAGGAGAGATTAGAATTCTTGCCTCCTGCTCTTTGAGAAGTACTCTATGCAAAACGTACGCTTTCCCAGCCTCCTCATAGCCAGGGTCAAGTCTACTAGTGATTTCCTGGGCTTCAGATGCTCCCCATCTAAGGCTACGCAGTAGTGGAACCCTACCTCCTCAAAGCAGGCACTTTGAACTTGCTTGGGTAGAGCTGGGGAATTTCGCTACTAAAAAAGGACACTTTTTAGTAAGTAGAGATTCAACACTGGGCAATTAAGTGCTCTTCAGTTTTAATACACATGGACTAGACATAACCATCAATACCTAGATATGGCGATCATAGTTTCATATGCATGATTTACATTGAGTGCATGTATGTAGCTTTAAGCTATGAACATTAAATTTGAATAATTATTGTACAGTCTGAGACACCAAAGAGTAGTCTGAAGGGGACAGAGGGAAGGTTTTGGGGTTTTCCGGGGTTTTTGTTTTTAAACTCTGGCTTATAACCATCTACAAGTACCTTCCATTAACATGTTCATAATATCTTATAATTTGTTACACTTCCAACTTTAATACACTTACAATATTTTGCAATTATTATTCTTTATTAACATCTGTAACATTTTTGTTTTTGCAGTTTCACTATATTACATACATTCATTTAAAGAAATTATAATCTTAAAGGTATTAAAATTCAATTAAGCACATTAGACACATGAAAAACCTTGCTGAAAAGCTAATGGCATATTCAATGGAGTAGATGGCTATTAAGCAGTAAATAGACATAGTCAATAATTTTAAGCAATAAAACTTACAGAAGCATCAATGTATAATAATCATTCTTACTCATAGCTAGTATGCCTGAAACACTAGCTAAATGCTACATAAAAAAATGTAGTACCTGATAAGAACAAACTGAATTAAACAAATAATCTTGAAATAAGCACAGAAAAATGCCACAGATTTCTGAAAAATTATTTTAAAATTATTTCAGGAGTAAGACAAGACATTTTGAATATGTATTACAAGTCTAGTTGCAAATTTACATTTACCTTATTTGCATTTTTGCCTTTAGGTTTCTCCATGTGGCAACCAGATTCAGAGAATTTATCTGCTGTTACAATACATGAAGTTAGGAAAAAAATGAGCAAAATAGTCAAATGTTTGACATTTAGAGTTTCAGCTGTAAAAATCATAGAATTACTATATGCCCACAAACTTACTGATTCAGTAAACTGCTTTCAGCATGTTATTTTAAAAAGCCAAAGGTTTTTTTGTTGACAACAACCTCCTCCTGTCCTATCCTCCAATGATTTTCCATGTTAAAATACAGACTTTTTGGAAATTAATCCTTATGCTTGGGAATAAGACAACAGAAACGTATCGTATCTGCAACACAGCACATGACATGCTGTGCAGTGAATATCTATGGACAAACTTATTGCAGCATTCTTAAGAAATATGAAAAAAAGTTTCTTACTTTTGTCTGTGCTTATTGTTTTCCCTAAGTTTTTATTTCTACTGTAGCCAGTTAACTGGGCTTTAGATTTTCTATTTGATTCCTGTAGCCAACTAATGTCTGTCTTGCTGTCATCAGCTCTATATTCTGTGTCTGTGTCACTAAAGAGATGCTTCTTGTTTTGGTTGTTTCTAGTCTACAAAAAACAAAAGAGTTCTTAAGTTATTGATCTACTTTTAATATACCTTTCACTTACATAATTGGTATTTAAAGGCAGAAATACAAGGTATGCTGATCCACAAAAATCTGAGCCTTACTTTTTTTCTTCCTTTCACTTCGGTGCTAGTTTTCCTGTCATCTGGGTTCCTTAATCAGAAAAAGAAAAAACAGCTTTAAATGAGCCATTTAAAAATACTTGTTCTAAATCTTTCTACTATTCATGCGATATGTGGATTAAGGATTCAAACAAATGTACCTACTTTTGTTTTCACATCCATTTAGGAGGTATCTGTTTACCTTAAAACGTAAAGGACGTGCTTATTTGCTACCGATCAGTGAGAACACCCAGTAACAACACGTCCCTTTGCAGGCTGATCATTACCAAAACACTGCCCCCCTCTATTCTGTTCCATGAAGAGAACTAAAGACGTTTTCTTCCTGGAACACATTCTCTCCTGTTTAACAGCTTCCCAAAGGAAAATCATAACACAGCCCAGGAGGCCACAACAGCTATGTTTATTGCTTGAAAAAACAACACAGTCAAGACATTATTGTCATGCATACATTCCCTGGATTTTCACAACGGAATGCTGGAGAATGCAGCCAGTACTATTCTTGATGATTATCAGCAGACTAGGACACAATGTAACATCCCTACCCTTTTTTGTTTGGATCTGTATGAACACTCAGTTCAGTAACATGCAATTCTGGGACCTAAAAATGTAAATAAATCAGAAACAAATGAAAGTTTTGATTTGTTATAAAACTTTAAAAAAATCAAACAGGCCATCAGACAGTAACAGCTAAGGGTCTTCTTGCTCCGTTTTTATATTCAGCTACTAGATTACGATGATTAATTTCTATCTTAGAAATTATTTAACAGAGCTGACGTTTAAAACCAACTGGAACTGACTGAAGCTTTCGATATCTCAAACTAATACATTAGTTTCCATCCACTTTGCTTCCCTACCTTCACCAATTCAGCAGGCTCCTCTGAGCCATAAGCAGCAAAACTATCTTTTGTTGTCTTTTGCTTTTACCTTAGCTAGGTTTTCTTTTTACTCAAACATCTGGGCAAAGATGTCTTTACAATAGCGCTTTGAGGATAATAGGAGAAAGTGAAAGATAATGATACTCCTAATATCTTTAAGTCGCCAGAACCTTAGGATAGCAAATACCATTATACATTTGAAAGGGATGGAGGTATTTACGTGGCAACCGTCTTTCCCCACTTAGATCAGTGACGTAATTTGAAATTTTAGATGTTAACTATACTTTCAGTAGACATAATTGAAGTTGATTGAGCTCCTTTATATTCTATTCATAACGTATCAGTTTCAGTTATATTCTTACTCCAAGCTTTATTGTAGGCTCATCAAACCCACTGATGTTAAAGTTGTAGACATCATCCCTGTCAAACAGACACACAGATCAATTTTGTGACTGAATTAATGAACAAATTAATGAACATTTCACAGAGTTAGGTATGGGTAATTAGAAATTCTGTTTGAAAATGTTTTAACTACTTACATAATATGACTAGCAGTTACATTAAGAAAAGTAGTGGTTTTCAGGTTTCTATGCTGAACTTCTTCCTATACGTAAATAAAATTTAACTCATATATCAAATTTGGAGGATGCATTCATGCACACTGTCATCTCAAAAAGCAAGTAACATATGAAAAACCCTAGCAGCTGCTCAGACTTCCACCTGGCTAGCAAGAGTACAATATGGCAAAAGGGGACAAGAGCTAGTAGAAACTAAATCTTTTAGAATTTATCCTTTAGGGATATCAACTAAACCTCACAATTTTTTTCCCTCCAAACATTAAGACTAATTTCTGTGTCTTGGCTATATCCCATTTAAGGATTCTATAATCACATTTACTATAATATTTTTATTCTAACTATTTAGCATTGCTATGTTCAAAGGAGCAGATTCAATTATACAATTTGTAAACAGAAATTAATTTGGATTTCACTGGCTGATAGTTACCTGTAAAAATTTTTATATATTTACTTATGTGGAATAATAAGTATTTTAAGTATATAGAGTCAATGTGTAATTAACATTAATGTCTACAGGTATTTAACATTCAGTGGTTTGTGAACTTTAGCTTTACATCTGCTAGCTACCACCATATATGTACATGTATCTGATATGAAAAAAACCTCCAAAAAAAAAAAGCAATAATATGTTACCTTAGAGACATCAGATTTATTTGAATATGGCCTAAAAAATAAGGGTACATTTTGTTAAATGCTAATTAGAATATATTCATTGGAATACTGCTTATATAAATAAAAGCCTTATCAAACACAACAAACTTATTCAGGCATTTAAATACAAACCCAAGTGGATTAAGAGATCAGACCCTTTCATTTTTGTGCTCTAGAAAAATTCATTCCAGATCACACAGCTATATTGCAGGTTCTGCATGTCTTCCAAGTCCCTATCCAAAAGGTTTATCAGGTGACATAGCTTAACTATTCTAGTCCTTTGTCACCCAGTTATAATCAAACAGCACGTAATTATATAAAAAAAACATATCCCCAAGACTCAGTTCCAGCAAGGTAAGACTAATGTTCTTATTTAAGATTTTTTAAATTTAAACTCTCTAACAGTCAACTCTTCCAGGAACAGAGAACCAGGAACTCTGGATTATCAGAAAATTGATGACAGAATCCAAGTTTGGTCCCCAAAGCATGACGACAGGATGGAGAAACCCAACATGTGCGGTGCCCAGGAACTACCCCAGTTAATCTCTCTCCATGAAAGGCATTGTGAGTGAGTGAATGAGAGAAAGACCACTGAATAGAGTTTCTAACAGCCTTTGTAGTTATGTCAATCACTGGCACTATTTGACTACTAGTCTCCTACTCTGTGGTAGAATAAGGTTTATCATTAGTGAACAAATGATTCAGATGAAAGCTGGACGTGAAATAACTGTAGACAGTGGAGTAGGTCACAAAGCCACATGCACAAAAAGAACAAGCACAAAAATAAATAGGTCACACCATACCTGTTAAAACCCAAGGAGTATCTTGGTTTGCTTTTCTCATCAGTCTTCACTTTGTATCTGTCACTGATTTTAGTGATTAGTGATTTTGTTGCATCTGTCACCTCTTTAGACTTTGTTTTCTATGAAGACAAGAGCTTAAGACTCAACTTTGTACCCATTAAACAGAAGGGCAAAGCTGCAAACAGAATTACAGGTTCCTACCAATCACCTAAACTTCATTAAATGTCTTCTAGATGTACTAAATCACATTCCTTTGAATACCATTTTCCCTTGCTTTGCCCAAACAGGGAGCAATAAAACATCATTTTAGCAGATATTTACTTTTAAATGTTATGACTTTGTGAACTATAACATTCCAAAGTGAATGAAGAAGTGCATCAGAAGTACAAGTTGGTGCTTATTTAAGAACCATTTTTTTAAAAAATTATTTTTAAAATGAAATTCAGAGTAAACTGATCTTAAACAGGTGACACTGCAAAAGCAAACAGCGAAGTTGATGTTATTTAATTCACTCTGTATTAGTGGAAAGTCAGTTAAAAATAAGTTTGTGACTAAACAAAAGTAAAACACAAATTCTGAAACACTGAAAATTTGACAATTCTCTTAACTGCAACTCAAAGAAATGAAGGTAAGAAACTCTCACCATCTTTGATTGTTTTGGATTTGCAGTCTCTTTCCTAAAGAGAACATCAGGTTCCTCTTTTGTAGCATCAAAATGCAAAGATGTTTCAGACGCTCTGCCTGAAAGAAATGTTTCAAATGATGTTTCAGTAGTAGTTTAAATACTTTCCCCTTCTGTACTTAACAGTTTCTGTTCCAAATGATTAACATTCTGACTGTCTACTAAGTATTTTGCAGTTTTCTTCCCTCATGGCATCAATTTAATTTTCTTGGGTTTCTTCTCTCTTTTAATTTCTTTGTTTATCTGGAGAGATCCTTCAAAAAAATTGAATAAAAAGCTTTTTGTTTCACAGGTCTTCCACTAACAATACAAAGTAATGCAGGAAAAAAAAATACAGCTGTAGGTTAAAAATTAATCTGAAACATTTTAAACACTAACAGTTAACAAAGTGTGAACATAACCTGGATGGGATGTGTGTGTCAATGATGGATTTAGCTTTTGCTTGTCACCAGTTGATATATTCTGCTCAGGAACAGAGCATGTTCTTTTTTTCAACATTTTGGTTTTGTCAAAAGAACTCTCCAAAAGACCAGACAACCTAACAAAGACAACAGCATCTTATTATCAGTGAATTGCAGAAAGTGTCTTTATTATAATAAACATGCATCACAAATGAGGAATATAGTGATACCTTGTAGATATCAATGCGTTTTACATTGGCAGCCAAGCCTGCTACCATCATTCAGTTAACCAACGTAGTGTAAAATGGCAAACCTTCAGGAACAACATATATTTTTAAGTCAGCTTCAAAAAGGCAACAATATCCCATGGCCATCATTAAACCTTGAACCTAGATAACTGTGGTGTGTCAAATCTACTACTTTTTATGGCACAGCTCGCTTATGTAAACCTGTATGTCATTTGTGTTTTACCTTCTGATATCATCTGAAAGAATTACTCTCCTTCTTACTGCTAAAACTTACTTAAACTCATACTCTGATCTTGTTAACGAGTACTATTTTCATAAGCAGATTAACCAATTTAAAGTCTTTTATTAAGACAAACTGAATAGTATTGTTCATGAAGCAGTCTTAGCAAATACATGGCTGCTGGTTTGGTGCCATGAATTTCAGAATAAATTAAAAAACCCATCCCAACATAGTAAAAGTGACCTGACTTACACACCCAATAGTTCTTAATGCGACTCTCAGGGAAGACAAGACAATTAAATTCCGTCATTTTCTGAAACTATGCAACAAAATTTCAATTCTGGCAATACCTGAAAATACTCCCTTCAAAGTGAGTGACAACAACAGTGACTTGTTATTCTTTTCCAATACTTACAAAGGTTTGTCGCCTCTCTCTACTGGCTGAGAATCAGGAACAATATCCAACGCATCATCTAAATGAGACATTAATTTGGTATCAATTATTATTACAAAAGAAATGGACAAAATTAAAATAATTTTAGAAGTAAGGACTATGAACGCTTGTAAAATTACTTGCCTAAATTTTGCTTTTTCGCGGCCTCAATTTCTGCCTCTTGTATCATTTCTAAAACTTCTTCAGCACACATTCGCTACAGTGGGTAACACCCAAAAGAAAATATTAGCATAGGACTATAAACAGTATAACCTTGTAAACTTGCACTTTCCCTAATAAAATATGAAATTTTTTTTTCATTTCATACGAGTGCTGATTCCAGACCTTTTCAGGTAGTTTTGCCTCATTTCTGATACTTGACTTCCTGATCTTCTTCTCCGTTTCACAAAATTGATTGTCTAGTGTATGTCTTCGCTCACTCTAGAAAGCACAATAAGTAACACTGACAATTACAATCCATAAAAGCCAAAGAAGTAAAATTCTCCTAGAAAGTAACACTTGAAATATTCTAAACTACACATTCTATATGTTAAAGCCTTTTTCTAAAGTATGGCTATATCAAAAAATGCTTCAGAAACCCATAGTCCGGGATTTGACTTGATTCTGACCCAGAAAAACATTAAGAACCAGAAATGAAATAAAAATGTTACTTTGAAGTCTTTGTTCTACTGGAACAGAAGCAAAAATACATATACTCAAACTGCAGTTCAGTGACACCTGTATCGTTTTGTTGGATTTTAGTGAATGCCTAATCAAAAATGCACTAAACCCAATGCTATAACCTCAAGACATTAACATTTCACAACTACAGCTGAATGTATCGTATGTTTTTAAGAATATTTCAACACTGCATAATAATTTGAGATTCTCTGCATACACCCTTCTCATTCACAAAGGAAGAACTGCGGTTCTAGTAAAAGCAAGTTAACTCTGGGGTCAGAACTGATGAGCGAATGCACATTTTGGCTAATTTTATGAGTTCAGTCTGACTTTAGACATATTAAACCTGAAATCCATAGGAGAAGAAAACATTATGCAATAAAGTAAAACACGGTATTTTCTACAAGTTGCTGACTGCAAAACTCTTAGCTCTTTAAAAATATGTATTATGACAAATTAAAAGAGAAATTAATGTTATTCTAAGTAAAAGACTTAGATAAAGATGACATGCATACTCCAGTAGGTTCTTGATAGAAATTCTTTGTTCTGGTCTCATTTATTGCATTATTGTTAGACCTTTCAGCAGAGCTCACCATTTCCAAAGGTAATTTAAATCGCCCTTTACAAGGAGTGGCTGAAAACAAACCAGACACATGTTAAAATTCTACCATTTCTTCTATTACAATTACTGTGCTGTCCGTGTCATCAATATGAAGAGTTCTGCCCGTCATCACATCTATTCCTTAAACTTCAAAAAAAGTTGGCTAGTATTTATATCAACTCATTATGTACCTATTACAATTCTATTGATTTCAGTTAAGTTACATGGAGGTTAATGAGCCCATAGACTGTGGACGTCTGGAGGCAAGCAGTGTAAAAATTACAGCCTGGCTCTAGTAGAAAATAGTTGGTTGCCTACTTAAAGATTTTACTGTAATATATTTTTGCTGGAATAGACTGTGTGGTTAAGTTCCAATAAAGTTACAGTTCTCTGTCCTGTCCTATCTTAATTTGAAAGTGCTTTTTTCTCTAGCCTCTGCTACTCTTAATTTATCTGTGACACATGGTTGTATATAACTAAGGATACTGATGCACTTGAGACAGAGCAAGAAAGTAAGGTCCGATAGTCATGCTGTTTGGCCACTAGTTGTATCTCCAGCCTCTACTGGTCTTTGTCTTACAAATATCTCCCCTCATAGAAAGCATTAAATATCTGTTACAGTAAGACTATTAGTAGAAAAGTGATGACTCCTACTTGTGGTAAAGTCTCTTCCTTATCCTTTTCTCTATATAAGAGGCACTTCTGATGTTAAGTATCACTAGCGCTGGACCTGTGACTCAAACTTGCAGTGGATCCCATCTTGCTCACTAGCCATAGAATCAACTCCCCTTTTAAGAAACACATGCAGTGTCTAGGTAAGAGTAAAGCGCTAGTGATACACACATTGGAGAAAGCCGATTTTCCACTGCAACTGACCAGTAGCAAATGGCCTAGTTTAAAAATTTCAAGTTTAAAATCACCTGCTAGGGAGATTTTATAAGGTCTAGTTCTTGTTTCCAGCTCTGCAAAGGATTGCAGTTCATGCTTGCATTTCAAGACGGTTTAGAACATATTTTTACCCTGAAAGCACTCATAAACATACATGTGCTAACAAATACCAGTGGACTCCTTGTGGAAAGTCGTGTAGTTCCAGGAATAAGCACGGATGCTTCGGACACCTTCCTTTTACCAGATGTAGTTATCTTGAGGAACAGAAAACATTTGGCCATAATACACAGATTTAAGGATGACAACACAAGATTTCAGAAAACCTATTTCCAAGAGTCTTTTGACACTTTCTATTATTGGAATGACAATTGCTGCACATAGCAATGTGAAGTGATTTTTACACAGCTCCCTATTTAGAGAAAGTTCACCAAAATACTTGAACGGTATACTACTTAAAACTTACAGTTTTAAACTGAGATCAGTGGTTGTTGTTTTCTAAATTGATTCAATAAAGCATGGACAAATCCTGTCCCTTGTTAACAATCAAAGTAAGCAAGACGATTCCCAGGAGTTTCTGCAAAGCCATCACATAAGCTATAAACCAGCAGAGCCTCAGGAACAGGTTTACTATACTCCTGCTAGCAAGATACACACGATGAAGACACAGTGATACTGCTTCATCTTTCCCCCCATCCCTAGCATATCTGTAGTTAGTACCAGTATAGCCATTATACATTTACAGCTTTAGAGTGACTGGGGGGCAACAGAAACACCAGGCTTAATGAATGTTGGTCCTCTCAGTTTAAACCAGAGAATCAGCTACGCGTAGGAGCAGTGCCATGAAATTGTGATTTGAGTAACCAGGATACAGGATTCATCTTGACAGCCATGTGGGTTTTTGTTACCGTAAGTCTTTGTGAACACCAAGCCTACAGGACTTGTCCCTAATTACAGCTATTGCTATTGATGATCATTAGTAAGTCTCCAGAGGCTATATACCAGACTTGCGTGTATCGTAAGAGATCTAAGCATGTCTTGAAAACATTTCTCTTTAAAGAGAATTCTCAGAGCATAATGGTCTAAAGAACATTAACAACTGCTTTTTGTTTCTGTCACATTGTTATAGTTTGAAGATACATGATAATGAGAAACTTTTTTGAAAAGGGATTTATATAGCTTAGTGTCAAGTCATAAGAAAAACAACCAGTCAAACCCTGTATTGATTATATAGCAATTGTAAAATAACAGAGGGTTTATGTTAGAAAATATGACAAATATTTAAATTGACTTCTAATGTGCTCTATTCTGTTTTGATAACCCTACTTACCTTGGAGGAACTATCTCTGCATTTTTGTTGATGGTTATTCTTACTCAGAGTCCTCGAAGTTCCAGGAAGTTGCTGGGTTTTGTACTTACTGAGTTTCTCCTCCTCTTCAGATTTTTCTTCCAAACATGGGGACAACTGACTTTCTGGTACCAGAACCTATGTAATATTTTGGATTTTAAAAAAATATTTATACTATATTTGGATTTTATTATGTTTTATATTTATACAAACACACACAAAGCAACTTCTTTACCCTGAGTAACACATTCCTTACTGTAGATTTTGATAAACTTCAGAGATTCTATACTTTTAGTTGAAAAGCATCCAATCTAACTGTTATTTTCGCTAACAAGGACGGGTTACCAAATCACAATTCACACAGAAGAACTTTTGCTGAGTATTCTAGGATTTGGATATTAATATTATTCTCTACCCAAATATACAATACATACATAGAAATCACTTAACTGATTTTAGAGCTGTCTTCACCTATTAGCATTTTAAAAGCCATTGGTTTTATAGTGAATGATCATAAATGAGCTAATAATCAGACTAAACATAAAAAACAAGTAAACAATCATCTCAGTATACTGAAGTAAAATACCTGCGATCCGCTTTCATCAAAGATGACATGTACAGCTGTTTTGGCAACTGATGCAGACTGCTTCTTACTAAAGTCCTACAATGTGAGTAACCATCTATGTAAAATATACACTTTGCGCACTTTTTTAAAACAAGAAACAGAAAGAAAATATTTAGGTCAGAGATCATAAGTGTCTGAAATCAGGCCATAGGGGAAAATAGATTCTACAAGCTCATAGCACTTCCATTCCTCACGAGTTTCTCAGCCAGACAGTTCAGGGCAAAGCAGTCTGTTACAAGCAGTAAGGAGTAAGCTATGGCTTGCTAAAATTTTTTCACTAAGTGAGTAATTTCATAAGAGTGGTAAATGTATTGCAAAATGCAATAGCTAATGAATAATTTCTGAAATATTTGTAAGCACTCAGTTCTTGCATTTCTAGGAAATTACATATGCAAAAACTTGACTTTAAGCTATGGTGATTCCTTTCCAGCCAGTTAATTTTTGTTGCAATCAATTTTATATCTTACTGAAGCTTAACACGTTACGGGAGAAATGCTGTTCTGTAACAGCGATGTTAATCAGAAACTCTTGGTATAAATAGATACCAATAATCACAGCTATAACAACATTTATATGGCACTGAGACATTTCTTTTGAACCAATTAAAAACTATTCAAAAAGGTGTTTAAATCTTACCTTACATTTACTTAATCCATAAATCTTTCTGGTTACATCTTTGATTTCCAAGATAGAATCAAAATATATAAAAAATTTCTCTCCTTCTTGACTACCCACATTCATTCGGCTTTTTAGATGTATGGTTAATAATTTCTTTGAACCTTTTTCTGGACAAAGACAAAATTTGAAAAGTAGTTTCATTACAATTTAACAGCATCTCATACGTTTGAAAGCACATGAAACTTACTTGTATTCTTCAGTTCAGCTATTAAGATGTGTATTTATTTAATTCGCTCTAACCTCCCATCAGTTTTATTAGCGAAACAAGTCAAGATTCAATATTTTAGAAATACTTATTCTATATATTGGCCTGTAGAATTTTCTTGGAAGGTTATTAACTATAGCTGCAGACAAATTATAGATATTTACAAAGCTATTCTAATTAGTTTAATGGAAATATTATTAAATGTCATTGTCTTATGCCTTATTTTGCACTGAAATAACTGTAACACATTTTTTAAAAATTATTTTATTAAAATCACACCTGCATGCCTAGAATGCAAATGCAAACACAGTGCAATTTTATCCGAAAAATATTACAGGTACTGTTTTTAAAGTGGGATTTTTGCTTTGCTGAGGATTGAGTCGGTACTTTAGGATTAATCAATTTGAAAATCCAAGTTAGTGTGTAACAAAAGGTCAGATTTTTGAGTGCCAATACCTTCAAGGCTGTACAGATCTACCTCTTCTTCTGGTATAACGACTGTTTCCCACTGATGATCCTTATATGAAAAATACATATTTTTAAAGATAGAAAAGCATTATATTACAATTAAATGATGTGCAGTGATCAGAAAGTTACTCAGGGAGAACAAATTTTCAACTTTTTAAGTCCTCTGTTGCAAGGAGTGACAATGAACATATGCTTCATTTTTAACAACAAACAATGTTTCAGAAGAGCTTTGGTAGAGACATTAATCTGAACAGTTGAGTTTCATCTACAAAGATTACAACTGCAATTTTGTAAATGGCTTCTTGTCCATGTGTGCATATGTTAAATTGTTTGCAAACAATGTTAGAAAATCATTACTTTGAAATTGTTTGATCTAAGTAGGTACACCAAATCTAGATCACTTTTCCCCCCCTTCACACTGTAGATGCACGCGTAATTTCCACACGTTGATGTGGGAAAAAAAATTTGATACGCTTGAAAGAACGCGTACCTACTGCCTCAGAACAATCTAGTACGACAGACAAAACTTAGCTTACTGTATCATCTGCTGCCACATAGAAAGATATACTTCTGCTACCAACGTTGAAATCAATCCAAAATTGTTCAAGATTTTCATCCAGTGGTATCTGTAGCTAAAACAAAAAAAATAAGATAAAAGAGTAAGAGCTGAGAGCAATGACTTATACCAGCTAACAGGCTTTGTGTTACAGTCTGACAAACTTTAAATACATGCACATCTGCACGCTCCTGAAAAAAAAATATTTTCTTATTTGATCCTTATTTTTTTCTTAACTAGAAGGCAAAGAAATTCTTCAGCTGCACAAATGAAAATCTGTGGATATATGATAACTTACCTCATATTTATCAAGAGCTGCTGATAAACACGGATATGTAAAAACCCTGTAAGAAAAGGATATTTTGTTAAGTATCCTAAAATGCTGTAAAAAAATTTTGCATATCTGAACACAGCAACTGGATTGTGTTTTCAGCACAAAACTTGTGTACTTTAGAGACCAAGAGATCAGAGCAATCAAAAGAGCAATTGCTTGACTGCACTTCTTTCCCAAAGGGGATAACATGGAATTTTACATATCCTCACAATTAAAGCAGTGGTCTCAGACCACTTCTCACTACGTTCACACTTCTAACTTATCTGCTGATATTTTAAGAATGGTATTCAAACTGAATATACACCTGATAAAGGCATAACACAATATCTCTTTGCTGTCATGATATATAAAAGTAACATGCACGTCATGTAATCATATAGAAGAAAGAAGTCCGTATTTTTTCCTCCTTTTCATGTCCTATTTCTCTAGCAGATATTCCCATTGATCATTATCTCAATGTGAATTTCCTAAATCAATAACGGAATATATAGCAACCGATCACTAGCTATTGTTAGATGACGTTTATTGAATTAATGAGCATCTAAAGATTTTGCAACAGAACTGAACAGAATACAAAAACAATTTCCTTATCAGCATTTATTAAAGGAAGCGCAGAAAGGTTACTCCCAATGAATAGCCATAAAATCCAAACAAAAAAGTAATATTAATTTTAAGAAATTAATTTTTACCTTCTTTTGTCTCCAAGCATGCCATTCACCTGGTTAAGAAATTTTCTGCAATCCTATTAAAACACAGAAATTTCTTAAAGAATTGTAAAACATAAGTTTACCTCCCTGGAAATATTTTTCATATGACTTACTGTTTCAAACTCAGAATCTTTAATTCCTTTAAATGCATTGGACGCAAACTCCATGGAAAACCACTGGCACGCCAGTTCTCCTCTTTGTTTCTCGGATATCATTCTGCATAAAGCTTCCGTAATGGCTACTTGCAGGTCATAGTCTACAGCACAGTACATTTCACAGGAATAGTTTTAAAGATACTACTGACGTGAAAAAATTATTATTATGTAGGAAACTGGTATAAGCAGTGTTGAACACTTCACGTTACATACCACATCATATCCAAATATGTAACCATAAAGGGTATATAGACAAAAAACTAAGGGAATAAGGATGACTAAACAACTCTTGTTTCACAATGAAATTTCAACCTAACTTTCAAGGAATGTCAGAGCAACACTAAGAATATAAGCAAGAGATAAAATGTTTTCAGCTTTCACCTGTCTGAACTGGGAAATTGTTGGATACCGAAGTGCTCCCCGAGAGAAGTTACAGTACAACTAAACATGGCTAGCAGGTCACTCTCCTCAAAGATTGACTTCCTTATGAGCTTTTGCTATTTTAAAACTTATATTCTAGAGAAGAAAAGGACTGAAAACTTCAAAGACTTAGGTCTACACTGCACGCATCTGAAAAATTCCAGTTTGCAGACTGTTCTCGTGCAGTATTTGTCTTTGTCAAAGGACTGTAATTGCAACATTCTACAGCTTCTAAATGTCTTCTCTGGACTTTTAATTGGTCTGCATGTAATACTAAGTTATTTATTAAGTCCCATGCTCACCTCCAGCATCCAAAATTCTCCTCCCCATGTCACTCCTGCCAAACAAAGTAATGTTTCAGCAAAATATGACCGCAAAACAAAGCATAGAAGACCAGTTTAGGTAATGACAAGCTTTCAATGTCTGAGACAAAACCCTGATTCCACTGAACTATCAGAATTCAAAGGGCTAAGTCTGTTACGCTAAGGATATACATCTGAAAGTACTACTGGTGAAGCGAATCACCACATATATAATTTTTTTTCTATTTGTTTTTTGAAATAGTGTAAAAAAAAATTCCCAACGTGAACACCTTGTCCTTCCAGTGACTGATTAACTGTGCTTAACACACTTTCTTATAAATACAAGTTTAATTATTTTAAGACAGCTGGGATGAGAAGCCTAACTCAGATCAGTGAAAGAGGTAAATTTAGGCTTGTAATGGAGAATAACCCATGAGAATACCTGCCCACAGCCACTACCCCGGGCACAAGAGCACAATAACAAATGCAAAAGCGAGTTAAAAAGGGACCAATCTGCATGCATTGTAAGCAGCCTTAGTAAAAACTGCCTTCCCAGCTATTCAAATGATGTAATGATATAAAAATTATACTGAAGATTATTTACATGACAAGCAACATTTCCTTTGTAGAAAATATTTTTTTCCTGGCATCTCGAGGCATGTTGTCAAGCATTAAATTAAGTTTTCTTACTACCTAAGAAGAGCGGAAAAAAGGGAGTAAGATTAAATATAAAATAAGTTCTTAAAATTTAAGTTATTCTTATTCTGAGCCCTTGTAATGTATTTCATACCGCTGAAGAAAGTAACGTGCTTAAATAATTGCAAAACAAGAAAAGACAATGAGTTCTATCTGATCTTAAATTGTATTTATCTTAATATAACTACCTCAATTTCAATAAATTAGATTAGCTTTAATGTGAACAACCTGTTAAAGGATTATGTTTCTTATTTGCAGGTTTAAATATAGAAAAAATACTTTCAAAGCTAGTTCTGTCTGCAGCCAATTGCTGAGCTAAAGTGTGTCTCAAATTTGCATTAAAAAGCCTTTCCTTTGGGGATGTAGCCTTTACAGAAGACTTTTTTGAAACCTCCCCTTTCTTTCGGGAGGAAAAAAAAACCAACCTGACAACCCAAAGTTACTAAAATAAATAGGAGAAACTCCAGTATACGGGTTATACAACCTTCCTGCAAGTATCTAAAGAATTCACAACCAAGAATATTAATCCTATTTATAGCAGTTATAATAGAGCATATTATTTCCTACATTTTTATACAGCTTTCTCCCCAGCATCTTAATACTGCTGTTTTGTAATTTACTGTCCAAACCAAAAATTATAGGTCAGTAATCTGAAAAAAAAACAACCAACCCCAACATATAAACGATAACAAACATTCCCATATCATTCTTCTGATACTATTCTCTTTTTTTTGTAGCACCTGTATGGTTAAATTACTATCTTCATGAAGTCTGTTAAAATACTAGCCAGAAAGCTGTTGCTTAGAAAGAATAATGTTTACCTCCTGCTGAACATAAATACTAATTCTTACATCAGTGATGAGGGTACATGTTCTCAGAACAAAGTTTTCTAGTATTTGCATTTTACCTAACGAATAGGAAAAAAAAAGTTATCGAGAGCGTATTAGGGTACTCATCAGCATTCGGAAAAAGATTCATTTTCATATGGAAATAAAATACAGTATCTCTCCCTTTCCATATAGCATTATTGATATTTAAAAATAAACACCTTAAGATTCATGGTTAAATGTAAGACAGAATAATTACTTCAATTTATAGTAAATATGGCTCTTTATGATGCTTCTATTTCTGTGCATCACTGCGTAAGTCCCCTGGGCATGAGATCATTATTTTTAAAATATAATCAGATCAATTCTGTAACTTAGCTCTCTGAGATATGATTCAGACCCTTGTATTTATCTTCCCAGGGACAAGGAAATTAATCTTTCATTTTGATCATGACAGTGTAATCGTCTGTAGTGACCTTCTCCCTACTGAAAGGTAAGAGCAGGGCTATTCATGATAAGAAGGTCAATAAAGAAGGACTACTACTGTGCTATGCAGAGCTACGACACTAGCTTAGAACCAGCGCTGCTCTTAGGGAAAAACTTAGTTCAGTTGCCATCTCCGAGGAGACTAGACTATCCTGCTTTTTTATTACTGACATCAGCAAGTTACAAGGAAATCTGTCAGTAGAGAAACCTCAAATTAAACAATCAAATTTATAGTTGTCATTAAAGCTCTCTTCACATGAATAAGACATGTAGTTCTTTGTGTCCAGAACAGCCCTCTCGAGGATAAGCCCTCTTCTGTTACAGCCAATTAGCTGAAGCATATACTTCTGGTGGTATATTTACATTAGGTAAAAAACTTTGGACCGCCCTCATTATACACGGTTTTCTCAGAATTACCTTGCGTCAAGACGGCTCCACAAGCAGTAAGAGTTATTTTAACACTGATAACTTTAAAATGTCTTTTTCAGAACGCTTTAACTATTGTACCTAGTGTACACTTTTTTTAAGCTCACCTTCAGGCCTGCTATCACATATAGCCTACAATAAAAAACAAAACATATCATTTTGATACTGTAAATATCACAGCATAAAAATCAGATAGCATGTACCTAAAGCAAGTAATCAAAAAGCATTTAAGATTTTTAAATTATTTCATCTTTAGTGAAGAACATAACAGACTTCTTCTAATACCAAGTGTGGTTTCCCAAAATTATATGCCAGTTAAATCTGTGGAAATTAATTCCTCAAAGACAAACATTTTTATGAACAGAAGAAAACTCACAGATCTTATAAACTTGGGATCCTTCATAGGTGGTTTATATAATCAAAATTAGACAAAACTAATCTTTCTTTTTCATTGAACATTTACATTTTTAGAGTTTTTTTAATTTTATTTCATTATGGTAATCATGAACAGGAAACAAGTATCATTACAGGTAAACTATCCAAAAAGACTTATCTATTTCAGAAATCATTGTAACATTAACTTTAGAAGGATACTAAATAGAAACACATTTGAAAGACTTTTTGTTGCTGAAGTAGTAATAATTCTTTTGACAAATACACAATATTATCAATATATTTTTACCAGCAACATGTTGAAGAAATCTTCAGCCAGATTTGTAAGCATTTCATTCTTTTCATGTCCTCTGAGGATCAAAATTCCTTTTACCTTTTCAAACCAATTAACCATGTAAAGGGAAAAGAAACCTATTTTAATAGCATGAAAAATGATAACAGTTTATATTATACTGAAGTAAAATTATACAAAGATTAAAACAGCAGCAACAACATTACTAGTCTGCTGAGGGTATGGTAGCCCCAGACTGAAATTTTTCACTCACACTAAACCAAGGTAGGTGATTTCAAACTAATATAAGTCATTTCTGTAGATGACTTTCTAAGATGAGCAACTAGAGATCTACTACAACTGCCATCACAGACCAAAGAGCTGAAAACAGATAGTGGCTGAATGAAGTGTGTTTGCAGGTGTGAATATAAGCATGAAGTTGTCACCACACTTTCTAAAGCAGTTGAGAAGGCAACTGACTAACAGTCATCTGACATTGCTGTTAAATTTCTTCAGTGAAATCTCTGGTGAAAGCAATAAGGAAGTGGTGTCTATTTTTCAGTATATTTATTATGTTGAGTTACAAAAGATTAACATATTTAACATGTAGGCTGAAATAACACAATATATAAGCACTACAATCTGTTGAAAGAATAAGTACAATATTGCTGTTGCAAGTATTAACAACAACAAAATCATTAAATTGCACCAGGAAATTCCAATTCCTCATTGAACAGCAGTACAGCCAG
The DNA here is from genome assembly GCA_013396915.1 of Stercorarius parasiticus. NCBI lineage: Eukaryota > Metazoa > Chordata > Aves > Charadriiformes > Stercorariidae > Stercorarius > Stercorarius parasiticus. The sequence goes on along the minus strand of VWZL01001006.1, from coordinate 724,649 downwards.
CTCATATAAAAAGGTATCATCTTGTTTTAATTGCTGTAAGCATATCTAATTATATATCACACAATTTGCAAAGCCTTCTCTGTGGTACAGCAGCATCACTTTAAAAGTAGCCTCTTGTCAAAAAACATTTAACTCTGAATAATGTCTGTTGCAAAGTTATAAGAAATTCTTAATTCAGAAACAATCAAGGATCAAACTGAATACTAAGCATTACTTAAGCATGCTTTATTTATTTATTCTTTTTTTAGAAGTTCACATATGCTTTATGGTTATACTTATCCTCCCAATGAGACCGTATTTTATCATTGCTGGGAGCCCATCTTCTCCTGCTATGCTGACTTTTTTCCCACATTTCTGGATAGAATTTAGCAAAGCGGAAATGCTTTTGACTTCTTGTCTGTCAAGTTCCTGAAATTGAAATTTTAACATACTCTTTAGAGTAGAGTTCTAGAAGAACCTGCATCTAATTAACCAGATGCCATTTTGTTCTCAAAAGCCAACTTAATTGCAGCTTGAAGTAGAGGTTTCATTCTTAAATTTTATTTCAGCTTTCCAAATCAGCTGCTGGTATAAACCTAGCTAAATGAAAAAAGAAAAAAAAAAAAAAAATCTTTTTCAGACTTTTACAATGACACTACAGGTGATTCTGATGTAACAATTACATTACCCGACACAGAAGCTTGTCTAATTTGTTGACAAACTGTTTACTGCATTTGTGAGAGACATTTTCACAGTCTTCTGTTGCCAGAAATTGTTCTAATAATTGGAAATCTTTTTTTCTTGTAGCTTCATCAATTAACTTTTCAAACTGTCAACAATAAAAGAAAACAGAGCAACTGTATTACTGTATGCTCAACACCAATACTGATTTAACAAGATTTAATGTTGGTTTTACGCATTCTAAGTTAATATTCTGAATCATAAAACCACTAAATATAAAACCTAAAGTACAGAACACCGTATCTAATACATTAATCATGCAACTACTTATTTACTGGGTTTTTAATTATTTGCCAGTTTTCCTTAACAGAATGTTTTCTCTTTCCTTATAGTACAAATAAATGCTTATGTAAGTACTCATTGTGTTAATATACCCCTTCCTTAGTACATTTAGTATTTTGCATTTCTAAGTTATCCAATAGTGACTTTAAAAGGTATTTATTTGATATCTACCGCCTTCCTCAGCTATTTTGCCACTCTATTCTGTCTAGATCAATTATAACCAGATTTCAACGTTTTGATCTGTAGTATCATCCCAACTAATTCACGTCTATCAAATGCATATGATTTATTTTCATCAATAAGAATTTCCAGTTCCTCTTCCTTTCTACGCAGCTACCTAGCACTAACCTATGTCAAAGGAAGATTTTTCCTACCACATTTTTTGCCGCACTGCCAATTTTACTTGTAATTAAATACCAGAAAGAGTGGTTTAAGCTAGTAATTAGAACAATCAATAGTTATATTCTGGTCTATAAGCACATACCTGCATCTCATTCCTGTCTGCCATTTTTCCAAATCATCTACTCAGCTGCATAGGAAAGGAACAATCATCACTTGACCAAAACACAATTCACTGACATAGACTTCCAATAGGTTTTGCAAACATATCAGTTATCAGTCAAAACACATTACAAATTCCAAAATTTGTCAGTAGTGTAAATACTATTTAAGGCCTTAAGCTAACTGGGGATATAAGGAAACATCCTTACATCGATAAACAATTGATTAAAATAAAAGAGCGGAAGGATCAACTTTGGCAATGGAGGGCCAGAGGGCCCTGCAGCGGACTCTCAGTCTTTGTCACAGAGAAAAGAGCACGAAGACGGCCAGTTGTGCTGCCAACACCAGCTACTCAGAACAGGCGAGTCGACAGAACTCCAGAAGGGCCTCATTATAAAATGGCAGATGAAATCATTTAAGAAAAACGTGACAAATGCATGAAGGGAAAAAGCCTTCCTAATTATACATACAGTGAGGGGCTCAGAGATGGCTATCACACCAAAAAGCAAGACCTCGAAATTATAGTTTCCTGAAAACATTGTCTTCATACTGAAGAGCAGTCAAAAGTATTTTCTTTGAGAATTAACGTGTAAAAAAAAAACCCACAAACATTTTTATGCTTTGTATAAATTAAATTACATCAACTGATCTACCATGTGCAGTTTTGGTCTTCTCACCCCAGAAATTACATAGAGTTAGACAAAGAGAAATAATGATTAAAAATAGGGAATGACTTCTGTAGAACAAGCAACTGGGAACACACTAGTCATTTCTTCCAAGTAATACAGAAATAACAAATACTAGGTGGGGAATGTTATTATTTTTTCTAGCACAAGAATGCAACCACCTACGTTGAAGCCTTTGCTATCACTTCACAGCTCTCCTGTCTCCTGCCTAGTCAGACAGGCCAGAGAAGAAAATATAAAGCCCTTCCAGGTGTCTCCTTCTCGACGAGTGAGTGAAGCCTCCGCCTTCGAAACACAGGTAGTGGCTGGCATCTCCCCCAGGAGCCTTCCTACTGAGAGGAGCGCTCCCCGCAGTGCCCCCCGCCTCCTCAGCAGCGGGGCGCGCCGCGCAGCATGGCGGCCCTCACCTCACCGCCGGCAGCGAAAAAAGCGCCACTTCCCGACGGCCAATCACTCCCAGCGCCGGTAGACTGCAGCCAATCACTGCCGGCGAGCGCGCCAGGCGGACCAATCGCCGTCGTAGTTGCGGGGCGGGAGGAGGGTTTCCCTTACCATGAGGTGCTTCCTCCGCACCTAACGCCCATCCGGTCAACGGCCGCGGAGGAGGCGGCGCTTTGCCGAGGCGGCGTTGCGGTCTGTGGGGCGGGGGCGGCCGGGAGCTGCGGCGGGCCGGGCCCAGGCGCGGAGCTTCCTTGCGGCGACAGCGGGGAAAATTTAGCACGAATGTCACAAATTCCAGCGGAGCACCGGGAAGCACCTCCGTGCGTACCTGGAATAAGCAGCAATAGCAGCACGGGGAACTTGGAGCAGCGGAAGTTCTGTGTAAAAACGGAATTCATCACATGAAGCAGAAGTAATTAAAGCCAATTTGGATTTGGAGCTTTCCGTTAGCAGTCACATTAGCATACACACAGGCTTAGACTATCCACAGATTCTCAGATCTTGCAAAGAAAACAGCTTTACTCATTCCACAGCAGCAGAAATGCGAGCCATGAAGTTGGGGAGAAGCGGATCCCACAGTCCTGCACTGGTAACTCTGAGGGGACTGGGACGCCACCGCGCCTACCGCTCGCTCTCTGATGGCTGTTTTGTTTGGTTAGCAGAAAGTTGTTGGTCAACAGAAAGAATTTTCATCAAGTTATGCATTAAACAGTCTGGAACAAGCAGTGAAATTATCTGGGCCACAGATAATGGCAACTATGCTTGAAAAATTCTGAGACAAAGGAAGCAGAACTGCCTTGAGGGTAGGGCAGCACCATGTACAGGGACTCTCCACTGCAGTCACAGAAATATTTACCTTCAGTGCAGGTAGTGGAAAACATTGTACCGGTCCACAGAACCCATCTTTGGCACGGCTGCCGTTGTGTGTAGAACTGAGAAGGGTCAGAAGTGTTGATGCCAACAGTTTTAATACCAAGTGTCAGCTGAAATAGCTGCCGATCTGAGATCATAAGGAGAAAGCCAAATCAGGAAAGAAGTCAGTACTAACATTAGACTCATGTTGACAAATGACTAATCATTTAGACTTGCCGTGCTGTGTTTTTACCAGGCAATGCTGTAAAGCACATACAACATTGGACTGAGCACTGAGGATGCACTAAAATAAGTACCGTATGACTGTTAGCATATTACTGTTACTACAAGTTGGAATTTTTTGTCTTTGTAAGATAAATACAAAGAAACTATGAATTTGAAACCCACCCTACTTTCCTGAGTATGTTGCTCTGCAAGTGACAGCTCAGCACTAAGTTGGCTCATGAGTTTTCTTAACTGTTGAAAGGAGTACCATTGACAAAAACAACGTAAAATTCTGAAAAGCTTTTATTACAATCTTTTGTATTACAATAGTCATAGTTTTATTTTTTTAAAAATTAAGCAAGCCCTTTGCAATTGTACAATGCTCTACTAAAACAAAATGAGCTTTTGTGTAGCATATGTGCTTTATTGATATACTGTGTAATGTACTTTATTCTGGACAAGACGCTTAATCAGGAAAGACAACCCCTTTTCATTTACATGGATTCCATATGTTTATTTAAAAAACATGCTTGAAAGAACCTTGAAAATGTAGACTACTAGACATTAATTTATTGTATGACTATAATAAATACAAGTTTTTAAAAGTGCATTATATGGCAATAACCCTTGTGAAGAGTTCACTTTTACAAAATCCTCATTATAAGGGAAGTGTTCAATTTGAACACAGTGCAAGCAATCAAGTTGTCCTGAGAATTTATAAAGGTGGACATAAGTTTACACCAGCTGTGTATTACCACTACTCCATGGCTTAATCCCTTTTTTGTCAACTAGAATCCTTTTGATGTTCACTAGTGAATGTGACAGGAAAACGTAAGTGCAAATTTCATCTTCCATGTGACAGGTGCCAGTACTGATGTGTGAACGTTTAACAGCTTACCCCAGAGACCCCTCTCAGTTCTGCTATAGGGTAGGTCTGCTCAGCTCCAGTCAGCGATGCCAGACACCTCCTTTACTAACAGCTACTGTCAGTTCTTCTCCAGCAGGGCGGGACAAGCAAAGAGAGAAAGGGCAAACTCGGAATAATACTTCAGTATTCAAGATTTTGCACATGCAAATACCCTGAGAGGTTGCGGAGGGAAGAAAATACAAGCCAAACTCATGTTGCAGAGACATTAATTTCCCACCTGATACTGTGGTGTACACAACATTAACCTTTAAACTGACAGCCTCAGCTTTACATCATGTCCCTGCCTGCAATAACACTCAGATCTGACATTTGCTAGCGCATGAGTCTCTCCCAGATGATGGCAACAGCATCTTCCTGCCAGTAGGCCAAGCGTTGCACTGTAAACTGGTGTCAAATACTAGTCTCATGAGAGAGGGATTTTTAATGGCGTGCTGAGAGGCAATTCAGTGTTTTTCCTGATGGGAGGGGGAAGGAGGGGTGGGAAATAATACTTTAAAATAGTGCCTTTTATTCAGCACAAGTGCTCCTGTGCATGTGTCTGTGTTCGTTGTCTTCTTACTTCGATGACAAGTACATAAAATGCCACTTCTACGGACTTCAACAATACTGGATAAACTTCAGTGGAATTCCTTAGAGAATGCAAGTTTCATCAAAGTTCAATTTTAATTAATGCCAAGAAAGATTCTTCTGCAGTCACTGAAGGCATATTTCTGCTCATCTAATGTGACACCTACAGACGCTGGCAGAATTTGGCACAACCCGCACTAATGCTGAGAACTGCAGTATGTCAGAACTAGTCCTGCCGTGTTCTCCCTGTGCTCAGCAAGGATGACACAGTTTGTCCCACCCCAGGTCATCTGCTAACTATAGCAAAAACACCTCTATTGACTATGAAGAGCATAGGCTGACTGGTTCAGGTGTTACGTCCTATATTGTCCTAGGTCATTTAGTCATGTGAAGCCCACCACAGGAGGCAAAAAAACCTTACAATTAGATAGTGCCCCTTCTTCACAGAGCTGTCATTTCTGTGCCATGAGGAAGACTAGACTTCCAGTTCACTGCACTGATTTTTCTAGGAGACGAGAGTTGCTGCCAGATTGGTAACGGTCACTTCTCTAGCCCAGGTACAGAAAATAACACAGGTGGATTGAAAGCAGGCAGCACTCTTTCCTCTCTGTAGCTGGGAACCGCACCTCAGCCTCGCCTCCTGCAAAACAATTTCAACTTAAATGTTCGACCTCACACTGCTCCAATACAGAGTTAAAGCAGACAACACAGTCAATTCTCAACAGTCTCAAGTAGCACTGAGTTTTCTCAGTACTCTGCAAGAGGTGCTCGGCAGCTCACAGAATCATCATTAATGACTTTGGTTCGTTTGAAGGCCAAAGACTAATGGAACCAGGCAGCTTCTTCACTTGAAATCCTAGCTTTGCTGAACAGGTATCACAACTAAGTAGCAACATTAGGTTGCCAGACACATGAATTTTCTTTAGGTTTCTGCACTTACCGGAATTGCTCAGTAGACTTTCTGGACTAATATATACTTGGCTGTTGGTTGCTTACAACGGTGATTTTAAAAACAACTTGTGATTTTGATGAATAAGCAGCAATCCAAGATAAGATGCCTGAATAAGTGGCCTGATTTTCATAGTATAATCCTTCTAAAAAGCAGCTCTTGTAATACATCCAGCCAGCCAGTTTTGAAAAATTATGCTACACGTATAAAGCTAAACATTGCATGCAGTGATGAATACATACGAAAAAAAATCATTGACAATCTTTTACTTACTAGATTTAAGCCTGTTGCCAATCTTACACCACACTGAAACCACAGAATGGAAGTGCCAACCAAGAGGCGTGGGAAGACTGTGTGTATGTGTTACTGTGCTCGCCCTGCTGCAGAAGGGATTCTGTTTATGGGTCCAGGTAAGTATAAACTTATCAGTAAAATCACCATTTTGCTTTGAAATTCCCACTTTGTGGTGCAAAGGTACTACTGCAGTAGTACTGGGATGCTGGGGAACAGGGAGCCAGGATTTAGGGTTCTGGTGTATTATTCCAAGGCCCTGTAACCAGCTCCCTGTATTGTCTTTTTCTATATATTTCATATCCACTTCCTGATTTATAAATTTACCTGTTTCAGGTAACAGTGTAAGATCATTAGCATTCATATAGTGCTTTGAGATCTTCGGCTGTAATGCAACATTAGTGCAAAATTGCTCTAGTTTCCCTTAGTAAAAGCAGGTGCCAAGGAAAGAACAACTCCTGTACCACCACCTAGAGAAAAAGCCTACCTGTGCACCACCTGAAAAAGCTGAGAACTTCCCAAGATCTGCCTTGCACAAACTTCGGTAACAATCATTCCTGCTGCCTACAGCAAACACTGGAGATAAGAAAAGGCAACCTTTTTTTTAAAGGAAACAGAGGGGCTGATGGGACATTTTCATTTATGTTTTGCTCCTAATAGTATTTAATTTCCAACCCAAATATTAATGGAAATATTTAACACGGTTACAGTCTTAATAATATATATATATATATATATAAAAAAATACAAGTACTTCCCTACAGTGTCTGCCATCCAAATTATGCATAGATGGAATAGTGCCCAGACTTGGTGAGATAATTAGAAACAAAACCAGTAAAGCCACACTGCCCATTTAGAAAATAGACAGTACAAAATGGTAAAACAAATCAGTTAGAAATATTCTATGCAACCTAGAATATTAATAGCAACATGAAGTGTGTTGTTTTGCCCTCTGGTTGCCTGAGAGCATCCCTTGGAACCATTCTGCACCGATACATACACTAAAAGAAATCACACGGGCTTTCAACGGATGTAACTCAATACACATTTTGGCCCTTTTTACTTTCTGCGAGGTTTAGAACAGTTTGTACGGGTCATTCGCTACTTCCCTGCAACGCTTTGCCAGGTTTGGCAGGTTTCAAAAAGGAGACTGTTGCCATAGGAGCAGAGAGCCAGGCCAAGGATGAGGGTGCCACCGAGTCTACTGACAAGCTGCTCTGCATCCACTTTCTTCATTCAGATGAAGTGGATCCAGCTCTCCTCACATTCCCTAGGCATCTTAAGGGGGTGGGTCCAGCAGGTAAGACTGTAGTTTTTGCCTCTGTTGTTATCCCAATACTCCCAGCCGTTGACCTGGTACCTTGCTGCAAACTGGACTACAGAGCACAGCTGAAGGAGGAAAGGAGGCACAGGGAGAAAGAAAGTGAAAACATCAACCTGACCCTGCCCGTTTTTCTCAGGGATGCTACTGTGCCAACGAGCACACACTTCGTGGAGGCTTTCCCAGTGGTTGAAGGTGTATCGCACAGACACCTGCTTCTCAAAAGCCACATTGCAAACCTGGATGGTGCCACTGAGCCCCAAATCTGAGCTGGTCACTCGTTCAAGACACACCTGCTGCTCCTGGAGCCGGGAGGAGAAATCCATACAGTCTACAGGCTGCTGGAAGTCAGGGACCAAGCACTGCATGGTAAACTCCAACTCCGAGCTGCTGTACCAGAGGTCTGAGTTTATGGAGAGCCTGGAAAGGACATGCAAGGGGATCGATGGATCCTCCCCGGTCTGGAAGACTTTCACTTCAGTGAGCTCCAAGCCCAAAGCATCAGCAAATCTCACCCGGTTCATACGTCTCTGGCATACAGGAACTTGACACTGCGCTGCTGCCTGCTTCCTTCTTTCAGGCAATGTAGGCAAAGACCTCGCTCGGCGGCGTATGATAGGCCGTAATGCCGGATCACAGCTGGAGGAAGTGCTGCTCTGAAGCTTATTTGGCTGGGGGCCCCCCTCAGCTGGGGTTCTGCTCCGAAGAGTCATGCTGCTACATGCATGGAGCGCTGGGGGCTGCTGCTGCCCTCGTCCCGCTGCTTCTGCAGCCCGTAACATGTTCTGATAGAGATCAGAGAGGTAGCTGGGATTCCTCCGAGGACCACGTATCTCCATTCTTAACCGATGACAAAAAATCAGCGTTAGCACTGCAGGCAACAATGAACACTGCCTCTCTGAAGGACGTCACTCAGGAATGGCAGCCACGGGCAGTATTTGAGGTTATTGGACTGGACGCGTCAAGAAGCAACTGGAACAAGGCAGCCTGCTGAACTAAGGGCAGAAACCTGGAGGCTCTGGCAGCAACTGGAAGCGAAGCAGAGGCTAGTGCATTGTATGGGGAGATGAAGGCAGTCTCACTAGCTGGCAAACTCGAGGCCGCTGTGCTGGCTGGTGGACCCGTTGCTCAGGCTGGAAAGGGACTCAAGGCTGTCCCCCTGGATGCTGGAGGACCTGAAGCTCTCCCGCAGGCTGGAGAGCGACTGGAGGCTGTCGTGCGGGGCCCCGAAGGACTCCAGGCTGTCGGAGAGGTCACTGGCTGCCCGGGGGTGGCGCGCTCGGCCGCTGCAGGCGGGGAGGGGGGGCTGCAGGCTGTCCTCGCAGACGCCCACCGACCCCGCGCTGCCGCAGGAGCAGCAGCCGCAGCAGCAGGGACACTCCAGGCTGTCACACTGGATGCTGGGCGACTCGCGAGGGCTGCCGGGGCCGGGACAGGCCTGGAGGCTGTCGGGCTGGAGGNTTGCCGGTGGCGGCTGAGACTGAGGTAAGTACAGGGGGGGGCGGCGGGGCCGAGGACCGAAGGGGCTGAAAACGCGCGGGGGCGGTCCGCTGGCGAAGGAGCTGCCCTCCGGTCCCGTCGTCGGGCGGGAATGGCCGGTGTGTGCCGGGAGGGAGCGGGGTCCGAGTGCCGCCGGGATTGGTGCCCCGCGGCCTCTGCCGGCGGGGGGCGGTGAGGAGTAGGGGCGGGTCAGATGTAAACAGACACAGGCGTGAGTGTGAACATAAATATATAAATACCGCCGCGCCAAAACTGAAGGCGGGTGAGGAGAGATGCTCTGGCGCGGGTCGGTTCCTGTCCGTGCACCCCCGGGACGGGAACGCGGCTCTGGAAAAGAGAAGAATGCAGCAAATTCTGCTCTGAGGGTTTTCAGTAGGAACTCTGGAGTGCCGAGAGGTTGGTTTGGGAAGAAGAAAAAAATTAAGTATTGGATACGAAATTCGCATATATGAGCAGAGCGCCTTTTCTGACAGAAGGAGGGAAGCCCGGCGCGCTGATCCGCTGCTGGGTTAAATTAAGCGCAGAAACGCCCACCGGCGCGCCGCTGCCGCCGGCCGCCCCGGCGGGGCCTGTGGCGCTGCGCAGCGGGGACGGGGGCGAGGAGCGCCTCGTGCGGGGAGAACGCGCTCCTGGAGCGCTGCTGCACCTGCACGTACCTGCCGTACTTCCCCCGCGCGCCCTCGGGGACGGGCCCGGCTCCCCCGGTGCCGGCGCTGAGCGCCGGGCTGTGCCCCGGGGCGGGGAGCGGGGCTGTCCCCCGGCCCGGCCCTGCTCCCCGTACCGGGCCGTGGCGGCTCGGCATGGACCCGCAATGGTAAGGCGAGGGGTTGGTGCTGGTTCCCGTTAAGCGAGCGCTGGGGGAGGGGACGGCGTTTTCCAGTACTGTTTGGTAGACGATTATGCCTATTTTACTGCTTTAAAAATATATCACGTTGGGAGGAATGCACGGTGTTTGTTTACTGCATCTCTAGGACGTGGTGATGTTTGCGTTTGATACGCTGTGTCTTATGAACCTGAAAGACTGGAGTCGTTTGAAGATTATGTAAAAATAAAGGTGCAGATGCCTTTTAAAAAGAGTAATAATGGGACCGGGCATTCAAGAATATCCCTTATTACTGCACAGAGAGACACAGAAAAAGGAAAGCCAAATCAATGGAAACCACAAAGGAATGGTAAAGTAAGGAAATTATTTTCTCTCTTTCTAGTTACAGAAATCTCCAGATACTGTAGATTAGTTAATAGGCGCATGGCTGTACTGTTCAGATTCTCATCCCCTCCTCTGATCCACAGCAACGATTGTGCAGTGTGGTGATGCAGGTCACAAAGTGACAGAGGTGACTGCATCAATGCTGGAGGCACAAGACTTGTTTTCATTCTTTTGTAAGCTCCCGAATTGATGAAATCATGTTTTTTTAAACCAAAATCTGACTATCCAGACGTAAAAACTGTGAACAAGATGTACAGTCTGGCAAATTAACTGAACTGCAATCAAATTTGATTAGATCGGGAGGGCACAGTTTGCTTCTTCCTGTTATAAAATGACATTTTACAGCTTTCCTTTTTAAAATCAGTAATATTCCTTGTTTGTAGAACAAACACTGTTTTCTGATTCTTACAGAATACACTGATTTAATGGTTCTGTGTGCTGACGCAAATGTATCCGATGCGAGGAAATGTGGTTTAGTTTTAAGCTGTCCAGATCAGTAATGCCATTCCTTTTGCTTGCACATGAGCACTCTCTTACTAATATTTCCACAACCGCAGTATAACGTGAAGTGGTGACTTTTGTTTGTGCCTTTGTTGTGAAAGAGTTGTATTAATATCAAAGTAGACTGTACGCTCCCTGCTCGCTTTCACTCCTTAACTTCATCGGAATAATCCTTTAAATTTTGTTGAGAGTACGCGAATGAGAAAGGCAAGCAAGGTTTGGCTTGCAGTCACCTTCACATTGTACTAAATTGCAGTAGGACCATGTACCAGGTACTACAGAAGTTAGTAGTTAAATATGTAGTCTCTAATATTTCCTATTTATTATCCCCAAAGTAATTTGGGAATCTTCTGATAGAGGATTCCATATAAGAGCTAAGTTATATTATTATATAATCTGATTGAATTATTCGCTTTTATATTAGTAATATTTGAAATACAATAGTGCATTAGTAGTATAAAAAATAAAAAGTGACCATGGCATAGTTCTGATGAACTTTAAGTCTAAGAATAGTTGCAATTAACTTTCTCTCTTTTTTTAAACTGAATTGTACTCTAAACTTTTATTGTATTTCTGTTCTAGTGATCATATATGTTGCTATTTACATATGATATTCTGTTTAATCCCTGCTAGTTACAGTAATGGAAAAAGCCATCCGAGCACCAAAGGACTAAATAAACCCATTTCTCATGTGAAATCTTCTCCTGGAAGATTAGGCAAAAATGTATCAAGTGCCATTGAAAAGGTAAAGAATTCCTTTTTTTTGTTTGTTTTTGTTTACAGAAAAACGGTGCCTAGTTTATGCCAGCTTCCTAATAATATCACATACTTGCATATCTTTTCAGACGCCCCATGACACTCGAGATGGTAACCAGCCATGCATTTTTAAGAAGGGAAGAAACCAGCTGGATGACAATAGTCAGTCAAAAAGGTAATTTTATGTTAAGATTGTCTGTTTAATTTGTAGACATTTCAAACTGGTATGTAAAATGCTTGTGATGAAATCATGGCTTCTCTGTTTTGCCTTTGACTTGACTGGTCCCAGAATTCAGCACTTACGAGGACAACAAATTTAAGTTATTGATATAGAAACTTACTTAGTGAGTTCTCAGGCGAAATCAGAATAAAATAAAACAAAAAAAATCAGTAGTAGGCGGTGTTATCTCTGCCAGAAAATATTAATTTTAGCTCATCGCTAAGTTTCCATGCCAATTTTAGCTTCATTCATGTAGATCCATGTCCTTGGAGGAGGAGGTAGCAAGACCTTTGTAAACTGTTGTTCCAAAGACATTAACCATTCTAACAGGATACGATCTTTGTTTTTATTTAGGATCACGAGTGTTTGCACATCGCTGCACAGAGTACAAGGACCGAAGAGGAGCCTCCCAGAAAGAAGGCAAAATGAATCTTTTCTGCACAGGACCCCTCCTAGCATAAAGGGCCGCGCACAAGGTAGCTTCTGTAGGGTTACAGATGTCCCAATGCAACATTTCTATTGCAGCAAAAAAGAACAGTTGGAAGAGAATCATGAAGAACATGTTGCTGAAGCTGGTCCATGCTCTTCTAAATGGCAAGAAGCATCTGTAGATGAAATGTTTCTCGATTTTGAATCAGTGCAGATTATTAAAGAAGATGCTGAAGATGATAGTGCCAGTGATCTCTCTGATTCGGAAAGGATTCCCATTCCCCCGTCTCCCTGCACGCCACCAGAACTCATTCTCAGAGCTGAAGAAATCGATCCAGTTTTTTTGGAACATGTCCCTGATACGGGTTTTAAAGAATCAGAGTATTACTACCCAGACTTCCTCCCACCCCCTTTCAACTCATGGGACTTGAAGCAACTGGCCATCTTTGTTAATGTAGAGGGTAAAACTGAATTTCGACCAAAGCCAACGGGATTTCTTGAGAAATACATTGATCGCCTTTTGCAGCTGGAATGGCTGCAAATGCAGACTGTACAGAATGAGAAAGGAAAGGCAGCCAAAGCCCGGCCACAGACTGCTCCCGGCTCCATCCGTACCCTAAAAAGCCCTGGCAAAGGCAAAGCATTGCTCAGCCCTTTACCTAACAAGCAAGCGGTTCCCCAAGAAAGCGTTACAAAGCTGCCCAGAAGCTATTCGGGTCACAGGGGAGATTCATGCTGTGAAGAAACTCGCCAGTTATATTCTCATCCAGGTCACTTGAAACTTCCTGATAGAATGGGATGCACGCTGCCTTCTCAGAGACAATCTGAAGTAAGGAGTGAACTGAAAAAAAGCCCAACTGCAAGGCAACAGCTTCTCAACATGCAGCCCTCCGAGAACACTTCTAAAATTCAAAGCGTTGGTAATATCAGACCCCCTAAGCAACCCCCAGTATTTCATGGTTCAGCTGCTCCCATCAAAGGCTTAAAAACATACACATGTACAAATCCAAAGAAAAATGGCAATGCCAACAATTATGTTCCTTCTAAAAAACCAACAGGGGACAGGAAAATAAAAACAAATGGTACAAAGCAAACATCACGCAAATATAAATGAAGAAAAATTAGTTAGTAAGCGTTGATGCTTCTTGACTGCTAGAAAGCATTTGGCCAATGCAGAAGGGTCATGTTTTCTTCTTAGGAAGATCCTGAGAAAATACGTTCTTGCTGCATGGTTGTAAGTCAGCACTGTTCATTTCAGTACATGTGATCTTAAGCCAGCAAGGCCAGCAGGAGATCTTTTCCCTGAAGGCAAGTGTCTTCCATTGGTGTTTCCTCAAAAATATTTACAATTGCTCAACGAAGTTAACACTAGCAGAGTATGGAAGTTTAGAGAAATATGTAACGTCCTCCTCTTGGCACCAGTTGAAGTCCGTGGTGTTTCTCGTGCTTACCTTGGTGTATGTGAGGGAATAGGAGCCGTGCTCTTTGTCTCGAACAGGTGTGCTGTTTTGTGAGGCAGGTTTGACAGCGGTGGTTTGTGATGGAAAAGGGCTCAACTGTTTTTATGAAATAGTGGAGCATGCTTATCTATGCAAAGTCAAACTCTGATTCTTCACAGAAGATGATGAATTGGGTTTTTTGGATGAATTGGATTTTTTTTTATAAGAAGAACGGAAATAATGTTTTGAAATATTTTAATGCAGAAAGGATTCTTTTTAAGACAAAAAAATGTTAGGGAGCAGACAGCTTCAATAGCAACAGATTAAGAAAATGGAATGCATATTTTTATACCCAGCTTCCCTTGAAGTTCATTCTGTAAGCCTTGATGCTTTTTGTCATTTAGAGGAAATGACCAGATTTCAAATTGCACATGGATATAGATGACTAATGCAAAATGAGGGTATTGCTAGAGACTCTGTGGCCTAATCTGCAGAACTGGTAGCCTCTCAAAACATAAAAAATAGACTCTTAGGGGATGAATGTAAAGGCTATTCTAAGTTCAAGTAAAGATATATTTTGATACAAAAGATTTCTATTTTCGGTCACCTGAGATGACTATTATTTATCCCATGGTTCACTTCAGTTAGCTTGGCTTCTTGTTTCGCGGTTTAGTGAAGTGACGTGGGGAAATACCCTACAGAGAGGAATTGCACAACCAGGACCGGGTCCTGTCCGCGGCCCTTCTGCTTCCTCTTGTGCCTGTGAGGTGCAAGAGAATGCCAGCACAGTTCAGTGAGTATTCAAGGGTCAGCTTGTCTGTTACAATTTCAAGTCAATCACAGCGGCTGGGGACACAATCTCATTAAAGATGAAATTCTAGAGGGTGTTTTGTACTTTCGTTCTAAAATGAAGTACAGAGCAGCGTTAACTCCATCCGCAGCCACCAGTGGCAGTGAACTGTTTATGAGAAGCGGGCTGAGGTCTGACGGACAAGATCTCACAAGTGGATCCTTCATGTTGTGACAGAAAATGAAAAAGTAGCAAATACTAAAAAGTACATTATGTATATAGTATATATACGTATGCATATATGTATATGCACTTCTCTTGTTGATCTCATCTTGGTTTTAAGATGCTTAGCTGTTTCTATTCTTTCATTGTGCCTACCAGATCTTCAGCTTTGTAAAATTTCAAAGCATGGATTTATATGTCGTTTAAAAGGTGAGAATATTATTAAATGTAGTAATAAACCAGAGTATTTTACAGTACATTAAAACATTGCTCAGGAATAGTCTAAGAAATATTTTTAGTGGTTTTTTCCTAGTCTACTGGAAACCAAATATGAAATTTTAAACCGATAAAGGAAACAATGTAATATACAGTATTATATTTCCGTATTCAGTATTTGTGAGGTTACAGTTAAAATGAGTTGTAGTTGCATGTACATCCAGCTCTATGCAATTAAAGTGAAACTTAATCTGACATGCTCAAAGATCAGATAAATTGGCTGTCAGAGGTGTGGTGAAACTTAGAGGACGGCATTCAACACCAGCAACTGCCGAGGACCAGCACGTTCTACTGTTGCTATTTTATCCTTTTGTTTTGTTCCAGACTCGTGATTGTATTTCAGCATTTTTTAGACAAAAGGTTCTTGCATCCAGTGCTAGAATTTCAAGCTCTGGCCAAATTCTACAAGCCTTCATGAGTCAAGTTTTCCTGGTTCACATTAACGGTAGTGCAAGTTAGTAGGACTGCTCTTGCCAATAAGCGCTGCTTTAGTGCACGATTTTAGCACGCTGTTTTAGTGCACTGTTATAAGCACCTAAAGCAAGGTGAGCAGGATCAAGTCAATAATCAGAATAGCAGTTTTTTAAAACGAATTCTGTTAGATGCAGTAATTAATTTAGCATGTTATATAGCACTGAATACTAGTGTGTGCTCAATTTTCTTCTGAAATGTTACTCTATATTGCTGCTTTCCTGGGTTACCGGGAGGGCGGGCATGTAGATACAGGCACATGTTGCATGATCACTTCTTAAGTAAACAGCGTTTGAGTCGGCTTTGACCACAGCAAAGGTGATGGGCGCTGAGGAAAGTTCTTTCCCACAGGTCTAAGAAAATTTTGTTTTAATGTAGTGCTTGTGATCTGCTGGACATGAACCTGATGTTGGAGACTAAAAAGTTCCGCAGGCGGAGATGGTGATGGCACTTAAACTAAGCCTGAGTACTTGTTCCTCACTGAGCGCTGGCTGTGATCTGGCCAAGGAAGTTTGTCTTGCATGATAATCACACAAGTCTAATTTTTATTCATGGATTTGATACTTCTTACACAGTCGTCTTTGTTTACACACAGAAATAGAAATTCTGTGTTTGCTCGAAGAAGCAGATGTAGCGTGAGCAGACCTGCAAGGGCTGGATTTTACCCTGCAGCACTTCTGCTTCCGTTTTAACTTGACTATGTTCTGGGCCTACAGAGAAAAAGAGCTGCTGCTTATGCAGAGGGCTATGGTCTATGTTTTGTTCATTTTGTGTTGATGGATATTGTCTTTAGAAGCACTTCTGAATATAGCAGAAAAGTTTATTCCATCAAATACGTTCTGTCTGGAATTAAAATACTTCCCCAGCACAGTGTTTGTGTGGCTGTTTATGGGGTGCTCACTGTGTTGAGCAGTATGATCATATGTTCTTGTGTGTCTAAGCCTAGCATTGAAAATGCTTCTTGGAGAACAATTTACTGTGATGTGAGATATTTAAACAATGATTTATTTTTTTTTCTAGATAACTTAAAGGTTTAATCTTCTGCAGTACTACCCACAAAACAAATACTCACAGGTTGCATTTTAAATAAACAGCTGGAACCTACTTCAGTTATACTGGTAGCAACGTTGAACAACTCTGTTGTTTTCAATGAAATTACCCAGTTATAAAGATGTGAAGAAACAGAGTTTACCCCAGTATGTATAAACTGTTTTTTAATGTATCACATGAAGAATTTTAAAGCAGTGTTGTTTTTCTCTTGACGTGTTTCTTTTTCACCATTCCTTGCATCTCTGCCATGAAATCCTGTGGTCGGTTAAGGCATTACACCCCCCGCAGCCCCACACCTTGTGCTCGCTTTCAGGTCTGTACAGCAGTGGGGGGGCTCTGCACAGCGGCTCCAGGTCCCCGTTCCGTTGGTGGTGCCGGGCTCAAGCTGCTGCAGTCACTCACCCAGAATTTATGCCCCAAAGAGGGGTTATCGTTGCGTGAGCAACGTGTACTGTTCTGGGAAGAGCGGCTTCACACCCCTCGGGTGGAAGAGCCTCGTGAGGAAGACTCAGACAGTCCCCACTGCTGGGTGGGTGTCCCGGGTCCTGCGTGGCCGCTCCTTCAGGCTGATAAGGTGGACTGGATTGCTCTTTCCAGATGAGAGGTGGCGCCTGCTGGTACGCGTTGGGGGTAGTGGGGTGTCGGTGCTTCTCGCAGAGGCAGAAAGGCTGGGCAGCGTTCCTTCTGAGAAGGCCGAGTTTAGAGCCAAGGGGCTGTCAAAGCAGGGAGCTCCCATCTCCCCCGGGTGCTGTGACTGGGGGTCCCAGCCTCGGCCCGTGCCCCTCCGCTGCTGGCCCTGCCCGGGGTGAGGGCAGGGGCTGTAACGCTGCGCAGGACCGGCAGGATTATTTCCTTGGGCTGAGCTCCACCTTTGGCTCCAGACTGCTTCATCACGCCATGATCCCATCCCTGCTTTCTGGGCTTCAGTTAGTGGTGGCTGAGGTAACTTTTACCTTGTATTTGCTATTTAAAGGATCTCGTGGAGAGTATTTTGACAGTTTTTTCAGTCAGTATGTGATAACCTTTTTTGGAGCTGATATAGTTGAAATTTCTACAGTATGAAATTGCCTATAAGGTACTATTTTTGGCCTTATTTTAAAGGTATTGAGGCTTTGTTGCTCCCGTTGGCATTAGTGGGTTTTCTTCTGAAAAAGAATGAAACAGATCACTGTATCTGGAAAGACGAACTCGATTCACTGAGAATTTGCAGCCCAGCTTTTGATGTTGGTAATCATGTCTTCTTATTTATTTGCACTTTTTGTGGATATTTTTGCTAGTAATTTCGCGGGAAAGTGATCCTGTAATTCAAAGTTGATGTATATTTGCTCTATTAAAAAAGTGAGATACTGCCTGTTACTTAGTTGTATTTTTTTCATCATCCACAAGATGGCACCTCTGAATCTTTCTTTTAGCAAATTCCTGCCGGGTAGGCTAGAGGAGAGCGTGCAGCTCAGCGTACCCCAGTGATATCGCTGCTGAGGGGCAAGCAGGGTAATTAAAGCTGCGTGATTAGTTCTGCTCCACACGGCAGTCACTTCTGTAACGGCTGTGTTAACGCATCATAATAGGTGAAAATAACAGAAAAAACTTTCTCCATCATATTCATACTTCTTTTTTTTTTTTTTAATGCACTAATGATTGAGTTTCACATTCTCTGTTATATCTCCAGGACACTTAGAACACGATCCAAAGAGCAGCGAAGACATGGGCAGATGCTAGCAGAGAGCCACATTCTCGTGTTGCTAGCATGCATGGATAATATGTTTAACTTGGTTTCACATACTGTGTCTTCATATGCTCAGCTGAGACTAATCAGGAGGAAAATGGAGAGAGATTCAAAGGGGAAAAAAAGGCATTTCCTGTTGCTGAAAATCCCTTTGCTTTGTTACTTCTGTAATCTTTATATTAAGCACTGCAAAACTCTGTGAGATATCACACAAGAATATTACCATCAGAACATTCTTGCTATTTGAGTTTTCCTGATGTCTGAACCATCCTGTCCTGTGCTGCTATTTGAGCCTGTCACTTCTCCCGTTAATAGCAAATCCCAGCAGCTCATTTGCCTGCCTTCCTCCCCACGCTCGCTTTTATTTAAAACATGGTGACCTATTTGACGTGTTGTATTGCTTTTCTTCTCCCCTCAACAGAAGATGAGTTCTTCCCTAAGTCTTCCTTTCACAACTTCCAGAGCACTAAATTCCTTATTTCCCAGTGCTAAAAAAGCAATACAGGAGAATGGAAAACGCTGTAAAAGTTGTTTTCATAGAAGCCAGGACGTTCCCCATACCCATCCATTGTCTTCTTTTTACATGGTTTTATAAGACTTAATTTTTCATTTCCCGCTTCTTTATGTAGTTTTATTTAAGATGTATTTTTCACAAGTTAGGTGGGAAGTTCAGCTTCAGGTATAGAAGTTCATACTTGCTTGATGGCTTTTGGGTTGAACGGGGCAATCCAGTGTTGGTTATATCAGCTTTCAAGTAAGCTTTTACAGAGCTAGTTCTTGGTTCAAAGTCTGAAGTAATATAAAAGCAGCGCTCCTGGGCGTGGCAGATGAACCCCGCTCCCAATAAATATAAAGTTGCCTGTTAGCGTTTTTGCAAACAATTGTGAAGTTATTAGGAAGCGGCCCTTCCAGGGACCTGCCAAGGCAAGGCCCGTGTTTTGTCCCTGCTGTACCACGGGCACAAACCTGCGGCGGCGGCGAACGGACCGAACCCCCGCCGGGGGCAGGCCGGGCCGTGCGTCATTTGGCTGGGACACAACCAACGGTTTGGGTTTTAAATTCCGCCTGTAGAGGCGGAAATACCGCGTGTCCTCCACGGCTGCGGTGCCTCCACGCTGAGCCGCTGGGACCGCACGGCGCCCCGCGCCCCGCCGCGCAGCCCGACCCTGGCCCGGCACCGCCGCGCTCCGCTCCGCGCCGACGCCATGGAGCGACTCGCCGCACTGCTGCTCCTGCAGGTGGGTGCGGGCGGGCNCGCGGAGCCGCCGCGGAGGGGGCTCCTCTGTCCGCGGGCACCGGGCTCGGGGCTCCTGGAAGGGGGTTTCCAGGAGCGGGGCCCTCCGCTCCCCCCGCTGGGACAGCAGGGCGCTGGTGGAGCACCTCGGCGCCCAGTGCTGGCTCTGCTGGGCTGATGGCCATAGAATGGTTTGTGTTGGAAGGGACCTTAAAGCCCACCCAGTGGCACCCCTGCCCTGGGCAGGGACACCTCCCACCAGCCCAGGTNCCGGGCCGTGCGTCATTTGGCTGGGACACAACCAACTGTTTGGGTTTTAAATTCCGCCGGTAGAGGCGGAAATACCGCGTGTCCTCCACGGCTGCGGTGCCTCCACGCTGAGCCGCTGGGACCGCACGGCGCCCCGCGCCCCGCCGCGCAGCCCGACCCTGGCCCGGCACCGCCGCGCTCCGCTCCGCGCCGACGCCATGGAGCGACTCGCCGCACTGCTGCTCCTGCAGGTGGGTGCGGGCGGGCCCCTTCCCCGCGGAGCCGCCGCGGAGGGGGCTGCTCTGTCCGCGGGCACCGGGCTCGG
>VWZL01001006.1:525559-704353 GCA_013396915.1 Stercorarius parasiticus | reverse complement strand
AGCCCCCCCAGTGCCACCCCTCCCCTGGGCAGGGACCCCTCCCACCAGCCCAGGTGGCTCCAAGCCCCGGGCAACCTGGCCTTGAACCCCTCCAGGGATGGGGCAGCCACAGCTTCTCTGGGCAACCTGGGCCAGGGGCTCACCCCCCTCACAGCACAGAATTTCTGCCTGATATCGATCTCATCTAAATCTCCCCTCTTTCAGTTCAAAACCCTTCCCCCTTGTCCTATGGCTCCACTTCCCGATCAAGAGTCCCTCCCCAGCTTTCCTGGAGCCCCTTTAGGGACTGGAAGGCCGCAGTAATTCAGTGGCATTCCCACCAGTGTTGCTGTGGGGTTCGTGGGGCTGAACTGGTTGTTCCTGTGTAGCAGAGCCCACGCTGGAGCGGGTACAGCAACAGCCCGAGCCATCGCTGGGCAACTGGTGCGCATGGAGGAGTGTGGAAGCCCTAAAATACGCAGTTAAAGCTTCCAGTGTAATTAAAAGTGGCTACACAATCACAAAGGGGGAAGCAGCTTGTTCGGGGGGGTCCAACAGAGCTCAACCTGGGACAAAGCTAATAAATGCTACGTGCAAGCGGCAGGTTAAGCCTCGCTGGCTGCTTCTACACCATGGCGGTTTTCCCCGGGTTGTACAGCAGCGCCCCGGAGCAGCTCCAAGGCGTTACTGGTGAACCCCCATTGCTCGGCAAATTTATAACCATGGCAATTTTATTATGTTTCTTCAGAAAAAAAGGTCATGGGGTAAAGGCCCGACCTTCACTTAAGTCTAGGCAGGAAGAGTTCTGTGGCATTTTTTTAAATGTGATGGATGAGTCATAAACCCCAAGCTTTCCGAGGAAAGCAGTGGGAGCTCAGAGGAAGGTGTGTGCCTTACCTGGGAGCTGATGGCAACAGTGTAATCTGGGTCTGTCTGACTCCTTTAGGGGGGAAAGATTTCAAGTAAAAAGCAGTGTTTGAAGCTGGCGTAGGAAGCTTGTGCTTACAAAAGGGCAAATCCTGCCAATGAGGGTGCAGTCACCGTTCTCAACAATTTATTTTACTCATCTGCACTAGAGACTTTGGTCCAGTGTTCATTTTCTGGTAACTCAGGTGTGTTTGGGACACCTAGAGTCACCTGAGAACCCGAAATACTCCCCAAACTTATGTCCTGTCAATACCAGACAAGGTCTAAAGGAGCGCCAGACAGAGAGAGGCGGGGGTGGGTAGTTTAAGAACTGGAGGTGCTTGGTTTGAGAAAAGCCATACAGATAATACCCCGGACGGTTAAATGCGGTGTTCGCATGCCTCTGGGACTGGCATCACCTGACCAGCAAAATTAACACCCAAGCTTTCATGCCAGTTCATTTGGAATGAGATGGATGGTGTTTGTGGAGTTTCCGGGTTTAGATACAATTTAATACAACGCTGTCAAAACGGAATCAATATGTTTCTGCGAAGCCAAAGTCCTCCTAGACGACACAGCAATGGGTTCTAGTTAACCACACTTCTCACAATCCGTTTTTTTTCCCCACAAGGTTACTGCTGCCAACAGTTTTTCTCGTGAAATTGAAAATGTCAGTTTAAGACAAGCCGTGCAAAAGAAGAGTATTCAGGTTTGTAGTCAATATTATATAATAATAGATACCCAACTGTTAATATGTAAACTATGACACTAAATACACTTCTTTATCTGATAGTGGATAGATTCTTATCAGTTGGACAGCCTGCGTCCTCTACAGCGTACAAAAAGGACCTGGGTTGTCACCACCATCGATGTTCAAGAGGAGGACAAAGGCCCGTTCCCAAAATACTCTGGGCAGGTACAAAGAACCTCTTCGTAAGGGTTCCGCGAGAGCCTCAGTAGGGTGTTCATCGCCAGACTGGACACTAAAATACCAAAGGTGGGAGGGGGCAACAACTGTGCATCAAATGGCACCTTTTTTAAAAAAACCTTATGTGTTCAAAGTTGTCTTATTTACCCAGCGTTGGGTGGAATTGTGTGGTGGGAGGGTGTATCGCTCCTTCCCACGGGAAGCTGCACATGCTCGGGGAAGGCTGGCGTCGGCGAGCTGAGGGCGCCGTGGCCCGGGGCTGCGAAACCGCCGCGGGGCGCGAACCCGCTGGGCTGGGCTGGGCCCTGGCCGCGAGGAGAGGGGGGCGGGAAGGGAATCGGGCTGAAGTCTTGTTATTTCTGTTCGTCTTCCCTACTCACACCGCTTTGTGCTACTTCTTTTTTTCAAAAGCTGTTCAATAACAAATCATTTAACACATCAGTAAAATATTTAATCAGCGGACCTGGGGTGGATGAACCTCCAGAGATTGGACTGTTTTCTATAGAAGATGATGAAAATGGCCATGTGTATGTGCATCGTACCATTGACAGAGAAAAGACCTCAACTTTTCAGGTAACATGCTGAAAAAAAAATACTTAAGACTGTTTGCAAATATTAATTGCTTTCTCATGGCTAGATGCTTCACAAGAATGAGACAGTTTTACGAGCTCCTTTTCTTATTTTGAACCTCTAAATAAACGCTAAGATGATTGTCTCAGCAGAGACCAATAGGTAACTTCCACATCACTCTCGATTATAAACCTTTATCATGTTTGGACTTTTACAAATATCTGTACACTTCTTTTTTATCTTTCTTTTCTTTTTGGTATGACCCTTGGTCGTAATCTAAAAAATGAAAAGGTTATCCTGAGAGCCAAGGTATATTACAGCTGTAATGGCCAGAACACTGAGCTGTAAACCCAAAAACTCCCAAGCAAGGGAATGGAAGCAAATAGTTACGCGTTACCAAAAAATGGCTAATACTGGAGGAGCTGCAAAGCTGTATTACTGTAACTTTATATAAGAGTAAGCATATGTTTCTCCTTAAAAATCAGAAAAGTTTTCGTAAGCAGTAAGTGTAATGAAAGAAATGTGATAACAAGTGTATGAATGAAATACGTTGAGTGTGGGTTTGTTTTCCTCTTGCAAAAAATCTTCAGTTGTGGTCTCCTTATGTTTATTGTGATGATTTCTATTTGTGTCTCTGGTACCCAACGGAGAGTTACCGCTCCATGTGGCTTTCTGAGCAAGGCCTTGCCTTCCAGAGTGAAAAGATATATTTTGGAGAGCTTTCTATTCCCCCTCACTGGACGGGTGGCTGTTCCAGGGCAGACACTCCGGGCTTGGTTCTAAAGCGGGGAAGTGGGAGGTGTCCCTGCCCAGGGCAGGGGGTTGGAACCGGGTGATCTTTAAGGTCCCTCCCAACCCGAACCATTCTGTGATTCTATGAAATAAGCAAAGGAGAATTCAGCATTCAGAATCGAATCCCCTGCACATTCATAGATATGGAGCCAAAACATCTTAGAAAATGGCATGTACTACTCAAATAAATGCTTCAGAATTGGGAAGCACAGATGAAAGCATTCTTCTGTCTGGCCCGGAGGATATCTGTGTATTTTATATTAGGCAGTCATTTCCAATAACCCACATCCATCTCCAGGTACTGATTTTTTTTTTTAAGTATTGTTTATGCACAGGATGATGTTTATGAATCAACTACCTTTGAAAGGTGAAATAGTGACTCAGTGATGCAACTCAAAGCCAAACACTAGCCAAATATGACTGATGCAGCTTCAAAATTGAAAGTTTCCATTCTGATGTCTAAATGATACCATTTATTCCATTCTGATGTTTGTGTCGCTGCTCATTTAGATACGTTTCGATATTGTGTACAGAAAAACTGGTGAACCATTGGACCATCCTTTATTTTTCAAGATAAAGGTTAAAGATATTAATGACAACGCACCTGAGTTTCCCAAGGAGGAATATAGTGTTACAGTAAGAGAGAACCACAGTAAAGGTAAGTGCCATCCAAACGAGGGATACCACTGGTTTGTGTATCACTGCTCTCCTTTTAATTTCTTTGTCTTTCTTTGTCCTTTCTTTACAAAATCTGTTCTCCCCAGGTTTTACTTAAACGCTCATGGGTTTAGGGAGCATGTCCTGCGAAGGACTGTTTCCTGCCTCTTGGCTTCTTGCCTGATTAACCGCACTGTACGTTAGCGTAACGGTGGAGACATGCTGGGAAAACTCCTAAGGTATTCTAAACTACAGGCCAGGACTGCAGCAGACTAATCTGAACGCAAGCACACTGCTTCACAGACGATGGTCAGACACACTGTTTTACAGATGCAAAGACTTAGTCGGGATGTGTAGACGTGACCATGGTGCCAACTCCTCGGGAGCTGGCTGAGAGCTGGCACAGCTAACTAGGGAATGGTTTTGATAAAGTAAATTCAGGACTGTGATAACTCTCTCTATTGTCTCTCGGGACTTTTGGCAGATTTGCTCCCCAAGTGAGGTGGAGGCCAGAGTCTTGGCAGAGATAACCATAGCCACAGGAGAAGATATAGGTGTTCTCAGGACCTGTGTGCCCAAGACCCTGCAGACAGGCCTGAGAAACTCCTTGTCAAGACTAAACACTTCTATTAATGTCTCAATTCTTCATCCTAGATGAGCCAGTTTTCCAAGTTACTGCCTTGGACAAAGATGAAGGCGGCACTGTGAATTCTCAGGTGTCCTATTCTCTGAGTATGCAAATGCCCCTTCCAGATGGATTCACATTTAATATTGATCCTACCACAGGATCAATATTTCTGACAGGATGCCTGGATTATAAGGTGATGTACATATGGCAGCTTCTTGTCAGTTAATGCGTGATACACGTTCACTACACGTTAACCAGCAGTAAGGGGAGGGAGAGTCTCACATCCAGCCTTGCAGCTGTGACTGGCAAAATGCGGGAACTGCTTCTGAGCCGAGTTTGAAAGTTCCTGCCTTCTGTTTTTCAGACTGCCAACTCTTTCAAACTTCTGATTAAAGCCAGTGACCACGGGACTCCCCAGCTCTCATCTACTGCAACAGTGAATGTAGCTGTTGAAGATGCAAACAACCACCTCCCTGAATTTACTAGGGATCATGTAAGGAAAAACATTATTGCTTTACTGAACCTTCCTAAATACAGTTCAGTCCTTCAGACTGCTGAGTACACTCAGGGAATGGGAACCCTCAGACACTTGCAGAATGAGGCCAAAACACTTGCAAATGAACTTTATGTGCTAGAAGAAATATCTCTTAAAAATGTGGACAGTAAAAGAATGCTTGACTATAGAGAGTGGTAAACTTTGTTAGTTTTCTGTGTGCAGCACCAGAGGGTTTTTGGCTCTCTGTTACCCTAAGGATGGTGGCAGACAAGCTTATTGTGTCATCTGAGGAGCTAAGGCGCTGATTACAATCTGTTGTCCTAGTTTTGCTCCATGAAGACCTGAGTGGCCCGAGGCTGCCCGCCTGCAGGCTCTGCGCCGGGCTGGGCAGGGCGGTGGGTCCGGTGGGTCCGCGGCACCTTCTGCCTGCGGAGCCTTTGCTGGGGGCGGGCACTGAGCTTCTTCCTCTTGGGGAACAGGAATAGTCCTTACTTCTTTCCTTTCCCCTGCCAGTACCCGCTGCAGATTTCGGCAGGTCAGGAACATCCAGCTGTATTACGGCTCCAAGTGGAAGACAAAGACTCTCCCAACACTGCAGCCTGGAGAGCAAAATACAGAGTAATGGAAGGCAATGAGAAGGAACAGTTCACCATTGAGACAGATCCAGTCACAAATGAAGGCATTTTGAGTATTATCAAGGTAAGGAGCAGTAACAGATGACCTACAGCGTGGCAAAGTGTAGCGTGGCCAGTCTGACTACAAGACCAATAGCTTAGCATCTCGGCTGAGTCTGGTGGGCTCAGCTCACCTCTGCGTTCCATCCAGTATACAGAGATGATCGCCAAACCAAAGGTCATAGCTGCTAATCAGACTTTTGTCTGGGGTTTTCAGCCTCTCAATTATGAAGACGACTCTGAGGTGAGACTTGTCATTTCTGTAGCAAATGAAGAACCGTTCTTCTTGTGTAAAAATGGCATTGTGATGACGTCAAGCCTCGAATCCACGAATACAACTGTGAACATCAAGGTCTTACAGTCACAACGTGCTCCTAGGTTTCATCCTCCTATACTTATTGTCCAAAAAGAAGATTCAATGAAGCCTGGGAGAGTATTTAGAAGGTATCCTGCCACATATCCAGATGATGTGCCAAATAAGATAAAGTAAGTGGAGATGCTTCTAACTCTCAGAATAAGAAATAGCTTAGGAATACAAAGAGGTTTTCAAGTTTAATTTGGTATATGTACATATAGGAATATACATACACATCTATTTTACAGTTACATGAACGTATACATTATCAGTGCAGATTTACTGTTGATGATACCGCAGATCCAGATAGCTGGTTCTCTGAGACAGAATTTAGAGGCACAATCAGTCCTTGGTTGCTCAATGTTTCTTTTGTCTTCCAAATAGTTTTGCCTAGAACCAGGTTGCATTATTTATGTATTTTACTTTTACAATAAAACTTTGATGCCATAGAAAGGACTAAGGTATGCTTGGCTGTAAGAATGGTAATCTGATGTGGAACTAGATGCTTTCTTAGCCCCTGGGAACAGTTTTGATGGGCCTGTACAAGGTCTGGGGACTTGTATGGGCAACTGTTTGGTGTCTGCGTTGAAACACAGCTTGTCGTAGCGTTAACAAAAGTAAGCATCACCAACAAGTAAAAATACCTACGGAGCTCAAAAGGACAAGGAAAGGTGCAGTAGAAATTTTCTATTCTTCAAAATTCATTTAAGAGAATACAGCGCTTGTAACTTTTTCCTTTCTTTTTAAGATACGAACTAGCCCATGACCCAGATGGCTGGCTGAGTGTGGATGAGAATTCTGGAGTTCTTACTGTGGCAAAAGAATTCGATCAAGAATCTCCTTATGTGAACAACAGCCTGTACACCATCATTGTTCATGCTGTCGATCATGGTAAGTAGCCAGCCAGAAAATATTGAAGCAGTATTTGGACTGTTTGAGATGAGGTGCATGTTAGATATAAAATCATAGCAAGACTAAGGATCTAAGTGGAGAACGGTAATGCAGAAGAAATACCCTAATGTTTAAAAGTGGTGTTGTGTGTGACTAGTAGGATAAACCAGACAGAGATCCTGCCAGTGGACTGGCTTTTGTCCATGCCCAATTATGAGTGTTTTTCAGTTTCTTTTACTGCTATCTAGGTATTCCACCGCAGACTGCTACTGGCACCATCCTGCTTTACTTGTCTGACATGAATGATCATATGCCAACATTAGTGGCTCCTTCTTTAGATGTGTGTGACAAAAAAGAAGGGACACCTCTCATTATAAGAGCTAAGTCTGCTACAGTCCAGTCACATTCTGGGCCATTTACATTTGAGCTGGGTGAGGACTCCGAAGATGTGAAGCGTAACTGGACATTAGGAAGGAACTTTGGTGAGTTCTTCCTTTCATGTCCTTCATGAGAAGTTCATTGTCACTTAATGTGCCTTTTGGCTATTTCACTGTCTCTTACCTTTATGGTTTGTTACTGATTAGTCTCAGTGAGACTGAAAGGACATGAAAGAACAGCTTTCAAAATATAAAGTTACTGCAATTTGAAAAAAAGTTACAACGTTCCTCATCTGGGCTGAGAACGGGACCAGAAGCGATGTACTCACATTGCAGAAAGGGGGATAAGACAGCTGAGGAACCACTTCCGCATTTGATTAACTTCCTAATGAGTTTTAGAGGTTTCAGTGCAGCTACGTCAGGATGCAGCAAGGCTGGGACAGATCTGTTTGCCCAGAAGGCTCAGCAAGGTGATGAAGTGGGATGTCATTTTGTCCTACTTACTATGGTGCGTTAAGGCTGGAAAAAGTATTTGAAATTGGGGTCCAAATGAATTTCCCTTTGATTATCAACAGAAGGGACTGCAGAATGTCAGACTTCTTTCTATGAGTCTTGAAGTAATGTGTTTGTCTTCTTTTTAGGGGAGTCAGTTGAACTTCTAATGTTAAGAAGCCTCCCACAAGGTAGTTACTTGGTACCCCTCGTTATTCAGGACAGGCAAGGATTTTCTACGAGGCAGAACCAGCATGTTAGGCTCTGCTTTTGCCCAGATGGACATACATGTAAAGATTCACCACTTCCACAAGCAGCAGTGACACTCGGAGGCGCTGCCATTGCAATAATACTGTTGATTTTCTTACTACTACTGGGTAAGTAACCTCCTGATTTACGCGTGCAAGTTATCTGTCATCTGCCCATTGGATCTCATTGCAATTGCGGCTCATGAATGCGTGCTAAAATCTACCAGCCTTAACAGGAAAGAGCATTTGCCCTGATGTGTTAGAGTGTAGCCAAGGTGCAAGCAGCTAATACTTGCACTCTTCATGGCGCTTCCGTTCATGTATCCCGGTGCGTGACACATTCTCTCTTCAAATTTTAGGAAGACCGTAGTTTTCCAACACAGGACGTTGCCATTTCCATCTAGTAACCAAAAAGATCTTTTTTGATAGCCAAGAAAACTTTCAAATTACTAGGCACTATGATACAATGCGTAATGCAGAGGAAGGTGGTATCCAAGGCTGACAACACAGGGTAAAAGATGCTAGAAAGATTAGTGAAACTTATCTGCACTCATGGTTGGGATGCGAAAAGGTGAGGACTGTGTATTATAGAGAAGAGAAAAAGGGAAGATAACATAGATGCATGGAATACTATTGTATGAGCAACAATAAATGCAGGTATATAACTGAGGAAAAAAGAAAATATCTAAACTGAAAAACCCTAAATGCGGTGTTAACAGCTGGAATTTTTCAGCTTGTTACTTGTGAAAATCATTATTATATTGCGTCCAGAAGATGACTGGCAAATATAAATATGTTGTTAAGCTGAACTCTAGTACAATAAAGTACATATTCTTATTTGCATTGAATAAAATGGAATACTTGACTTTTTTGACATTAACCATACCCTGGCTAACTGGAAGTAATGAATTTCCCCCACAGGGTTACAGTAATCAGTAACTGCTTGTTCTAGAGCTGCTTCCTCTGTAATAGCTCATGTTGGTTACTGCTGAAGAGGTGAACTGCTGATTCTTTATCTGAAGCAAAATATAACAGATTATCTGACCACTGTTCCTCTGGCTATCTGTGAGTGACCTGGTATGCCTGCTCACTGCCGGGCTCCGGAGATAACAGCTGGCCTTTCTAAAGCAGGCCGACCGCTGCAGGCCAAGCGTTGCATCCACCCGGCTCCATCGCTGGAGGTTTCTGAGTTGCTCCTGTGGCACTGGGCTGGGTACCTCACCAGCCCACTGCATGGAGCCACACACGTCTATTCGCAATGCCCATTTCACCATGCCTTTTCTTGTTTCAACAGTTTCCAGTATTCTGCTTTGCCGGTTTTACGTGCCGGGATCTAAAAACAAAGCCATTGCTCCACCTCAAGAGGGTGAACAGACTTTAATGAACTACAATGAAGAGAGCAGAATGTCTTTGTCTCAAGTAAGTGCAAAAGCATATATTCATGTTACCCCACCAGGGTTGTGTGGCTGGATCCGGTACTAGTCATCTCTTTTATTATGTTTCCTCTGGTTTTAGAATTGAGCAAAATAAAGCTTTTTTGCCACTAAGCATATCTGGGGAGTGGTGTTCTGCAGGGACTGGATAATGCTGCTCTGGTGACAGAGTATTATCACTCCTACCATTTTTCAGGATCAGCGGGACCTTCCCAGGTGCCTCATCCTACTGATGAACCCAACAGAGGAGGAGCCACATCGGCTCTTGTCACACTGCACAACACTAGTAAATGGAAGTGAAAAAGGGAACAGACTGCAAAAAAGTGTGATCCTTCACAGCCTAGCTCAGTTTCTTACTAATACCATCCTTTTCCCTGTACACAGGCTAAGCTGGATATTATGGATCATGCTGCTCTACCACCTGCGCCTGTGGAGGCCGGAGAAGAAGCAATTGCTGAGGTAACTGCCTGTTTCCTTATGTAAATGCCCTTTCTTATACCACAGAAGTTGGTAATCCGAAGAATGAGGTTTGTTATTTGTTATTAATAATAGTGGGAAGAATAATGCAATATATTTCAATTAGAAAGTAAGTGTCACTTGTTGGAGATTCCACTGCTATTTAAAACACTGCTGACAACTTATTTTTTTCTAACAGCTTTCCGTTTGAGACTCAAAATTCTTTTAATTAGTTATTGTTCTAAATATTTGGAAGTGTAGTTTCTTCCAAAATTCTTATCACAGTACCTGAACTGATATGCACAAGATTTTATTCAGTTCTTGATGTAAGTGAAATGGAACCACCATTCTTCAGATATCCATCAAAAACATGCTGGTCAACATCTTCTACTTAACATACTCTTAAAGTGTGGACAGCATTTATAAGTATGATTTTTTATGACTAAAGATGTAATTCTGGGGGTTTGAAGGCTTTTGAGTTTGGTCTGTGGTCTTTTGTACTATATTCTCTAAGAGATGTCTATTTTCATTGTAAAGAATGCCTGAAGGAAAGCCTGGTCTACATCAGTAGACGACTGCCATGTGTTCTGTTCATAGGTACACAGAGAGAGAGAGTCTAAGAACAATCCTTACAGCAGGCAAAGAAAATGTAAAATAGCCTTTTTTATGTATGTGAGAACCCAATTCCACAATCCTTAAGACCATAGTTAGGAGTTGGGATTACCTGTGTGAGTAGGCATTATAAAGTTCTGAGGTCATGTTTGGTGCCGTTAATGAAAAGGAATCCAGCACATTTAGAGGAGGAAACATATTTAATTACTGGAGATTATGAAGAATGCCTACAGTTGGTGACTCCATGTACACATAGAGTATGTACTCATACGAAGAAACAGTCCCTGAGCAGAAAAAGCTGCAATGTAACTGGAGAAGACAGCACAAGAGAAATGGGTGTAGCAGAGAGAAAGATGGATTTATTTCTATCTGAAAGAAATGTTAGTAGGTGACTTTATGCTGGTCAAACCTGAGATACTATGTCTGTCTTCCAGGATGACCTGTACGCTAGGCACGAGACATTCCAAGTAAGACACCTTGATTGCATGATACAGAGAGTGGACAAAATACTGGCTCAGGTAAGAAATGAGTGTTGAACTCCTCCTTTGTCAAGTTGGCTTGTAAGAATAGGAAAAAAGGCTTGCAAAACTGGAAAGCCATGGCTTCAGCTGCTCTCTCAGCCCACATCTAAGGAGCACTACAGTCAAAAGCAAGGGATATATTTGATGGGGAAACACTGAAGACTCTTCCTTGTTGAACACGTCTTGTGTCCAAGACTTCTTGCTGCCTTGGTCACCCAGCAGTTCCTGCACGGCTGGGGTCTGTCACCTCTAACAAATTCTTCAAGAGAGGGAAGTGAGGCTGAAATGCTTTCTGTTACTGTGCGGAGTTAAAGTGCGGTTGCCTGCTCTTTCAATTCTGGGCTAGCAGGGAAATCTTCTTGCCATGTCCTGCCTGGCCGCTGCATGTTCACAGGCCTGCCCCCCGTGCCTCCTTGGGCTAGACGGTGTGCCCCCACGCACTCAGGCTTATTTGCTCGCTGGCTGGTCCAGGACAGGCGAAATGCTCCGTTCTGCCTCATTTGTACTCTAGGGAAGTTCAGGCTCTGGTGCTTATGCATCTGAGAGTTTCAGTAAAACTTTTTCTTGTGAGAGAAAGACTCAAACTCTTCACTGTAACCTCCTGGCTTACCTGAATAATTTGCATATCATGAATTACTTTGATTTTCAAAAGGACAATAGGAGCTTCCATGATGATTTGCATTGTTTCTTCCCTTCGTTAGAAACTGTATGAGCAGAACAGTCTGGAAGATTACGAGGCCACCTATGAACCTCACAGATATGCTGAGGAAGGAGAACTAGGGCGAAGTAACTCCTTCTGTTCTGTCTCCATTGGCGGTGAGGACTTGCCTGTTGATTTTTTGAACACTCTTGGACCAAAGTTTTCTGTTCTGGAAGAAATCTGTGAGAAGCGATTTCCATCATTCAATTAATTTCAGAAGGCTATGCCTACTTTATGGTGTTGCAAAGGCTTCTGGCGGAACCACTGAAAAATTCTGAAAAAAAGACCCATCTGTGCTAGAAAGCGTTGCGGTACGTTTGCACCATGAGTACCTGGCCTTTGGTTCTTCCTGCCTGCACTGTTCGCATGTAACCGCCAACAACGTGACGTGTCTGGAAGGGCCACTCTGCTCTGAAGAGATAGTGGAGTGATTTTGGCATATTCTGTGCAGACTTACACAATAGAAGATCTGATATTAAGGATCCTCAGTATTGTATGCAAAGGAAAAAAAGAGATCTACTAGGCTGGAAATTCCAGTCAAAGTTCCATATGGAAATAAGCCAGTTTTGAACGGAAAAGGCAATTAAGAGCTAGGCCAGCAATAGTCCAGTGGTCTCTTTAAATCCAAGGTTAACTTTAGTACAGTGCCATGCGTATCTGACTTCCTGATCAGATCCTTTATTCCTATATGACATTGAAACATCTGAGAGAAAGTGCTCTTCTACTCTTAGCGTTACCGTAACTGCATCATGACCTGAGGTCGGCTCCCTATTTGCCTTTTAGGTAAAAGAGGCCCTTATTTAGTGCCTGTTTGCTTATGCTGGCATCTGGTGGCTTTTAGCATTATTACACTATTGTAAATGCTGTAAATACTAAGAAATTGTTGACAGAGGACAAGTTATGGTTATTCCTTCCATTTGAATAACTACCTTCTCTGTTAGCTACAAGTGACCGTGATGAAGAAATTCATGGGTTTCCTCAAGCACCATTGATAAATCAGACGACACGATAAAGAAAGGATGGTACCAAATGTCCCTTTATGGAAACCATGGATGTGTTACTTTGAAACACAGGTTTGTGCGTGTCTGAGTGTGTGCAGTTGACCTGTGCTCAGTTAGAGCATGATGGCTGTCGGTGTCATAATACACGAATGAGGAAAGAATAGCTCAGAAGATAGTATTCTGCTGTTAGGTAAGTGATACAGACAATAAGAGATGGAATTAGGCCCAAATTTTACTTCTGTTCTCTTACAATTCTGTGCTAAAAGAAAAATTCTTTGCCTAAAGGCAAGCACTAAGTCTGGTAGCTAAGGCACTGTTCTTCTGTTTCAAAGTTTACTTAAACAATAAATTACGCTTTGCTCAGATGTTATTAACTAATAATTCAAGGTTGGAAACTTCAGTCAAGTGTGATAAAAGAATTTGACTGAGTGGCAGGCAGCTAAGTTTTCCTAAATGCCAGCAGCGGGATCTGTTTACACAGAAAATCACTACTCCGATAAACTGTCTTTAATTTATAATTCCAGATGGAAGACTTCAAATCAGGCCAGTGATCTAACAGCACTGCTAATAACCAGGATGACTTTTTTATTGAAAACTATGACCATATTGGTAAGATTAGAACTGTGCTCTGTTTTGCTATTTCTTCTGAAAATTATGCAAGATTAAAAATAATAATGAAAGTATTCTGTGTGTTTATTGTTCATGTAAACGTGTGTTGGGTCTGGAGCACGGCATGCTGACAAACACCAAATCATTAGATGTGATCAGACCCGCAGCTGCGACTGCCAGAAAAAATTGTCACTCTCCTGCATGGGAAAAAAAGAGCCGTTTTACCTGTGGGAGCTGTATATACCATGTGAGTGCAGAACGAGGGGCTCAGTTCATTTGAGTGGTTGTTCTAATATTTTAAACATCACTATGTGCCTTTTAATAGGAACGAGTACTTTCATGTAGGAACGACAAACACCTAAGTAACCACTCGAACTGCTGAAAGCTCTTACAGTCCCTGCTGCCCAAACACGGGCAGGCAAACTCTCTGGGGCATCACCTGGGGGGGTCGGGGCAACAGCAAAACTCAACAGAGGCTCCGGAACGCCTGGCGTTCTAGGTCTGTGTCTCAGCGCCATGTGACAATTACTTCTTTTTTCATCTGTGCGTAAGGTTTGAGTTGATATTTCTTCTCAAATCGTAGCGAAGGAAAGCTAAATGAGTTCATTAATTTCCCATTGTCTTAAAAACTAGAAACATCTGCTTGAGACACCAGTAACTTTTTAGTGGAGTTTGGCGGGGGGGAGGCCCAGGCTGATGAGGTAATACCTCCACTACTAATTTACTATAATCAAAAAGGTTTATTGAGAGGCTTTCATGAGACACAATGATTACTAAGTACTGAAAATGAGGCATAAATCAGAGCATTTCTCACCTACATCACACATTTGCATCAATTACACTTTTTAGGACATCATTGCGGGAAGTTAGTCAGGAAAGGGCTCAGCCATGGCAGGCTGAGGTCCACACCAGGGGCAGAAAGGGAGGAAAGTGTCTGGAGGCAGCGTGTTTACTTGTGCCACACAACACACTGAATATTGTGCTGATACCCCGAGCAGCCTGTGGGCCTCAAAACTGTTGTTGCCCTGTCGCCATGGAGGGTGACAGCGGGCTGTCAGGCTGCCGGTCACTGAGGGAGCCTCCAGATGTCCACGTGAAGGTTGGTGCGAGGTCCCTGCCTGACACCGGCCCCTTCTACCCCAGTGCCTGGCAGCAAACTTCGGCCGAGGGACAGCACCTTTAGCCAAGGCAACTCGCCATATTTCTTCCAAGGCCCCTCTGCATCTGCCCGGTGCCCCCCGCCGGAGCCAGGCCGGCAGCTCGTCCATCGCCCCCACAGCCCCACAGAAACGGCCATTGCTCGGGGAGGGTGCCGAGCTGGTGTCAGGGGAGTGCTGTCTGTGCAAGCACAAGTATATTTTATCGATGGCCCCAGCATGTTTTCCTCGTACATGATGGCAGAGGGAGCGTGTGAAGCCTCTGCTTTGTTCAGGGTCTGCTTTAAACTGAGTACCTGCGTGGCTTGCTGCTTTGTAAATGCTGGTGATGGGCTGTGGTGTTTCAATTACCTGGTCCCAGCCAGAGCTCTAATCACGATGCCTGTGAACCCCCATTACTTCTGGCCCCTGCTGTGCCCGAGTCAGTGGGAGTCCCAGCAGCACAAATGTTTATCTCTGCACAGTCTTCATCTCTGCCTTTGTTTTGCCTCATTTATAAAAATCTTACTTAAAAGTAAATGACACACAATCAGTAAAGGGGAAATTAATCACACTGGAACCAAACTTCTGACATGGAGTTTTAAAGGAAGCAGGAGAGACTGATCACAGGCTGGTCCTGCAGAGAGTGGATGTCAGCACGTTAGCAATAAAATACTTCTGCCTCAGACAGAAAGCATTTTCCCTGTCTGCTCTTTCCTCTACTCTGCTGAGCAATGGCAGATCCCCCGGGATCTTTAGGCTGCCACAGAAGGAGTGTAAGTTTTAATCAAATCTTTCTGTGCCAGTCTGGGGTCATTTTCTCCCTTCTGAAGGATCCATTTGTCCTGATTAAGGTATTAGAAGAAGTCATTTAAATGCCAAATAAATGACAAGAGATTTTATTAGTGAAGGGTAAACCACATACTGAGCGGGCTATAATTAGTTCCTTCTATTACTGCCTTACGTGTTGTTGTATTTCACAGTCCTAATAATTAAACACTTAGTAACAGAGTGTGGGATTAGTGTTTTAAAAAAACCCGCAGGCCAAGCTGGGGACTTTTCTCGAGGTTTTCTGAGAGCGAGCAGGGAACAGACCTCATACACTCATGGTAGTGGCAAAGTGGCAGCTGTAGCACGGTTATCTCCGGTACCATATTATGCAACATGACTAACATCTGTTCCTTCTCTCTACTTATCCCCAAGAGATGAAAGCCCAGCCTTTTGAGAAAATGGGGCTCTCATTAGTAAGATATCAGTATAAAAAGTATTTTTTCTTAAAACATAACTTCACTAAATATATCAATGTTCTTGGGACCACACTTCCAAAGTTCTTTTTTGTACAATCTACTTGTTATTCATAACACCTGAATATGATATGTTATTAATAATTCATTAGTTTTTTGTTTGTTCTAAATTCTATAAAATAAGAAAGAAAATTACTTCAGGGATTCAATTAGCAAATTATTTCAAGACACTGATAATAACTAATGCTTCTTGATAGAGGCTCTTTCCTGGGTAAAGACAGTTCCGTAACTATCCAGAAGATGGCATAAGTAGGCCAGTTATCGACCTCCCAGTACCAAGAAGTAAAACTAAGGAAGGCTTACTAATACCCTATTTCAAAACAAATTTACTTATAAAAATGTATATTTTGGTATGGTCAGTGGAGAGGAGTTTTCTTTCTTAGGACTTAGCCCTTTCCTCATCAGGATCATGCAAAGAAAGTACCACTTAATAGCTATACAACGGTACTGAGAAAAGGGAATGTGAGGAGGCTAATATGAAAATCTTAAGCAGATATTTATGATTTTTTTTGCATTGGACTATGTCCAGTATATAGAAATATTTCTATTTGTCCACTGTTTAGTTTGATGAAGAGACAGCAATAATGACTGCTAAGAAAGATATCTCTGTATTTTTGTATCTGTACTGTACTCTGTCTAGCTCACTTCATTCTGTTTGCTGTTCCAAAGGGTTTTATTCAAGTAACTTCTAAAAGCATAGGGCATGTGGGAGAATCCATTTACATCAGCAGATGAACACGTCTGAGCACAAATAAGGGATTTATGCTTGCAACTGGCCTTCAATATGTAACTTTCCGCATGAGCAATTTACCTATCCCAATATATATTTTTCAGTATTCAAACCGATAAATGCCAGGAACAGAAAAGATGCTCTGCACACTGTGGAAATTGCACTTCAAAGAAGAAACAAACATGAGGGGAGATCAGCTTCTCTCTCTTCATTGAGTGTTTTTAAATGCCTAATGATGGCTCAGGGAGACACCTGATAGTGTCAAACTCTAATTCTCGACAATATGAATGTACTTGGGATTAGTATGAAATTTGCTAACTTGAAATCTGCTGCCTCTCACACTGAGGTTACCGTCCAGAAGTGAGACCACGGAGAAATGCAATTAAACAAGCGCAACCCTTCTTGGACCTTGGGTCAAATCCTGATTATGCAGATGCTGGAAGTGATCTTAATAGACTCTGCATTCACATATTTTTTTCTAGGCATTTGCAAAGTGCCACAGAATGTCATAGTTGAAGCCTCCCCTTATGAAAGGCCAAGAGCCGGGTTAGTAGAGTTGTTGCAAACCAGCTCTGAGATGCAATAGTGCAGTTATGTAGGGAGATTTGCAAACAGCTGGCAAGACAGGCGTCACATTTCTAAGTTCTGAATTCATTCCAAGGAAGTGATAAAGGTAAAAAGTCTAGGATTAGAAGAGAAGAGCATATTAATATAAAAGAGAAGAAAAAATATGAAACGTACCTATTTCTTTCAGAACTGTAGAGCATCACTTCACCGTCCTTCCTGATCTCCATCAAACATCAATGAATCTTCATCTACGTGTTGTATGGGCAGGCGTCATCTTTTATTCCTTGGTAGAGCCTGAAACAGGAGATTTTAGTTCCTCATTAGGGCTCCACGATGCTTACACAATAAAAGTACTAATGGTCAGACACAGAACTACTGTTTGTGCTTTTGAATTTTTTTCCAACATATTTTGCAAGATATCTATGAAAGGGTGTTTTTTATCCTGCAATATTTGCCTCCTGCCCAGAATAGCTTCTACATAACCAGAGAGAGGAATTTCACATTTTAAAAGACCATGTTTTTTTTCCAAACATGTAGTTTAAGAAACATCAGCTATGGCCAGGACTATCATAAAAGCACAAAAACTCCGTCCAGTTCAGCTTGTTATGTCGCCAAGAATGCTGCTTCGATTAACACAAACACCATCAACCTGTTTAATTGAATTGCATTTAGAAGAGATATGGAAAATAACAGAAAGTGATTGTGGAAACTGCACCAACAAATCTTCCAAAGAACACGTTACAGATTTTTCTATGGAAAAAAAGAATAGCAACTGTATTACAAGGCACTAGCACTCACAGTTGCTCCTAGTCAACATAAAGAAATGGCTTTTAGTGTAGAAACCGGAGGGTATTCCAGTTCCCGAAAAGCCACTGACACGGGCTGTAACTGATGGAGACCAACAGAACCTGCCATCTCCATGTTATATGACTGACACTGTAAAAGGTATTTTCATTCAGAAATTCATCTGAAAGCAGTAGTGATGAGCGAGTTCCTATTCCCCTCTATGGTGGAAAGAATTTCTCACTTCAGTGCCTGATCCTTCCTTCTGTTACGTGTGGGCAAATCAGGAATGATTCTAGTGATCCAGTGTGATCTAGTGAAGGAACTGGACAGGATGGGGCCCCATACATTTCTTGGTCAGGGCATCCACGACTCTGACCAGGACATTCTATGTACAGATGCCAGCGTCACACAGGAGGAACCATATGTCTTGTTGAAGAGAGGACATTTTGGAAAGTCTATATTCAAAGGGAGATAAACTTACGGAATTTGGAAAAACAAGCTAAATGTTACCAGTGATGTCAGAAGTTGAGAAAGCTCAGACTGTAGAATCTGGGCAACTTCTTGTTCAGACGTTCCTAGAAATCACAGTATAAAATGGTAAAAAGAACTGTGGAGTGACTCAGCACTAAAGCTGAAAAGGCTTACTCTTGCCTGTTGGCAGAGCACTGCTCCGGGAAGGCTGTAACGCAAACCCGGGCACAGTCGCACTGGAGAGGTGCTGTGTCTCCAGAGCAACTCCAGACATGGAAGAGTTCTCAAACTGCAAAATCCCCCGCCAGTCACAGCAGGGTCTCTTCCCAAGAAAATCAGGACCTCAGGTGGAGGAGACAGTTCGTGCTCGCACCTTGTTCCAACAGAACGGCAAAAGGTAACTGGAGCATCCATCCCAGGAGCTGGGGAGCACTGCCAAGGCCAATAATTAAGACGTGATCTAAGTTTTCTTGCTTGGCCCTGGGTCAGTTGCTTGCAGCCAGATTTTAACAAAGTATTCAGCATCTACCTCCACTGGAACCAGTGAAAATTAAATGTCAGAAATCTGTCTACTACATCTCTCCAGCAGTGAAATGGGAACAGTCCTTCCTGTCTCAAAGAAGTACTTCCAAAGATTATGACGTGTTTTGACAGGACAGTAACAGGAAGTGTGTACGAATCCTAAACAGAAACGTAAGTTTTCTCTAACTGATGCTATGCTGATGTGCTGAATAAATATTGTCTTTAGTTTTTTTGCAATATTCAGGTTTATGAGCCAAATGAAAGCAGGGCATAGATGATATTTTTAATGTGCTGAATAAATATTCATCAGGATATGTATTTTTTAAGCTAAAGATCCAATATTATTTACAGTCTGTGCTTTCATGTAGAGAAGCTAGTTGTATCAGAGATGAGGAGGAAAACTGACACCCTGCTATGAAGTTGCTGGATATTTGCTAACAAGACCATGATGAGGGTGAAACAATCATGTGCTTGACACTTCTGAAAACCCGAGATTTATTTCAGTCTCTTGTTGAACTTCAGTGGTTAACTTTAGGCATTCAAATAGTTCATGTAAGATACTTGGCAAACATCACAGAGTGAGACATTGACAGAAACAGGCAAAACCCCCAAACACACACATCTACTGATTTAAAAATCCCAAGATCTTTCAATGTAGGTGGTTTTAACAAGGCAGAGAAACATCATTATTGGGAATTTTGTCTAACGCTCAAAACGCAGACTACATTCTTTGCACTTTCTGGATCACTGCCGGGGGAGGTGTGTTTGAGCAGGAGTTAAGCGTTCCGCTGTTTGACTGGCTGAAGGCAATCCCGACAGTCAGCGAGTGGCCCTTCACAGCAAAAGGAACAGCAGAGTTCCCAGTTTTCCTTTGCAGCCGTCATTTGGTTAATGGAAAGTTTTTAGAATCATATTCTGGGAATTAATTATCTAGTCCCTTACTTAGATTGGAATACTTAGAAAGTCCTCAGAAAATGTACTTCCAGGTTTTGATTTCAGTTTATCAGGAAGGCTTATGGAAAGGCAGCAGCAATAGTGTCTTTCCTTCCCCCATGACTACTCAGAGGCTGCTCTGAGTCTATACTACTGCATACATTCCATCATTATGTGCCTCTAAAAATGAAAAATAGGTCAAGAAACTGCAAGGTGAATGAGTTAATATATAAACCATTATCATAGTCAAGTGCTATACAAATGAATATCTTCTATTTAATTATGAGGCAGTAGAGTCAGTACAGCGTGGTGACATTAATCATTACAATACTGAAAATTTGTTACCATGGTGTGTTTTTTAAGAGGAAACTCTTTTAAGATGTAAATTAACTTTGTCTTAGAATTTCCCTCCTCACACCCTCAGTCAAGTACTAATCACTGTTTATAGGCATTGTGTCAAAAGGATATGTCGAGCTGCGGCAGCAACTCAGAGACCTTATTAAGCATTCCCGTAACAGCTACCACCATCCTCATTTCGGCCCTATCACAAAGGCATTCCATTTCCTCCCGTTCTCTTTGTGCTTTTTAGCAGCCATTGTAGTAGTCAAGGAATGTTATGCAGTGACAGCTATAAAGTTTAATATCCTTTAACACGAAGAATTTTAAAGCAGGCTGGCCCCGCTCTCAGGACAGCAGAGCGTGTCCCTACGCCCCGTTTGCTCCTTTCCCCAGTGCTCACACCAAGCGTAGCTCAGCTGCAGAGGGAGAGCCCCTTTTGTTCACACACAGATATCTATTAGAATTTGCTCCCGCAAAATCTACCTATAAAGACCACAAGGAGAAACTGGATCTTTGCCTGACACTCCAGATCCATTTCCATCACGCCTAACTCCTGGTTTTATGCCCTAACTTGTAATTTAGACTCTGAGAGGCAGACAGCAGCAGTGAGATGATGGACTGGGGTGGCTTCTGGAATCAGACCAATTCCCGGAGAAAGGGAGCTGGGAATAAAGTCTGTGAGGCCTTGGACGAGGCCCAGGTTGGAGATGCTGAGGAAGCATTTCTGGGCCGGGCTGAAGCTCTGCTGAGTAGATGTGGTCAGGGAGCAGACAAGAGGGAGACGTCTTCTGGATGGAGAAGCGGGAGCAGGTGAGAACAGCTTTTAGGCAGGAACTCGTATTGTACGTCTATAGTAAAGTCAGCACTCCCACATACACAAAGCTGAATTTTCCATTGAGGTAAATTGTGTCAATTATTCTGACCACAAAATAGTGCCTGGAAGGCAGACTAGGTTATTGTTATGGCTACAGAACAAATATTCTGTTATTGTAAAAGGTAGCCATTTTGTGCTTTCTGAACGGAAAGACTACTGTCAATAAGTTACGGTTAGAATTCATAATAGTGCCTGAGGGAGTCAGACACTCCAATGCCATTGAACTTCATAAACAGCTGAGTGCTTACATCCTTTAGGCTCCTCTTGTAAATCCTTCCCTTAAATTACAAATCTGGCCTATAAACACAAAAATCTATTAGATTGAAAGAAAGGTTTGCAATGAAGTATGGATCCATCCTAAATCCTTTGCTCGTGAGATGCTGATCAACATGTATTAAGTATACAGAGCTCGATTGTGTTAGCTCATCACTTGTAAAATCTTTTGACCTTGAACTCTTTTTACTTTTTACTTTATTGCCAACTATCTGAATCAAAGCTCTCTGAAGTAAGAAAAATAATATTATTAATTCTATGGCCATTGGCTCAGACTCTAAGCAAGGTACGTAAACCTGTATCTTATTGCTTCCAGGCAAATGCCTCTTGTAGAACAGTTCCAAAGTTTTCTGTGTAGTCATTTCAAGCCCATTTTCAGCTTCTAATCTCCCACTGGAGTAAAATTCAAAGGACAACGGACTGGCTAGAATTCCCTCCTTTAATTCATTTTTATTTTAGTCAAACTTCAGCGTTTCTGCCTTTTGATTTGAACCTCTTTGTCCTGTCCCATCCATCAGAGAAGTCATGCCTATCTCCTTTTGGCACGGAGATGCCATTTTGCTGTGAAAAATGAAGGGCATGCAGAACACCGTGCATTTGCATAACCTCTTTGGTAACAGTTTTATTTCCTGAGACAACAGCGCTATTTCTAAGGATGCAAAATGATAGCTCTGTCTGGCATATTACAGAATCTTAAATACATTATTAAATCCAGCTTCTCCTAACTGTATTCTTCTAGTATTTGTCTTCGCACAGTCATTTAAGGGCTTGTTGAAGCCCCATAAAGCACATTTTCTGAGAACTACCCATGAAGTTTCTGCTGGTAAGGAATTTTTGACAGGTGCCTTATAATCTCTTTTTCCTGCTTTGGTTCACTGGGATAATTATCAGAAATATAACCATGTTTTATTTTTCTAAATATCAACGCTGTCAACTGCTTCAGTACTTTTACTTTCTGATCACAGTCAAGGTTTGACCACAGCATATCCGTGGAGCCTTCAGCAAAAAACCCAGTGCCTTGGTTCTGGGAGGTGTCATGGTCACAGCTTTTAGATTCCCTGAAGTCCTTCACCTCTATTTATTTAAACACTTGCACGACCATGTAGGACAGCCGAGGGGAGAACCATTACTTATCAAAACCCCATACACTTGCATAGAAATTTCAGTCTATTTTCTATCTGTTCTACGAGATGATTTACAGATTGTAGGTCAGAACTCAGCCACTGGCTCTCATTCCTGCAGAGTATTCTCTTTGTTCAGCTGTTCATGTTAGCTTATGAATTCCTGGCAGTTCCGAGGCAGCGAGCGTACAATAGGTGGCACTCACTGTCTTGAGGAGATAGACACTATCAGTGCCTCTCTAATTAGAAAAAAGAAAGCAGCCTATGTTATCACTTGCAAAATTAACAGCTCAGAATAGGTAATCACTAACTGTGGATCAATTTAATTAGTGTCCTGTCAACGTGTGCAGTCACCCTTTTGATCTATATCCATATGCATATATCTGACGTATCTATCTTACGGTTTACAAACTGGGTGTTAAGAAAAGAGGACTCAGATTATCCGAGCGAAGCCCTGCCTGTGCTG
The DNA here is from genome assembly GCA_013396915.1 of Stercorarius parasiticus. NCBI lineage: Eukaryota > Metazoa > Chordata > Aves > Charadriiformes > Stercorariidae > Stercorarius > Stercorarius parasiticus. The sequence continues at coordinate 681,506 of VWZL01001006.1, read as the reverse complement.
TGATGAGGGGTCATCATTCTTGTTCAACTTATCCAACATATATGCCATCGATGTTGCGTTATTGCTCAAACATTAGAGTCATTCCCTGTTATATGTCTCCCCTGTCAGAGATACTTGCAATAAATTTAGACACCACCAGAATACAAAAGGATGAAAGCCCTTTGTTCAATATAAAGTGGGTGCCGTTAAACAATCATTACTTAACCACACGCTGTTGGAAACCTGCAGAGACAACATTCAGCAGTGGTATAAGCCGCTTCCAGTTTGAACCACTTTTGATTTAAGATACAAATACCTCTGTATCTTAGTAATCTTTGCCTCACAACTCACAGAATCGTTGGAAAAAGATATCAGAGACCAGTAACAAACTCCAGTTGCTCACACTTAGCTTGACTTTCCAGGAACCTAATGGAAAAACTAAATCGTATTTTGTTTGATAGATAACTGCTAAGCCTGGTATGAAAGTGGGTGCACACAGTTGTTTTGTACAAAGTCATGACAGAAACTGATTTTATAAATGTTGCATACAAGGCTGGTCAGAATGAGCGTCGATACTGACATTGAAAAGCTAGTATCAATAAAAAGAAAGATTAAATCAGTAGGCACAGGTTGATTTAAGAGCAATGTACTGGAAGATAATATGATTTTTTTTCCCCAGAATGTCTTAATGAAAATGGGATTTTCAAAAGGATTCAATTGTTACGTGTATCAAAATTAGCAAGAGCTGAATTCTACCAGCTTTAACTGTGTTTAAGAATGCCTGTAGAGCAGCTGGACGTGCAGCAGACTCGTCGGTGATGAGAATGTTTTCCATGCACTGGAAATACGAAACCTAGTAACAGTGCAACAAGCATTCTTTAAAATCCATACTAAAACTAGGAAAAAAATAATTGACGTATTACTTGTCCACAGAAATTATTTTAAATTCTGTCTTCTATTGAGGAGCTTCTGTGGTATTGGAAGACCTATTCCTCTCATCATTTATGACATGGGGTTTGAAATGGAAAGGTGGACCAAAGGTACAGCACGGAGAATGGGATGAGATGAAGGAGCTGCAACCTGGCTATCAGACAGCACAAATCTTCGCCACAGGAACTTGGGAGCATCTTTTTCTGACCAGAAAAAACCCAAGTTTCATTGTTAGGTGGGGAAAGAAATCCCCTTTGGAGAATATCCAAGTTCTGACGTTTCATACAAACCTGATTATCCTGTCTGACATTATTGATGTTGACAGCAATTGTAAAGTGAATTTGGAGAGATTAACTGTATAGGGGTATTGTCTGTAATTTTTAATAATCCTCTTCTCTTAGATTCTGAAGGAACATGATTGTTGTGGATGTATTAATGGAATCTGCCTGTCAAAATAATGAAATTGAAAAAGCTTTTATTGGGTATGTATTTTATAGAAATGTTAGCATCATCTATGTCCCTTGTGCCAAATGTATTACCACAGCAATAAGTGGAGAAGCATCAACAGGAATACAGTATATAATGATGCTTAAAAATCCCACATATATTGACACTGATATAAAACTAAGCAGGTCAATGAGCCATTTTCCACTAAATAAGTTGTAACACTTTCTATTAGTGTTTAATATTCATTTTTTCTTTGATTTAAGTATTATTCTAACAGGAAATTATTAAGAGGTCTGGAATGCAAATTCAACGTCTTTGATGTCAGGTGCAGCATTGCAGTACCCATTTTCTCCCCTTAGCAAACTTGATGACGTGAGGTATTACATATCATACGGCTTTTCATCTCGAGGCTGAGATTTTCCATGTATGATTGGCCATGGTCAGTCAGATACAAGCCAAATATAAGATGAAATCCAACCAAATAATTGCTGAGTATTGTAGTCAGAAAACTATTTAACAGGCATCGTAATGCAGAAGGTTCGTGGGGGTTACAAGAGACAATAAACTATGTGGCAGTCAGTAAGGCTATGTTATTACAGAAAAATATAAAATAAATACAATTTTGTTAACATACAGGTAGTAATTATTTATTTCCAACCAGCACTAATGCTTCAGCTGCAGTATATTATCTCTGGATCTAAAATTCGTGCTTTGGGGAAGCTGTTGAAAAATGAAGAGAAGCCAGAGGAGAGGGACAAAAATGGCAGTAGATGTGAACAAAGCACCTGGACTGGTTTGCTGATGAGAAGACTGAAGGCGAGATGAGGACGGCAACACTTTTCAGATATGTTGCAACCGAATTGTTCTCCCTGCCTATGGAGACTAGAACAAGAAGTATATTATTTCCCTTTCACTAAGGGAAAATTAAAAGGGTCAGTTTTCTGATGTTAGTATGGGAACAGGTTGCTTAAGGATACGGTGGAATCATCATCTTTGAATAATTTAAAACACATCTGGTGAGAATGGTCAAAATATACCTGATTATCAGAAGAGGAGAATGGAGAAGATAGCAGGTTCCCACACTGTTAGTTGCCTGTGATCTGCGAGGTCACTGCAAGCAGCTTAAAGGAAATAGGGAATCCCAGAGCAAAGATGACTTTTTGATGTCCTTTAGTGAAAGGTTGTTTTTTTTTTTCATTGGTAGTGGACTTCATACCGCTGGTATTATAACACAGGTTAAATAAACGTTAGCAATCAGAAACTGTTGTTAGGACAGGAAACTGGCAGTGGGCATTTTTTTTCTTTAACTTTTTGAATGGATTTTTGCGAACAGCGACTCAACCATTTTCAGTGCTTTTAGTGTGCACACCCATAAACTAGATCATGTGTCTGCAGGAAATTTGCATGCCTGAAGATGAAGCATTTCATGTCAGTGTTAAACAGCATGTAACGTACGACGCCACCACCCTATCTTCAGAATTTATCTTCTAGTTAGGGAGTCTATGATCAGGAAATTCTAAACAATGCAGGAAGAAATGAATATGTCAGCCCTTAAACATCAGGTGGGTGAGTCTAAGTCAGTCTTGGTAAGGTAGGAAACACTTTTTTCTCATCAGATACTTCTAAGAAAATTAAATCAAAAGTTTGTGCTGCAGCTGTGAATTGACAAGTTAAATAGTGCAGCAGAGCTGCAGAGATGCAGGGATGGAAGGTTCCGTCTCTCCCATGGCATATCACGCTGGAACACGAACCTGTGTGAAGCACTCAGTAGTGTTTGCAGATGGGTTTGTTCAGGGACTTGTTTATTTTTCTTTCCTTCCCAGAATGATTAATTTCTGTCTCTTCAATGTAAACCAGCTGTTGCTCCTCCTTTCTAATGACAGGGTGGCAGATCGCAGGGCCTGCAGTCTCTGGGGGCCAGACCGGCAGTGTCCGTAGCCCTCTTCCCGCTGGCCCTGGGAGCCGTGGAAGTCAGAGCCGGGGAAGAGCTGTGCTGGACTGGCTCTGCCTCCCGAGGAGAGGACGCACAGCAGACCCTGAAGCTTTCCATTCAATTAGTGAACATCCCTGCCGCTGGCAACAGGAATGAACTACAGCAGGTACCAAGGAGCTAGACTCCGATGTCACTTTGCCGTGGGTATACGTGTACAGTGATTTGTTCTTGTTACGTGAATATTTCAGAAATGCCTAAAATACTTGAAACGGCTACTCTGCCTCAGCCTCACCTCAGCTGCTGGCGACCATTAGACTGTTTGTCTCTTCTTTGTTGAACTGGCATTGCTGGGAGCAGCACCACTGGCCTGACAATGCCTGACAGGAGAGCGGCACCAGAGGCACTAATTGGGAGGACGGGAGCGGGGCTGGCGGGGATGGGAAGGGGCTGGTACCGGACCTGGGGAGAGGACAGCGCACGAGGGCCGAACAGGAGAGGAAGGAACCGTCTGTGTGAATTTGAACCCTGAGCACTAGCACAAGCTCGTGTTATCAAGTCAGCTCTTCACCATGGAAGGAAATTATGTGACTGACTATTCTTTTTGGATTAAAAAATGAGAATTACTGTGGCACCTAAAAGCATGAGAGAGTTATTTGCATGCCCTGTCATCTGGAACATGTTACCTTCCTTTCCACCCTGGGTGCTGTCACATTTTTCATACCACGGCTCAGTTCTTACCAGAAAACCTTCCGATGGACGACTTATTTCTTTATTTATCCCTGCAAGGACTATATTTTTGCTTCCTCTTGGGAAGATGCTATTCAGATCCCTCTGGCAATTACAGCAGCTGCTTAAAAGCAGACAAGATGGTACCTCTTAATCCATCTGTTTCAATAAAAAGATGCACTCTTTGTTGCCATGATGAATATGAATGCACAGAAATAAAGTAAAATAATACCATAATCAAGAACAAGCCTTTGAAAACCTCTGTACCACCTCATTTGAAACAAAAACCTAAACACTAGGCTTGATCCCTGACCTGGCTCTACCTACCTGTTATTCTCTCTCAGTCTTTGTTATGAGACATGGGCAGGCAGTTCACCCTTGCTGTGGGAAGAAAGGGATGGATGACCCTTTCAGTTTTGGTCCCGGTAATACAAATGTCCCAGATGTGGACAGGCTGGAGACAGTCCAGAGAAGGGCCACCAAGATGATCCAAGGACTGGGAAGCTGCCACATGAGGACAGGCTGAGAGAACGGGGTTTGTTCAGCTTGAGAAAAGAAGGCTTACGGGAGACCTTATCACCACGTTCCAGTATTTACAGGGCGGCTACAAAGAAGATGGAGACTCCCTTTTTACAAGGAGTCACATGGAAAAGACAAGGGGTAGTGGGGACAAGTTACTCCTGGGGAGATTGTGACTGGACATAAGAGGAAAATTTTTCACAGAGAACAATCGGTCATTGGAGCGATCTCCCCAGGGAAGCGGGGGATTCCCCATCACTGAGCAGTTTTAAGATCCAGCTGGACTGGGAGCCAGGCCATCTTGCCTAGAGCGTGCTTTTGCCAAGAAAGGTTGGACCAGATGATCCTTGAGGATCCATCCCTTCCATCCTGGGATTCTGTGATTCTATGGCACAGGAGAAACCTTGTCATTCTCCAGTATTCACAACCACTTTTCCTTCTGTGTGGACACGCTTTCCTTCCACATTACCGCTACAATTTCTTTATTCACTTCAGATGGTAAATGTTTTGCAGCAGTTATTGCATCTTTCTATTTGCTAACAAGGTAGCAGGACAGATGGCACACCTAAAGCGTCCCATGAGACATATGCTTTTATGTAAGTACTTGAAGATTTTCAGTACATAGGAATGGATATTTATTTTTGTTAGTAATAACTTTATGTGAATATTGGCCAGCTGATGATCTGGTACAGCATCTATAAAAATTCATGAGACAAAATTTCTAAATTCCAAATGGCTACCTAATCTCTTAAGGCTTAAATTAAAATGAGGTATGCTACTCAGTAACAGGAGGCTGACGAGGTGTTTGTGGCCTTGGGTTAATATTTAGAGACATGTGATATGACTTGAAGGATGAAGCATCCCTGTAAGTAACTGGTACACAGACAATGAAATAAGATATTTAGCCTTGCCAGTCAGATTTCAAATGCCTCGTGGTAGCTGAAAAACATGAAGGGCAGAAACTCTGTAAAATGCATTTATGGCTGAGGATGAGACGGTAGGAGAAGGAATAAAATAAAACAAAAACACAACACGCTTTTGGTTGGGGAAAAGATCAAAGGTAAAGGCAGTGTGATTGCTTTTGGAAATCTCTTCAGGAGCAGCATTTCATGCAGACACCTGCTGGGTGCCGTCTGCTGCCCTCTGCATTTGTATGGTCTGTGCCAAGGAGACGTTGGGGGAATGTTTACAAAAATGTGTGAGTTGCTGATATAACATACCACAAAGCAAAAAGTTCTGTTATTTTATTTACTTCAACCTTTTCTTTGCATGGATCACATTTTCCTATGTACTCACAGCACAACTAGCACATTGGAGTCGGAGCGCTGGCAGAGTAATGGCTGAGCACAGGTTTTTCTTCACTTATTCTTAAAACGAAACTAATACTGTTCAAAGTGGCCTCAATGATCTCTAGGCTTTCGATGGTTTACAAGTGGGAGATACTACAAACACCAGCCAGAGTCCCTGCGTTCTCACAGAGCACGAATCTAGACTGGTTTTAGGTATCTGTCTTCCGAGCAGAAAACAGAAGCATCTGTGGAAAATTTTACTACTGACATCACGTGAAATATTTGACTTGGATGGCTTGCAATCAAAGTGGCAAAACTGATTTGTCTTATATTTTCCACATGTCTAGTTTATCCTACTTTTGAAATACATAACTTTAAATGACAAATGGTTAATAAGAAATATCTTTTTAATTGTTCTTTATCAGTGTCTTGATTGTGATTATTACACAGTATTTTAAAGACAATGTGAGATCTGGGAGCTATAAATTTTCTCAGCTCCCGGATGAAATAGAGACACTCTGCAACAGGGATGCAATGCATAAATACAAAGGCTCTTTTAAATTATAAAACAAAAGCTGGCCAAGCACCCAAGCCTCCTTTTCATCTTCTCGTCAGTCCAGCTCAAGACATAAATACCCGAGTGAGTAATACATCCTCCGCGTGACAGCGCCGGGCCACAAACTGGCTCCGACTGGCTGCCAGAGGAGATTGAAGCACCGAGTTCTGCTGAAGGCAATGCAGCAAAATGTCATTTGAGGTACAGAGGAACGGATTCTCAAAGTAGCGTTGAGAGTTTCAAGTCTTCATGTAGACTGCCAGTAGAAGGTGAGGGAGATGTCTAAATCCACTAAAAAGGACCTGAGATGATAGTGGTCTCTTGGCCACTAGGCCTAGGACCAGTCCCAGGAAGACTAGTAACAGGAGGACTATGCCACTGAAAGGTGGCGTACAAAGAGGAAAAAAGGATCTTAATTAAATATGACTGGTCTTTAGTGCAGTTTATCAGCATTCAGGAGGAGACATGAAATTGTATTTTTTTTATTACAATTGATTGTAAAAATGCACTGGAAGATCCAATGAACTTATCCACAGCCACAGGCTGCCCTGAGGACCTGTTTGATCACAGAGCATAACACTGAGCACTCTGCCCGTTGCTGAAGGAACCTCTTATAGGAGTGAGGGAAGTTTCTTTAAGCTGGTCTTTGTTAGAAAGCTGTGACACAAGATTTGTTTATCTACCTCTTCAAGGATAGGGTTTAGAATCATAGAATAGTCTAGGTTGGAAGGGACCTTTAAGATCACCGAGTCCAACCATCAAGCTAACACTGCCAAACCCACCACTACCCCATGTCCCTCAGCACCACGTCTGCCCGGCTTTTAAATCCCTCCAAGGATGGTGACTCCACCACTGCCCGGGGCAGCCCGTTACAATGTTTGATAATCCTTTCAGGGAAGAAATTTTTCCTAATATCCATCCTAAACCTGCCCTGGCACACTTGAGGCCATTTCCTCTTGTCCTGGTTTGCCTGCATGTACAGTACTGAAGTATCTCACCATCACAGAAATCTCAGGGTCCAATGTGTAGTTTATGCCAGCGCTTTCAAAGCAGCAGAACAGACCCATACTGCTGAGGAAGATTCCCCTTTAATGTCTTACACGAACAGAAGTTAGACAGGGCCTAAAGCAACCCTGCAAAACAGATGAGATATTGTTCTTCTGCAGGATTTGGCTCTAGCTGCACAACTGCCATTGAGCAAACACCTATCCACATTCAGATTCACCAGCTGATGCAGACATCAGAAGGTTGAAAGGCATTTGCATTGTAGATAGATTTCTTGTACACCGTTTTGGCATCTTAGATATTTTGCAATTTTTTCTCTCTGAAAGGAGCATTATAGCTCTTCCGATAACCTCAGAAGACTTATCTAAACAGTCACTTACAAATGTGTGAGGCCCCTAATATCTTTCATTCCTTTTGCGCAGATCCGGCATAGCCCCCCTGCCTCTTAGACTTTTAGGGTTTATAACACCTCCTTCCTGCTTCACTGATGCTCTCACTCTGCTCCTTTGCCAGCCTTGTGCTCCCATTTGTCTTGCACATTTTGGACTTCTTACCAGAGCAGACTAAGCAGAACAGCTGCCTCTACAGAAATCAGATTGATGCACATGATTACATGGACTGTTAACTTTGGTTTAAAAAAATTATTTACCTGCCAACACTCACAGACACCTTCACAAACCACTTGCTGATGACACTTCTGTTCACCTTGGAAAGGACAGGAAATGAAGAGCACAGTGTGACATTCTTAATAGATTGCCTAGAATTCACCGCAGTGCTCGTGCTGTATGACGAGTGTCATGTCCAAGAAATGCAACTTTTCTAAGAAACTGAAAAGGTTTACTAAGGAAATAAACTCTATATGTCTGTATTATTAAAGAACTTACATATCTTAATTTTATAGTGCTTCTCGTAATTCCATGTACAAAATATAGAAATTTTAAAGAAGGTAGCAAAATATCTACTCTGCACTGTGAAACCACTTATGACTCAATTTTTCCACACTTTGTACAGTAGTTTAAAAAGTACAATTCTGGCAAATAATTATGATCTGTCAGTACACACTTGTATAAGTGGACAAAAACTCTCAGAAAATTCAGTGGAGAAAAGAGCCTAGCTGAAAGAAGAAACGATCCATTTTCACTGGGGGAAGTATCCAGAAGTCTCCAAATCTGTCGAATTTCTCTTAACCAATACAGCATCCTCTGGTAATTCTGCCTGGCTTTGGCAGTGTTTCCTGACTGAGAGCACATACCCCAGAGCCTCCCTCTGCCTTCCAAACCTCCTGCCTTGTCCTAGGGGACTTCTGTGGACTTCATTCCTGTTGCCTATCCCAAGTGTTACAAATTCCATGAGGAAGTAAAAAATAATGAGCTTTAAAACATGAACTTCAGCTTCTCAATTTTTGTCCACATAGACCATATTCTCAAGACTCTGAATCTACGAAGACTAGAATTTTTTTTCAGTGAAAGCTGAAAAATCTCCCCATTCACTTGACTCGTGGGACTAGGGATTCAAAAACCCCAGAAACAGAATGATGAGTCTCAGCCATAGTGAGAGTTGGTAACCCTGGCTATTCTTTTGAAGTGGAAGTGTAATTACTCACATGGAACTACTTTTGCATAAATAAATAATGTAAATTAATAGATGTTCTGTAAGCCGATGAAGGCAAACACATCAATGATGACCTCACAAACTTTGTTCCAGTAAGTCACTTAACAGAAGCTCAAAGACACTGTGCCCTAAAATGGGAGCTTCTGCAAAGAACAGTTTCTACAAAGCTGGAGTCAAACATTCTAAAAAGGTAGAATTGATGCTTTCCAAATGCACTCCAGTTTTAGCACTATTTTATTTTGATCTTGTGAGGAACAGTTCTATTTATGGAAACTTAGTGATCTTCTGAAAATGGGATGCATTCATTCACTATCTCAGCTAAAATGTGCCGTGTTGGAAGATTAATGTCTAGGCTCTCTCTAAGAGAAAACAAACAAACAATTGTTTTGCCTTTTGAGAACGCTGTTTCTTTGTCATAGAGAGATTGAGCTCTGTGGATCTTTTTAATCCCCATGAAGAATTTTGCAAGTATTTGCAAGACGTCAAAAATAATTAGACAAAAGCAGTTTCACCATCTCTGGTATAAATAGTACATACATCGTAGAGATCAAAGGACTTCAGTTCCTCTCTTGCAAATCTAAAAAAAAAAAAGGTTTATTTGAAGAAAAAATAGGAAACAATAGTAAAGAAAAAAGAATGCAATGCATTCATCTATGAGAGTAACTGATTCTATTAAAACTCTGTCAGAAATAGGTCTGGATTAAAGTCAGTTGATCTTAAACATAATGAAGTGCTGAGCTCCTGCAGCGTTACTTTGTGCAGTGAGAGTTGCTGATTCTTAGCAAATATAGAATCACTCAAGATTTGTCCACTGATTCATTTGTTCAGGGTTAATATCACACGATATTCTTTGAAATGATACTTGCTGTTATGAAATATTTCAACAGAAACAAAAATGATTAAAATTGCATTTCTTTCCAAAAATATTTCCATTACGGTTACAAACAATATCTACCCTAAATGAAACAGAAAAAGGGGAAACTATCTGTTGTGCCCGTCAGCTGACTTTGTACCTGTGAGAGCACTTTGTGTCCTGCCTGCTCGTCTTGGTCACACGCCCTGTTGTGTAGGCGCACTGCAGAGCATCCCACCATATAACCCCATTTTAAACAAACAGCATCCCATAGTTCAGTACTGTTCAGCTAGGTACGTACCATTAAAAAAGACAAAGAAAGCCCAAGGGTAGATAAGGTATCTGAAATCCCTTTTATACTCTTGCTTTTATGTCTTCAGCTCACTCTCTCCTCCCTGGACTATCAGTTTGCCAATGGATTCCACTTAAATTTACCAAAACATGGTTTCTCCCCACCAAGACATGGCTGCTACAAAACCTACTAGTACATTTGCAGTCCTGTTTTCATAAATCAAGAGACTGGGTGAGACCACGCAAAGAAACATTTAAAAAATACACACTTTGCACAAAAAAACCCCCAAAACAAAGAAAGAAAATTAGTATGAAAGGAAAAAATATCAACATAGTATCCGTCTCTGTTAGGGTATATTGGCTACTGACGCGTTGCGTTCAGTGCACATATCAAGGAAAAAGAAAACCCGCATTTCTTTCTCTCCCTAATCCATGTTCATATTTGTGGAAATCAAACGGGAGTAGTTCTCTGCTTAAAGTTAAGCGAGGTACACACCTAAAAGTTTTCAGGAACTAGACCTCAAACTAGAAAGAACATTCAGCTCTTCCTACAGTAGATTCAAGTTCTCAGCCAGACAACTCTTGTGTAACAATCTTCACCAACAAAAATATCTTATTATAAAAATAGTGAACTGCAGTGTCTTTCGAGCATCTCTGCCCCTAACACTTGGATGCTCATGGTCAGCATTGTGTATTTTCTTTGTCTCCCATGTATGGAGAAATCTATCACTGTTTTTAATGGAACACAACCTCTCATGTTCTGAGTACTTTGAAGATATAAAGTTCAATTCAATTGCTAAGTATTACTACAAAATATAGAAGCATCCAAGCGCCTACAGCAGAATATGCTAATTCAGCCACCACCCATTTAAGTAACGTTAATCATACACACATCTCTCAACTCATCTTCAGTACAGGGGTGGAGATATGTCAAATCTGTCAGGATAGTAATTTATTACTACATCTGCTCTACTTATTTTCTATTAACTCACCTACCACAGCAACCTTATCAAGACAGAACAGAATCGAAATTTTATTATCAATAGCAAGTGAAGGGCCCTTCGAAAGCTGTAGTTATTTGAGTACAGGTCTAATGTTTCTGCTTTTAAACTACAAGACAAGATAACAGAAGTGAAGAGCAAAAGAGCAATAGCAAATAAAAATTGCACAGATCTCTAAAGCCTTAACAAAAGACGACAAGACAGACGTTGCATTTTACAGGAGAGGTAACTGAGGCACAAGACGGTCTGTTGGTGGAGCTACATGGCAAACCACTAGGACCTCATGGCTCTAACTCATCCTCTCCTCCTAAATGTTCACTTACCCAAAATCTTCTAATACATTTGATTGCGCTTTGATCATCACGCTTGCATGCACAACTGGGATATGAGCCTGTCTTTTAACTCTAGCTAGAAAATACCAAATTCACATGGGCAAAAATGGATGAGTAAAAGAATGGATGGCAAAAATTGCTGCGAGTGCTCCAAAACTCTACAAACAACTGCTCCACAGTCTGAGAAGTGCAATTGCAAATGCTTCTTCAGAACAAACTCTACCAGTCGAGCCCAAAGCCCAGCGAGCTCTGCGTTCTGCTTCTCACAGTGAACAGCAACAGGCATTCGAGGAATGGGGTAAGAACAAGGCAAGACAAAGCTGCTTCCCCAGCACGTATTCTTAGTTTCCAACGAGTGATATTCTCAACCTTATTCCTCTCCATCATTGGAAAATTATTCCATTATTGGAATAATGTAAGTGGAATATTGGAATATAAGTCCATTATTGGAAAATGGACTTAAAAGTTACTAAGGGCCCTGAATGGATATTGCACAGATAGGATGTAGTTGCATCAGCTGCTTTCCCTTCGCAGTGCCTCACTGAACATGCAACCTCAGTAATGCGGGGAAATAACCGCTTCTTGCTGCCTACTCTGTAAGACGGGGGAAAAAAGTGATGTTTAGGCAGAAACTCTGACAGAGTATCTGCTCAGACCTAGGATAATCACACAGGTCGTGTTCTACCTGTAATTTAGAGAAAAGAAATGTCAATGACATAACAGTATCTTAACACCACAGGATTAAACAAAAGCAGGCACACTTGGCAACTGCGTGCAACTACTTAGCAACATTTACAAACATTTATGGAAATTCTCACTAGGTGCACGTATGCTCATTTCAAGTCTATTCATTTATCCACACCAGGTTATGCCTCATGCTGCTCTACTGAATATGAGTTTGGCTCAGGCATGACTGAGAAGCAGTGCAATAATAGTAATAATCATGACGCTCACTACTGCCCTTAGCTCTGGCATCTTAATTTATCTCTACTTGGTGAATTTTTAAATAGTCATGTAGACATCGATTTCCTATCTCGGCCCACTATTAAAGCTATAATAGTTGGTATTCCCTGTCCTCCATTTTCATCTTGTTTTTACCACCATTTCCCTCCTGCTCACATCCTACTACCATTTAAATGAACCCCCCTTTCCGTTTATGAATGGCATTTAAATTTGAACTGAGGATGTGACCCTGCACCTGTGAAGTCACTGGCTACCTCCTGTGGCAGAAATCCTAAGAAGTCTGAAGTGCAGGTCAGCAGGTAGCTGGTACTATCCAGAAGCAAAGGGAAAATGCTGTGATTGTGTCATAATTTGTACCACTTTTTTTCTCCTGGGGAAAACGTAAACTCTGACAGTTCTTCAGCTAGTAAAGACTCCTGGGGCGTTCTACCCTTTGGACACAGAGGAAGACCAGAGAAGGTTTATTTTAGAGGCACTAATGATGAGAAAATCTTCTGGATTTTTTTTTTCTGTAATTTTCTTTTAAACAATCATGATTTTGTTTTATTTGAAACCTTACGTTATTTTTTAAAAATTATATGAAAATTGTTGATTCCAAAAGCTTGCTTACCCTTTTTCTCAGTGGAAAGTAGGTAAAACAGGGCAAGTGACTGACGGTTTTTTCTAAGCGTTATTTTGCTAATTTCAGCATCTGACAAAAAACATTTCTGCAAAATATGTTTTTGTTACAAGCAACATTTTTTCCCCTCAAATAAATTGACCAACTCTGATTGCACTTTTTATATTAATGAGACGCTTTTCTAGGTGTTCATCCTGCTGGCACTATTTCGCACATTAGGCAGAGACAGCCTGGGACCTGTGTCTCACAGTGGAAAGTCAAGATCCACTGCTCTTTTCGCTTACCCACAGTACCCCAGGCCTATAATGATGGATCAATTATTAAAACAATCCAGTTGAAAACTGCAAACACTTGCCCATTATAGTTGCTGTGCAGTCAGGCATTATTGTGTAGAAACACATGGCAGGACAGTTAAAAAAAAATAAGTTGTTGTTTTTAAATAACTGCGGTGAATTTCTTTTAGTTAAAACCATGAGAAACTGAGTTGATGAGCAGATGCTTTATTAAGCACTTCCCAACCACCTGCAGCCTGGGTAGGTATCAGAAAAAATCACTAGAGGTTTAGCAACTGCTTTTTGAAGTCACTTTAAATTAATAACTAACAGCTTGGCTTTTTTTCTTTTTTTTTTTTTTTTTGCTTCACTGATTTCTAATCACTTGTCACCAAGTTGTGTATGTGCCTCTGTTTTTTCTGAATAGCTGAACTCCCTATTTCTACCAAAATGTTTACAGGTAATTGTTTGAGAATTTGGGGCACTAACATACCTGCTCTGCTCTGCTCTGCGTAATGGCGATGCAGAGCAGCATGGCCCAGGAGCACACAAGATAAAAAAACCTGCTTGGGAGAGATGGAGTTCCACCGCAAAGAAAACTGCTTGTTATTCATCTAGAGCAGTCTCATGCGACTTTCCTGGCTAAATGAGTTTACTGTTGCTGGGCTTTATATACAGGTGGCCTGTCGAGAGTTTGCCTCCAGTGCTAAGTGACATGCAACTATAACTCAGCCACAGCCCTTTATCTGGTTCCCATCTAAACACAACACGCCTAAGCCGGAGGGCTTTCAGCTTGCACCGATTGACCCGAGGCAGGTTATGAGCTGAAGCCTCAGTGAGCACAACTTCCCAGCGCCTCTGTAAGCATGGAGCGGAGCGGAGCTGGCCCAGCTGCGGTCCAGCACAGCCCGTCCTCAGCCTTTGCGCAAGTCCCGGTGGGGGAAGAAGAGGCAGACTGCATCCCACAGACACACCAGACAGGGCAGTAAAAGAGCGAGCAGAAGGAACAGCCGTACCCATCCCCGACACGTGGTAATAGAATCTCTGAGCTTTATATTCCAGATCACATAATATTGTATCATGCATTACATGGAAGGCATTGTTTTAGAAATTCAAAACCAATACTTTTAAAAAGTGGCTACAAAATTCTAACCTCTTTCCATAGTGACACAGAATGTCTAGGGTCTTTATTTGTACTAATTAAAAACAAAAAGTAGTCCAGCAAGTGCTTCTTAAGAGCTACAAAACCCTTCCAAATCCAGTATAACTTGAGAAGTATGACAGAAACATGTATCTACTGAATATGGTAAAAATTATGAACAGAACAAACACGGGATAACACAAACATGCATTGGAAGTGGATACCGGATTTTTGGCCCCTGGCAGCAAGGGTGTGACTACCTGTGGAGTGAAGGGCATAAATCCTTCAGGTGCAACTGCGGTACGCTCTTTTTCCTCTGTGCTGGCCACCTGCCTGAGGGATTACAACCTCCTTAGCACAAGTACTGAAGATACCCTTCCTGCGCCATCCATTAACTTGTAAATTCTGTTTCTTTTGCCCTTTGAACATGTTGTTTTGTAACAAACCCCCCTACTTTTAGCGATCTATTTTTTTTTTTAACCAATTTGTTAGGTCAGCCAGTGACAGCACTCTTCAGTACTCTCTTTCACCGATGTCCTGTTCCTGGAGCTTGTCCTGCCCTGTATGGCTATGACAGCCCTGAATCCTACACTTTTCACTGATGCTGCAGGGGATTTCCAGCCAAGACTTGTAAATCCTGACTGGCTGAGGGAAGATGGCGCAGCAGTCTCCAAAAGACTATGTTTCCATAGTGACGTTACTGGTGTACTCTATTAAACCTTTTAAAGGTGTCCTTTGGCTCCTTGGGTAAGCAAAGAGAAAACTGGAAGTGTGTCATGGCGACAATCTGTTCAGACGGGGGATATCCAGCCTTGCTGAATACATCTCTGATATAATTTGAGAGCTTTAATCAGAACTCCTAAAGAGGCGTCTATGTAAATATTATGCAGTGTCAAACTCACCACAGAGTCCGATATGAACTCACACCATGGTGCTTGATCCTCCGGGGCACGCTGCCCTTCCAGTATGATTTCATACCCTATAAAGGATCTTTCGTGTGAAAACAAGCTCCTTGGATTCTTTCCAGGCCTCCCTTACATATTACACCTGCTATAGAACAACTGTAATTTAGCCAAGTCTTTATAGACTTTAAATGTCTTCAGAAACCATCTTGATTTTTGGCAATGAAAGAAAAAACTGAAATTGCTAAACCATCTACTGATTGCAGCATTTGGAGCTGGCTTTAGACCTCACTCTTTATTCAGTCAATATCTTAGCTGAGGCGAACACAAAATATAATCGTCTCTGCTTTGTCAGAATTGCTAGCACAGGACTTGTCTGCGTGCAATGGTCTCTAGCAGCATGTGATTAACTCGGAATAGCTTTAAAGTTAACCTGTCACCACGGCACATTTGAATCCTACATCAAGGCAAAGTGGGATGGTACAGAACTCATCAGCATGAGAACAAGACGGAATAAAGTTTGTACTGTAATTAATACAGTTCATGTAATTTTTAGGGCTTATCACTAAAATTTCTAAAGATAGGGACAGTAATGACACAAATAATTAAACTATGCTATCTGCAATATCTTCTACCTACAAGTACCATTCACTGCAGAATTAATTAATTAAAGCTCACATGAACCTCACTGAAAGAAGGGAAACGTGTGCAAGACCGTTACCGAGACGCAGGGAGCTTATACGGTTGACGCGATTCTCTGAGCGCTTGGTGGCAAAAGTGAGAGCAGAAGCCAAAAGCCATGGCTGCCAGCCCAACTTACCACTCCAATGAGCAAAGGCCATTTTATTCTACATGGAGCATTCAGTTTTCAAGAATTATCAGTACAACACTGCTGAATATTGACTAAGAGATGGAATGCCCAAGCAGGTACATCCATCTGTTTGCACTGTAGTTTATTACTGAGGTTGAAAGATCACTGCATTAAGTAAGCCCTGCAGCTCATCAGGGGAACGGAGCTCTTTTCCCATTTCCACCACAGATATGGGAAAATATTCTAAATAACCCAGTGCCTCCACAGGAATAATCGAAACCCTACCACAGTTTTATACAAGCAATGTCCTCTGAATACTGCTACTGCTAGGTAAAAACCTCACTAGTAATTAATACAGTAGAAGTTTCTATTTAAAAAAAATAACCAGCTTCCTAATTTGATTGTTTTAACGTAACATTTAGTGATATCTCTATTTGCTGTCCTCCCATGAACAGTTACCACATGTTGGAGTTAATAGAAACATTGCATCATCTTTTATGAGTGCATCAACTTATCTGCAATTAAGTTTAGATTGGCTAATAAAATTCTGTGACATTTTAGCCTACAGTTTATTTCCCAGTAAAAGGCTCCTCTGAATGTTACTGCCATAAGAATTCATGTCATGACTAAAGATAAACCCTTTTACTTCGGGCTGGACAGATGAATATGTCAGCAGAAAACAAAGCAGGTAATAGATGAATATACAGCCAGTGAGGCAACCGAGACAAGGAGCCAGCTCTCTGAATGAGGTTCAGCCAAAACTGCACAACCCAAGAAGCTCCCGAATTGTTTAGCAATAAAGGAGAGAAACGGATGGAGTTAGCAGTTTTAGCTTTGTGTTACTCCCAGTCTCTGCAGAAGTGCTTACTGTAGACGAGAGAGAAAGACAATGAAGGACAAATAATTTGCTGAAGAAAGACTCAAATTCTCCCGGCAATTTAATAACTGTTGTGTCCGCACCTTTAGTTGCAAGAAATGACAGACCGACACTTAGAGCTCGAGCTGAACTCCTGTGCATTTGGAAGCTGTTACTCAGAATCTAGTTTCTTGGAAAGTCTTACCACAACCTGCCAGATCCAACCCACTTTGAGCTGGAGGTCCACTGACGACTATAATTGGTTTTGACTCCTGCCCAAATCAGTAAAAAGCGTGTACACGGTGTTTTCTTTCCCCAAACAGAGCACTTAATGGCAATGGATAAAGTCAGTGTTCCAGTCGATCCCTGGCCTCGTTGAAAGCATTCCCAAAATTGCTAATTAATGCTTGTGCAGACAAAATTGTATTTCTGGATATGGATATCAAACATGGCAAGACTCCCGATTTCCCTAAGGATATTTAGACTCTGAAAGCACAGACAGCTGTAACAGACCATTCCTCAGCACTGTTCACTCTCCAATTTAAAAATTCTCCCCCTTTGCTGTAAAATTTACATTAGTCTACCTTTTCCTGAATGTCACACATTATTTATTTAATTTAAACCCCTTGTCTTCAAAAAGAAAAGGATAAGGGAGGAGGAAATTGGAGTTCTGGAAAGGTTGATAGACAAGGATGGATTGCAGCCAAAACCTGATTGAAGAAAATCTGTCAATTCTCCATTTTAAACTAAAAGCAACTTTCCAGCTGAGGATTCGTCTTCAAACATGAGCCTAGTTCTTTAATGAAAGAGAGAGCAAAACACACTTTAAAGAACTGTCCTAAGAGACTTTCAAACACTTTGAATTTGTCACACCAACCCAGATTAGCAAATGTTATGGATGAACCTTTTGTTATAAGACAGCACATATGCAAAATCCTCCACGATTTGGGGTTTTTGAAAGTCTCTCTGAAACTGTCTATGAAGCAAGTTCATACATAAAATATCCTGGTCCTCACATAGTGGCATTTTTATTTCTACTTTAGACAGCAGTGTCCAGAGGAATTCTAACTTGGGGGGAAGACGAAAAAGGACAACCCACTACAAACAGTTTAGGGTCAGTTTTGCTGCGGTATCCTCACCTACACCTCAATTAAAGTGAACACAAAATTTCAACACGATGTTGGAAGTCTGCAGGCAAAAAGCACGTGCAGATATCTGCGTGAACCTTCAAATCATGTCACTGCGTGTTCATTACTGCTTTGGCTCTAGAAATTGAAACGGCCATGATACAGGTGACCTTTCTCTGAATCAGCAGAATGGACTTGAATGGCCCTCTCGGGTCACTTCATGTCCTATTTTTTTCGGAAGCCTATCCGTTTCCCTGTTTTCGAGCAGAGCTGTAGCAAAACACACATTGTTTTGCATGTAGACCTTGAGCTGCCCTATTGAAATGCATTAGTTTTGAAAGTAACAATTTTCCCACCTAATACAGACCTATACACTAACTGTAGCCGGTATGCTGAGAGAGCCACACAAAGACTAAGGCTTCCCTAGCTACAAAAGTGGTGATTTAATGTTAGTAAATGATTTAGAACGTAAATGCTGAATACATAATTGTGTGAATTATGAACACATTTTAAAGATGGAAACCGTACTGGTATTTACCTAGTCCTTTCATATGATTTCATTGTAATGTCATGTCATATACGGCAACTGCTAGAAGCCAGTCATGTCAGTGCCACCACTGTTTGACCTCTTTTACAAATAAATGTAACTACTACTCCACGGAAGAGAGTAAAATGACTCCAAGCTTATTAGAATAACAGCAGTCAGAGGAAGCAAAATAGCACAATAAAGCCAAAGTACCTTCCCGTGTTTTGTGAGAATGTTTTTCTAACGTACCGTTTCTGACAGTTCTATGATTGGAAGGAGCACGCCATGGCGTGGCACGAAGAAAACGTCAATGGAGGCTGCTCATTGATGCCCTCATGTGCCTTCAAGAATGAAATCACCAAAAAAAGTTACATTCACAAGTAGTCTTTAAGTGGAAAGTGGATGTAATTTTAAAATATTTTTTACTTGAATGAAACGATGTATTATTATGCATCCCTGTAGGTAATTTCGTATATTTACTTTAATAAGGCATAATAGGTGTTTGAATCAGATATGTACTTTAATAATATTTGTTAACAAAAATGTTTACAAGGTGTAGCCATTTGGAGGGAAGATATATTAACCATAAAATTAATAGGCGGTCCCTTCCCTTTGCTTTATTCAATACAAGATGACAAAGAGAGCCTTCGTTTAGTTCTTTATCTGAAATACTCTGTTATTCGACCTGGAATAATGTATCCAAATGATTTTTACACAACAATGAGCTGCATAAGCCTAT
Organism: Stercorarius parasiticus; assembly: GCA_013396915.1. Classification (NCBI taxonomy): domain Eukaryota; kingdom Metazoa; phylum Chordata; class Aves; order Charadriiformes; family Stercorariidae; genus Stercorarius; species Stercorarius parasiticus. The sequence goes on along the minus strand of VWZL01001006.1, from coordinate 662,078 downwards.
CACTAATATTTAAAAGTGATGGATGGAAACGATCCATCCATATTTCATCCTCTTGCAATATTTATTCAGCAGAAAAGAGACACGGGGTGGGAAATGAACTTTACAAAGTAATTACTTTTGATCTTGACAAAATCTATTCAAAGGCCTTCAGGTAAACATCAGCTTGATGGGTGCACTGTGGTTTGCAACAGTTATGTGTCATGCTTAATGGAATTGTGATGTACGTTAAAACTAACAGCTGGTCCAGGGAATTACAGAAAAAACAATGTGAACCACTCGTAATCTGTCCACTGGAAAATCAGCAGGAGTTGCTTTCTATTTGCGTTTATTTCTGTGAAAGTAAAGAGAATGACTTAAAACAACAGGAGAAGATACATCAGTTCTGCTTCTAAATGCAACGAATACTAGACAAGGAATACCTGAATTAAAAAGACAATCAATGGTAGGGCTAGATTCAAAGTGGTTACAACATCTAACATGTGCCTGTATTTGGCCCCAATGTCTTCTATTTATATACTTGTATGTAACATACGGTCAAATATTTTGAAAATCGACTAGGAGGAGTCCTCTAGAGTTCTAGATATAATAGTTTTGCAAACAGTAAGCAAATAATATTGCTTTTAATATTTCCCAAGCCCTTCCCAAAACAAAAAAAAAGGATGCTGCTGATGTTCGGAATATGATCAGTTGTCAGCCTTTTTGGGCTGAGAAAAGTCCTTTTTTACCACTAGTCTTATTAATATTTCCATTAATTTCCATAGCTCTGCCTGTTCACGTGAATATCTGATCTTGTCTTAGGAAGAGTTTGCAAAACTTGTCAGCTAGATACGGCTATTACAGAATCATGAATTTTATATAATAGCTTCTGCAGAACTCAATTTTTACAAAGATAAATGAGAAATCTACATCAGCGACATCAGTGCTCCCTCAAAAAACTATCTTCATTTTACAAGAGAAACCAAAATACCAGAATTATTACTTCTTCATAACGCCACAAAGTGTATTCCTTTTCATCTGCCACTCCCTAGCCACTCTGGTACTGGAATTCTGCACTGGCATTGCGTGGGGTGGGATCTCCAGGTCACGGTGGTTAAGAGTAGTGGACTTTCACTCCGAAAACACACACTGCCTGGTTCCATTGCAGCTTGTCTCAGCACGTCCAGAAGATCTCGCAGCCAAGGGAGAGAAAAATCAATCTGTCTACTGGGGTCTCGTGAGAAAAAGACAAGCGTGCTGTAGGAAGTGGTTTGGGTGATTTTCAGATAGGAATGTGAGTGCCCGATTTCTTCAGCGGGTGCCAACAGGAGGCCTCGCTGCAGGCACTCTCCCAGGCAGACTGGCAACAAAACCAGGGCAATCCCGCAGGTCCCTGCTGCCGCCGTGCAGAGCCTGCGGCTTCCCCCTCCCCGGCTCCCCACCACAGTCGGGCTCCTCTTCTCCTGGCTGCCGTCCTTGAGTTAACTCAGCTCATTTCACCAACAGAAAATCACACTTCTTTTCTTTCCTTTTGGATTGATTTTCTGGATTAGCTCCGTGAACCCGATTGGCTCACCAAAGGGGCAGCAGGCCTCACAGCCAATATAAAGGCAGCGCTGCTCAAGTATGAGATTAGGAACAAAAATCTGTCATTAGTGAGGTTTCTGCTTTCCTTGGCAGCGAGTTTGGGGGTTCAGCCCTTGCTGTGAAGTCACGCCTTCAGTGCCATCACCACCACAGACTTATTAGTACTTCTATTAGAAAGGCATTTTCTTGGACATTATGAGGCGCTAGATCTGTCCTACAAACATCCGATGACATTGCTCCTGGATACCAGTTTTCGGTTTGAAACCACATGTGTAATTCTGCTGGATGCTATCAAATGGTACAGCAACCCACAGGAAGTTGGCTGCATTCTACATTTCTTTATATAAAAGTCTGAAAAGCACATTTGGATGATCCAGAATGAAAGGCATTCTGTAAATGTAAGTGATTATAAATTGGTGCTGCTGAATTTGAATAAAATTTACAGTGAACAACAACAGACTCCACATCTCTTTCACACATGCAAGCACATGTACATGCAAAGAAAACTGAGCGTAATGGAGCATCCTAAGGGGAATAATTAGTGTCAGATAGGACCACAAGAAGTTGAAAGCTCCATATTACAGTAAGCAACACTAGAGAAGTTAGTAGGAAATGTTTTATACGCATATTTTCCTTATTATACTTTAAGCACATAAAAAAGTAAATTTTGTTGCAGTAGTATAGTTGGTATGGTAGTTGTTTTATTACTCTAATGGTTTTATCTTCTCATTTCTTCATAGATAAGCAGCAATAAAGAAAAATTGGTCAATAAAACATTACTCCTTCATTTTTTGCATATGTTGCCTACTCTAGGTTACATTTTCAGTGTTCCTAAATAAAAATCTTCTAATTTAATGATCTCTGTTATTGGTTGTTATGTGAGGAAACAGAGCTGAGAATTCGAGAATGAAGAGGCTTCCAGATGGAGCTTACACATTAACATTTAATATTTATGACATGGAAAGGCCACCATACAAAACTTTACACCAGCTGAATGAAAAGTAAATTTAGAAATTAGGACTCACTGATGCTCAGTTCCTGCTGCGGATGATGCAGTCTGGGGAGTGAAAAGTAAAATTTGGGTTTCAAGGAAACTGAAAGAGATTCACACCTGGGATAAAAATGGTGATGAAAGTATGGCTTAGCAATCTGCGCTGGGCTGGGGCAGCGACCTTTCATGAACGACATTATCACACGAGCTTTGTACAAGTGTAGTGAAACCACCTATGTCCAAGGGGTCTGCAAGCTAAACAGTGGACAAAAGAAATAAGTAGAGACAGACAGATGGCAAAGTTCAGGGAAACGGTAAAGCTGCTGTTCAATAAGAAAAGTAGAAGGCTGTGCTTTCTAGCTATCGACATGTTCTCTCAGAGTTTAAATTCTTATTGTATATACAGATGAGAGCTAAAGCATTCCAGTGGCACTGCCTTCCAAGCAAGGTAATTTGTCTCGGGCCAACATGTCATGACTCGCAAGAGGTGACAGAGGGGTCCTGAGTTGTGATGTCACTGTCATACTCTCGTACAGAACTGAGAACTGGAGTTCAAGGAGAATGTCTGGGGAGGAAAGGCACAAACTTTGGAGACAAGGAGAATGTTCAAAAAATCCTGAAGGCACTGCAGACTCATTTTTTTCTAAAAGATGGTTGTTTGAAAATACTATATATTATCAACCGATTCTACCACTCCTCCCTAGCCCCCAACTATTAGAAGAATCTCTCTGCAGGTTGCTGTGGAAATGGAAGTAGACTAAAAGACAATAATTTCCAAACAGTGGCTCTCAAAGTATGGGAACAAATCCTCCTTGGTGGTACGAAAGTATCCTGGGAGAGGATCCCATGGCAGAAGCCCCTGAAAGGCTCATGTTGCCTTTGTCTCTCCCTCCTTTGACACTCTCTGACGTTTGCCTTTGGCGGGCACGTGAATACACTACCATTTACTTTGAGCTGGCTGGAAAGAAAAGGATGGGGGTTTACAAAGTTAGACTCTGCTCTAAATTGTCAGCTGCTATTTCCATTCTCAGATGCATCTTTTTCTCCAGTTTATTTTCTTTTTTGTGTTACATTTTGTTCTAGTTTTGCTCAAGTGAAGCCTTGTAAAAGAAGAAAAAGTCATGGTTTTATATATAACTTCTAAGAAGTCCTTTCCTTTGTGTGAGGGATCTGGAATAAGCCAACGAAGTACAATGATTTGTCTCAGGCTCACTTAAGTGCTATGTTTTTCCTTATTTACTTGTTTCTCTATACAGAAGAGAAAGGTGAAAGTGAGTGAGGAAGTGCTGGGAAATAGCGGTGTTTTGCGTAGGAGATAATCTCGAAGCATTACTCAGGGTTAATTAAAAGCAACATCATGCAATATTCATCTCAGCAATCAGTGTGACTTACTGCTTGGACAAGTGAAGATTACCCTTTAACACTCCAGATGAGCCCTTGGGAAAGTCTTATCCACTATGTAAAACACTAGCTTGCACATGACCTAAAAGGAATTTTATAGTGTTGATCTTGACATATCTGCAATGAGGCAATTGCCGATCTTCTGGTCTGTTTTGCTCTTACAGCTTGAGAAGTCTTCCCTCTCTGCCAAAATAAGCACATATCAGTAGGATTTTGCCAGCGTCTCCGTATCAAAGCCACAAATATGCAGTACTGCACCCAAAAGTTCTCACCTTCACGCTTTCTGCCCCCCCCAGCAGCACAGAAGGGGCAGTGCCTGCAAACCTCTGCGGGTGGAGCGGCAACAAGCCCCATGGGACGCGCTGTGCGGAAAGGCGCGAGAGCGAGTGTCACAGCACGAAAACAGCCTTTGGGTAGTGGCGAGAGCATTCTGCCTTCATTCTGCATGGTTTTGAGATGCTGTTAAAAGGTGAAAAACACTGTGATAGTGTTTCCCAGCAAGCAATAAATGTGCATATTATCAAGTGCGTGGGAACATGCAGATGACGTCTACAACCTGCTGATATGAGTCATCTATGCACACAATGGCACGTGTCCTCTGAGGTTTGGGAACAATACTGGGGATCCTCTTTTGATCCAGAGGGAGGAGGAGTGTCTTGGAAGCTATCAGGATTGTAAGAGAGTCAGCAGTGGGAGGCAAAGAGGGAGGAAGAAAGGGAGGTAGACAGGAAGGACCGTACTGTAGAATTGCATAATAGGCTTGATATTAATTCATAATTCCAAAAATATGCAAATATTATTAGGTAAACACTGCAAGGCAATGAATAGCAAGTCATTCTTAGCTGTCATTTTTATGACTCGGATCAAGCCAGGCCAGCTTGATAATAAGGTTTTCTCTGTTTCCCGGCTCAGAAATTTGCCTTTTTCCATTTAATGTTCTCTTAAACCTGATATTAAAAAGGAAGGACATAGATGTTTTGCCTTTCAGCTAGAATCAGAACTCCTCAAACAAGGAGACAGTTTTCCCTGTAGAGTCACTTTTTCAGAAGGGTAACACTTTGAAGGAAAAAGAGGTTTTCTCTCTACTGGGGACGTAGGAGCCGTGTGGGTGGAAGCTGCAATGCGTGTGTGATCAATCAAAGCATCCGCATGCTGGCCCCAAAACCAATGCCACTTTAACCTCCCTCTGGTGGACTTCCTGTCCTGAATCCTGCTTTCTTCCAGTACCATCAAAGTGAGAATATGGCCTTGTGGACATGTAATCATCTGATAGAGGTGATTATGGTTATTGCCTTTTTCACAATCTACACAAAAGGCCACAAATTATTGATCATCTGGTTAAAAGAAACTGTCTGGGGGCAAATTTTATATCATGAAGCAACTGCAGAAAGTGGAGACACCCTGCTAATGCCACCCTTTCTGCTATTTAGACATCCTTAGAAAACAGTTTGCCATTGTAATGGGTTACCTGGTATGATTATAGAGGAGTTGTGGGAAATCAGTCAGATCCAACCCTACTCAACACTCTTGTCATAGTTTGTACCTGAGATACTGAACTGAGTAAACTCTACGCAGAATTGGCTTCAAAATTATATAGCAAATCAATCGATAACTTGATTGCAGTCCTCTTTCCCACACCAATGTTGCACTGACATCTCCAGGTTATACTGAAGTGCATATGGCTCTGAGTACACGCCGAGTATCGCTTTTGGCAACCAGAATAGCAGAGTGGCTGGCACGCCAGAGCACAGGGTCAGCTCAGGTCCCGCATCAATACAGCAGCGTTAGTAAGTTAATAGAGACAACAACTGCTATGGTGTCCCAATATACAGCAGCCTCATTTTAAGGTAACTCACACTTTTCAAAAGATAAAAATCATAACAAAATAAGAAAATAATAGTTAAATACTAAGCTGCAGTGATGCTCCTCTGTGCAGCTCACCCTAAACCTCTGTGTAGTCTCACAGGTCACCTGCTCCCACCAGAGCCCAGACTCACATTTCTCACCATTTCACCATCCTCCTGACACGGTGCTCATCCCCCGTCTCGTCCTCTCACCAGTGTCTTGCCACATGGTCAGCTCAGAGTCAGAGACGAGACTAAAGCATTGAGAATTTGGACCCAAGTAGTGTTGAGCAAATATTCACGGGTGGAAATAAAACTTTTTTTTCAATATTCCATGTTAAGAAAAAAGTTTTATTTAGGGTCAATCCAAGCAGAATTCATTTTCCCCTCAGTTTGGCAGCTGAACCAAAAAAGAATTAAATCAATTATTCACAGAGCCCTAAGAGCCTTGCTGTAGCCACCAGGGAACAGTGCTCCACTAACGATTTTTTTGAGTTATTTTGGTTTAATAGTAAAAAGGCTGCATCTGAGTTGAGCCAAGAGCCTTTTGTAAGGTTTGTGTGTCAGCATTATGCTGCCTTTATTTTTTCTTCTCTAAAGTCAGATTGTTTGAAGCCTAATACTGTGATCATTTATTTACACATCACCCAGAAGGAGGCAGTTCTGCTGGTTTAATGTGCAATCCAGGTTTCTGCCCGTGACTGTCTGTGGGCTGCATTTTCCACATTGGACATATGCTGTAAGTTTATTGTGCAGAAAAGGTTGTTGTTTTCACCATGGCATTATAATGTTGTAATGAACTAATTTTCATCTTTACCTACTCACGGACGATCTACTGGTAGTGAATATAACTGTCAGGCCCTTCTGGGCTTTTCTAGAGCTATCACAAGAGCACTCTCCAAGTACTGAGACACTTGTTTTCACGCAAACCAAGCCAGCAGAAGAATGAATGCTGGAAGAGGAATAATTTCCCAAGGAAAATAAACGGTCTTTTTAAGAAACAGATTCATTTGAATATAAGAAACTGTAATGAAACACTCCCAAAAGGTATACGACCAATATTTTATCTAGTATACGCTGAAACCAATGGAGCTGTCTTGATTAACTTTATATGCATAACCGAACCCCAAAGTTACTACTCAGTTTGGGTGAATAACACAGACCATGAGAAGCTGCGGCGACTGAAAAATACCAGCAGTGTACAAACAGGTGAACACAAGTGAGTTTAGCTGCAGAAGATATCCCATTGATAACACACAAGAACTATTTGCAAGGACACATTTAACTATATTTGATGTTTACATTAATTAAGAGAAAAAAAGTCAATGAAAATTTCAGTAGTTCTTTAGCCACTAAGTACCTGACTATTACGGAGTTGCATGCTTTCTCCAAATTTTGCGGTTGATGAGTTTGGGGGTTTTTTCCTTTTTTCTTTTTTTTTTTTAAACACAAAAGTTAAGTTTCTAGCTCTGGTGAGGGTCACAGCTCAAGAGCAAGAGCAGAGGGATGGGTGACCAGGCAAGAAAGAAAAGGCTGAGTCCACTCCTGTGGACTGTTGTGGGCAGGAGAGCAGGACCTGGGTGACGCACGGATGAAGTATCTCTGCCCACCCTCGAGCTCTGCCCTCCAACTGGCCAGGATAACAAAAAGAATCTGCAGCAAAGTGAGAATTCAAGCTATGCTGCTTTGACAGTTACCAAATAATTTTTATTTCTTTCTCTTCTTCATTCTTTCCATACCCAAGTTCGGTAGGTTCTCTTTCAAAACATTGCCTTTTGAATTCCTCCTTTCGTGATTCTACAGGTGTGTTTGAGAGGCCAGTGTATTTTAAGAGATATTCCAGTCAAAAACTGCAGAATACCTTTCTCTGCAGCAAGGACTCCATGAAGGTAGCTACGCTAATTAAAATTATAAAGATTGTGAAGTAGGTCTATGCCAGTTCTGTACATTGAAATCTGGTAGCCAGTCAGTTACCCAGTCTGCTTCTGCTTCTTTGCATTATACACATAAACTCTAGGAAACAAGAATTTGGCCAGTAAGTTAAGAATCTATCTGGAGAGTAGCTGAAAAAATGGCTTTAAATTTTTGTACTGTATGTAGGTTAGTGACGTAACGCAGGATTTATTGCTGTATCATTGGTAAGATGTGCTAATTTATCTTGACTCTTTTTTCCAGTGTACTTGTCTTGTGGTATTTCCAAATGCAAAAATTGTCATAGCTGATGCTTGCTAAATGCAAATTACATGCAAGCGGTTACAACAGAGCCTTAAGGCACGCATCAGGCTGTTGGGGGGTGTACATGTTTCGTTTGGTTTGAAAGAAAGGAGCAATTATGTATGGGATTGATTCAATTTATATACTACACTTAATACAGCATAACTGACATTTTATCAGCTATTTCAAGAGTGCATCTCACTAGTGAAAACAATGTGAATTCTAATCCCAAATCGTATCTGCTTTCACTGGAGTGCTGCGTAAATCCTCTGACCAGGACTGTAAACTGCCTTTTTTCTTGGTGGAGTTCAGCAGCCTTGTGCAAACTGGCACTCAGATAACTTGTCTGAATAGCCTCCGACCATTGAGGTCACAGACAGACCGGAATATTAGATATTTTAGAAAAGAGCTTTGTTGTTTGCAGGAAGAAAGTGGAATTAATTAGCTGTTACAGGAGTGCTGTGAAAAAGAACTCTTTGTAGTCCTTTGTTATCTTTATCTCGTGTCTATAAGCATGCCGGTCTTGGACGTGCAAGCCTATGTTAGCATGCACACGCTTCTACTTTACATAATTGTGTTATTTCTTGGTAAAATTATAACTGTCATAAATCATGAGAATCATGGTTTAACTCAAGAATAAGTCAACTCCTTGCTAGACACAACCAAGCAGTGTGTGTCCTAGAACGGCAACGCTGGATGAATTCAATACCCACAGTGTTACTGGGGATTTAACAAGAAGAGGATCAAGGTCACAAACCAGAAATCAAGTGTTAGGACCATATTTTAAAATCGGCAAGCATTTTTGGAAAATGTTACAATTTTGAGGTGAAGATTTAGGTTACTCTGTATCCATTCCGATGTGAGTTCTGATACAAACTAATCATTCAGTTTCTGTTTAACCTTTTAAATTCCACTTTAATTTCATAAAAATAATGTTTTCCTCAATTTATCCCCCAAGCCATGTCATCCGCTCCATCTCTTTTCCACTCTTGCCATATATCTCTTGAGGGTCTGGGTCGTTATCTCCTGAAGAAGATCTTTTTCTCAAATGTCAAAACAAAAGTTAGGATGCTCAGCTGTTCCGCAGGAATTTGCAAACTAATGGACCTTTCACTCTAGAAATAAAGGACTGTAATTGACTCTTTTAATGTAGTTAGGAGGGAGTGGAAGGCGGATGAAGGGAAGTGATACATCTTTCACCAACAAAGAGGAATATTGAAAGAATGTAGGGGGAAGTGCAGGACGGGTTTCTGCTTTCATCAGAGAAGATACTTAGTTTCCAAAAGGTCAGAACTAAAACAATTCGGATATGTAACATTTTCAAAAGAAATTTTTAAGGCTCATCTACTGCACAAGCGTGGTGAAAGATGGTTTCCACAACACATAGTAAAAGTACAACAAGTTGGATGTATTTTTGCCAGACTTTTCTTTTATCTAAAACGTTTCTATTTTCTTCTAAGGGTAAATTATTTTAAATTATATTTAGGTGCATTCTTATGCTAATAGCTTTCAGGAACAGCATCTTTCTAATTTCCTGCTCCGATAAGTCTTTGTCACGGGATCTCCTGCCCATGAAATGAATCATGTTGTATGCTGCTACCAGCGGGCTTGAGGTATCATAGCAACGACCATTAATGTGGAAAATTCAAACAGAAAAAGGCACTTGACAAGCAGCGGAGTGATGTTCTAGAAGACCTCATAGGAAGTTCCTCAACTGTTTTAAGTTTTTAAAAAAATTTTTCAAAACCAGCTCCTACTTTCACAGAAATCTTATGTCTGAATTTTAAGCCTAATATCACCCTCTCTCTCCAGCGAGCATCTGAAGACCTGAACTCCACCTCAGGTGAGTGAAAGAGGCTGCCCCAGCTGGAGAGCAGGCTGCTGCCGGGATCCCATGTGGGCACCAGCCAGATAGCTCCATCATCAAATCAATTTTGGGGAATAGATAGCAGACAGATAGTTAAAATTTTCTCTGTCCTTTTCACTATTCTGAAAACTATGCCCAAATTCTATAAAGTTCAAACAGTTTTTGAGTTTTAAAAACTTAATCCATTTCTCCCTTATTTTTTGCATATCTTTATACCTCATTCTGAAATAAATTTGAGCGCAGGTGTGCTGATGTACAGCCAAAAGAGGGATTTTTTCTATGTTACTTCTCATCTACGAGGCTAAAAGAATTTTCTTTAAAATTAAAATGTCATTTCTGCTACATATTTCTTGAAAAATACTCCACAACCGTTTGAACCCACTAGCACTCAAATGACTTAACTGGTAAGTGGTAAGAAACTGGCAGAGGCAGAAATGGCACTCTTGTCTCCTGGAGTGCAAAATTCTAACCATTAAACCTAATGCCCACCCATTCGTTTTTCTGACTTATTTTGTAGTCTTTACATTCCTGATAATTTTGTAGCAATTCAGAATCCATCCGGCCATAAGACTGGTAGAAATGAGGGGAATTTGTGACTGATGCTGTCAGCTAAGACAGCAAATACAGAGAGACACACAGTCGTCTTCCAAAAATCTTGCAGTCGTGTCCCATGTCACAAATGTTTCCATGACTAATGCACAGCAGTCCGGCAGTAACTAGACAGACCACAGACCTCTGCTGCAAAATCCAAGAAAATGTAATGAGAGACCCTTCTCACCAGTGCACCATCTGTTCTTTCTGTGCGAGGATATAAAGCTGTTTTGTTATTTACATTAAAAAAACCAGCAAAGATCCAAATGATGGTGATTTGTGTTTATTAAGATCTGATGTATCATCAGGGGGATTTTCAGCAGAACTAGAATGCAGATGCTCAAAATGTACTTTAGAAAGAGAGAGCCCTGTATGGGTCAGGAACATACTGCACAGGGTAGAAAGAGCCATTAATAATTTTGGCTGGTTTTTCGTTACAACATGCTGGTTAAATAAGCTTGTTTATGCTTCATTCCTTTTTAATTTAGCGGGGCTTCTTTCCCAATCATACAAATGCCTTTCAGCTGATCTACCATGGGTCAATACTGTCAAGTGGCCAAAAGCATCATATGGGCATACTGGGACTCCTGTAGTCCTTGGACTATTTTGTCTAATTTTTACTCTCTCTAAGATCCTAAGTCCTGAAAATGCCCTGGATACTAATGAAAAGAGCTGCAGCTCGATCTCTTGGCTTAAGAACTCTGCATTAAAGAGCAGAATGGTTTGTCCCTCATCCCATAGCAAAGTTTAACTTCTCACGCTGCTGTCATTTTGACAAAGCGAAACAAATGTAGAATTTTGCTGTTTAAATCTCAAGTCACAGGGAACTTGTGGCAAATTGAAAGTGAATACAATTTGTTCATTAACACCTAATGTTTTGAAATAGTTTATCATATAAACATTTCCTGGAAAACAAAAGCCACTTATGTGCAGGCAACCTATAAAATGTTACTTGTTTATCTAATAAACTACCCTGGGGCCAACAAGTACATTAGCATTGCACAAACTTTCTGACTTATTCATCATCACTATTTATTATTAAAACTTTATCTGTTTCAACTTAGTGAATAGCTGCCTTGGGATACACTGCTCAGAGCAGAAGCAACAAAATAAAGTTTACGCAATTTGCATAATATTGTACAACGGATATTAGCTTAGAACAATATGAATCCCCTGGATCATTTGCACAGCCCCTTTGGTGTTTAATGTTGGTAAATATTTAAATAACAGCAAGCCTATATAATTATAAAGATTCCTCTTCCTAATCTGCACAGATTGCACAAAATGTTGTAAATCATGTCTGTTCCACAGTCTTAGCCAGCCTAAGAACAGAGAGACGATTTAGCTGTGCTTGTTACCTTTTCTGGGAATTTTATGACCCATCATTCAACAGCTTGTTGGCGTCCAAGCAGAGCGTACACACAACTGAGCACTGCAGAGTACGTACACCGCATAGGACTTGAGTGCAGCATGCTTGAAAAGCCAAGGAGCGTTTTCTTCATTGTTCTGTTGTGGTTTTTTCATTACTACAAATCATACGTAAATCAGTGCTACTCAGATGTACGAGAGTTTTATACTTGCTCTGTATTAATGTTGCACTGATGTACAAAGTGCTGGATAAAATTAAATAAGATGAGTTTTGTTTTTTTTTCACAGAATTAGGATCACTTTTGGAAGGGGACGTCACCACGCAGTGTAGATTAAACTGTTCAGTACTGGGAAAAATACCATTTGCTTGTAGATACACATTTAAGGGCCTGATTCTCAAAACGGCAGAACACCTTGGGATTTATGATGTTCTGCGGAATGGAAGAACTCTTGTAAACCATAAGATCCTTCCTGAGACTCTGATTATGAAATTCAAGGCCTTCATAAATCAATTGTTTGCACATTCACATTTTTTTTTTAACATTTCTTTCTGTGTTATGTTCAGTTAAAGATCAGTTCCATCCACTACTGACCGAAGCTGGGATGTGTTCTACATTACGTAAAATGCTTAGTACCCGCAAGGAGCAAGAAAAGTTTTAAGGTCCTCTGAAAGTGTGGTCTGGTGGGTGATGTACTGGATAAAGTCACAAGAGATCTGGGATCTAGTTCTGACTCTGACACCAACCCACCTGTCAATCAAGTGTTCTCTACTTTCCCCTTCTGTAGAATGAGAATAAAAATTATAGTTTAAAATCTTCAGTGTAGTCAGGTATATGCACCTTTTTGGATCTACAGATAATTGCACCTCTACTATTGTAACAAACTAAATTACAATCAAATCAAGATAAAAACAAATCAATTCTTAGTGCATCAGTGGTTCTAAATTTATCGAAACCAACATAGCTAATTTCTAATCCAGCTCATAAAATAGCCCAATATCACCATCGTATTTTTGTGACTGGTACAAGACACAGATAACTATTTTTAAAACAGTTTCTCTTTTTCATGTCAGTCAGTGGACCATCTCGGTGGGCTTATGCTAGTTCAGTAGGCAAACCCGATTAATCCACTGCTTCCATCACACTGTTCAGGAAAGCAAAAATAAAAGAAAGGGAGAAAAAGATGTTTTGAGGATTCTAACATATTTGTCACCTTTCCCCTTAAAGACACACACTGGGATTTAAAGAGATACTCTTTTTTGTTGTTGTTTTAAATAGACTAAAATGAGTATCTGTGGAGTAAACAGAGTATCTCACCCTTGAAGACTGATTATGTTTCTTTCACTCATGAGAAAGGCCTTCATAATTCATTCATACCTGAGGGTCTGGTGAGTTATGGGTCCTTCACACATTTGAAAGAAACATAATACTCACCCTTCATGGATGACGTCTCCTATACGTATTTAAATTGTAAAATTAAAGTGTAGAGGTTTTGAAGGCATGTTCTACATGTCAAACATAAATGCAAGCACAGAGTGTTTCCCTCTCCTCTTTGGAGGGTCTGTGAGACCTTAGGAGGACACGACAACATGAAATATTGCAGTGGAAACAAACATAGGGTGTGCTGTATGCAAGACAAGAGAAGAAATAAGAAATTAAGTTTTGCATTGATCTGTGTCTGCAGGATGCACTGTTATAGCCTTCTTTGCAATGATTTAGATGCATTTCTTTTATACTTTCAATACTATTAGAATATGAGAATTTCACCTTAAAGTGTCAGCATTATGTCAGCAAAACATCCTGATCTTGAACAAACATTTTAAGCACTAAAAGAGCTAGAAATTCACGTGTAGAGGAGAGTGAGGGGACATAATAAGGTAATAAGCATTACATAGACTTTGCAAATACTTTACTGAAAATATCACACAGGTGCCTCATTTTATTGAGATTTGAACACAGTTCACCAAATTTCCTCTGTGTTCTACCTAACATTTACAGTTATCTTTTAGATAACCATCACGTGACACTAATTGGGACACTGTCCTTCAAACTAGTTCCTGAAAGCCCCTGTAGAAAATTAAGATAATGAGAATCCACATTTTAAAAAGACCATCCACAGTTGCTACACAGACATGTCACCATCACCATCTGCTTTTCCTGAGGGTTCAAGATTATATGGATGTCAAAAGTATTTAAGTCATTGGTCCAGCCAGTGCAACTCTTCAGGAAAAACATGCACCATCCTGTCCTCCAAATACTCGTAAAGTTACGAACACCCAGTGAAGGCAGGGAGTTCATTCCATTGCGGTCCCAGCCCCCGGTTTCACACAGACTGTCACACGGGGGAACGTGATGCTTCAGCGGGGCTCCAGGCAAGGAGAAGGTGTGGGCTGTGCAGCACTCGCCGCCCGAACCCCTCTGCGCAGCCACGCACCACGCGTTACAGCGCCCAACCTGCGACCTCATGGCACTTCTTTACCCTCAACGGCTCCACTGATGTCAACCCACAAAAAAAAATATTCGCACGGCAATTAAGCACGCGTGTAAGTATTTGGAGAGCTGTCGAAATAACATTTCACTGTCAATAACACATACAAATGTGTTCCTCAGATACAACTCGACTGCTCACGCCCCTGAATGCATCACTAATCGTTGTGATGCAGATGAAAATACGGTATGTAACCAAGTGACAAACGAGCACTTAGACAGTTCAGAGTAAAAGATGAAGGAAAAATAAGGGGACAGATGTTGTGCAGAAACATTTTAAATAAATGGACAAAGTGTCACAGTAGAAACAGAACTGTCAGCTTAGAAAGATACTAGATTATATACAGAGATCAACTGTGAGACCACCAGAGACACACATCGGTCAGCATCACAGGGCTGGAAACGGACAGAAAGTCATAAAAGAATGGTGAAATCTGGAAGGAATTCCTGTTCAGAAATAAAACAATTAGAAGGAACAATTAACTCATCCATTTTGTGGAGAAGTCTTGTCAGCACACAGCCTGAGTAACATTAAAATGGTAGTTACCAGTGATTCTAATACATTAAGGCAGCATAGAATAATTCTGGTTTATTGAGCTCATTACTGCACTTCTGTGCTCCCAACACTTTAATCTGTTACTGGCAGAAAATATTAATGCAATCCTTCAGAGAGAGGAAATCAGCATTGTCCTTTCCTAGTGCCCCCCCATACCCATGACAAACGCCGGGACCTGCGCTGAGGTTTGGCTAAAGGCACGAGCCCGCATGTGTCTGGCTAGTCTGAAGCTGTCACACACAGCTGTGGTCAGAAGGCTGCATACAGAAACCAGGANAGGGAAGAAAAGATGAGAACCCTGATCGGCTTCTGCTGGTGTCCTTCATACAGGGAAGAGAGCAGCGCAAGCTCTTTCCCCACCTCCTTAAGATCAGGCAGAAGAGAAAAGATTAAATACTGTATTCTTCTGCCTTTTCTTTCGTTTGTGGTGTTTTTAAACAAGAGATGAGTCAATGAGGAGCATCTCTTGGTGGTGAGAGGGGGCAGAACTAGATGGAACGTGAGTGGTGCCACAGAGGTGAGTTAACTCTCTGATCCTGTTATTGGTATTGACCAGCAACAAACTGTATTCCCTTTGTATTGCATGGCAAGAAGAAAAGAAAAGAGAAGGGACTGTGACCCCAAGGCTCACCATACAAGATAGTAAATGAAGGCTAAAGTAGTCTTCTTTGGTCCACCTGGGAGAAACCAGAAAGTCTTTTCACTAAAGAGAATGCTCATGAAAGGAAGGAGGAGAAACGGAAGCTTTTGAGGAGAAAACAACATGCTTTAGTTTTCTTAGGGCAGAAGAAGGTTGGATGAAGTAGAAACAAATCCTTCTCTTCTTATTTCCAAGGAAAGAAAGGCTATAAGAATATTCCATAGTCCTTGTAGAGTGCCCTGTTTAAATGGGGAATGAGGACGATGGACTGACGAGCTGAGATGATCAAGTTTTCTTTTTAAAAACAAAAAGTGTTTAAAATGAAGGAAGATAGACTACAGTAGTATCCCTTTTAAATAGGAAGGCTTTTGGCTCTCAAATTTTCCAAGTTTTGTAGAAAAGCTTAAAGCACCAAGTATTATATAGGAAATTTATTTAATTTTTTGAAATATTTACTCCTCAAACAAATTAGCAGAGTTTTCTGTAAACAGGAGAAGCAGCAAATGTTGCTTTGGCAAGATTTGAAAGGAAAATGGTAGTGATCCAGAAGCATCTTTTTATATACATTAAGACTACAGCAAGACGTCTCACACAACACTTGTAGTTTACTGCTTCTTAAGACATTTTGCACCTTAAGGGAACCTACGGAAGAGTCGCTTGGTCTCACCTTCTGACTCTTACTCTGTTGTCTCACTATATACTCTTTCTGTATGGTCATTAATCTTTCTCTCACGCCCTTGCTTGAAATAAAAACGACGATGTACTCTAAGGAATACATATTTTTGGATGTAGATTAGAGAAGGTAAAAAAAGAGGAATTCCAGAAGAGGAGCCCATTTGGCACAATATTCTGTCTGCAAAGCTGCCACGAGCAATTCCTTCAGACACAGAGGCAAGTAAGAAATTATCTTTCTCAAATACAATTCACTCAAAGTTTGTTTCTTCTTACATTCCTTCTTACATTAAATGAGAGATTAATTTTATCATCTACCTTCTCTGTGGGAAAAGTCTCCTTGATACAAATTCTTCTCTTTTTGGCCTGTATATAGCATTTGTATTTTCAAGCAAGTGAGCCTTTTTAATGTGCAATGCAGGTGATACTGTAACCATCCTACATTCTTGGAGCTTCCGCAGCAAATGTGCTCTTTAGTACCACGGCAACTGAATTTAAAGAGTGGCTGCCTAGAATCAGAACTCTGCACCACTTCTAAATGAAGCATATGGCGGGGAATTTCAAGAGGATACTAGAGGACATACAAGTTAATTAGTGTCAGAATTTTTATAAATCTGTGTCAGAAGTTCTGAAATAATGTGTACACTGTAGAAAACAGAAAATTTGAACCTAACGTAGAATTAGTGGAGATACTTCCATCCACTGAATGATAAAGAAGTGTAGAGTTACGGGTTCTGTTTTCAGTAATACATTTTGTTTCATATACCAATTTCCAAATTATAATTCCTTACCAACACATATTTAATAAAAATTATCATAACATAACTCCAAATTATATTTTTAAAAATTAGATTTGTTTTTATGACACAGTTTATCAAATAGCAAGGAAAATTAAAAATATCCTAGAAGAAAATCAACTGAAAGATTTTGAACAGAACTGATCAAACACTTTGGTGTTGTAATGCAGACAAGAACAGAGAGTTGGGATCGGAAGGATGTATAATCATGTCAGTCCGACAATATTTGTAGTGTTTAGCTGTATCTGAATGGGAAAAGTAAGCCTGGGCTTCCCCCTCACTGTCATCCATGGCTGTGTTCTGAAACACTTGGAAGGATTTGCTCTGAAAACTGCAGGTCTCTTCTCACTGACTGAAAACAGCCAGGGAATGCAAAGGCTCACAAAGACTAAAGGTCTGGGAAGCTAAGCTCAGCGGAAACCTTGAACGCTTTCATCAAGTGGATAAAAAATAATCACATGAGCCTTTTTTTTGCAATCGTCTTACTTTTCTATAAAAGTCTACGGGCGAGTTCACACGCGTCCTCTCTCATCTTTTACTGAGTTTCCTGGACGTATCCTACAATGAAGGGGATGTTGAGTCTGTCCTAGAGATGGCACTGTTGCATTTCTGTCATTACCGGCAGTTTGGTAATGGAAGAGTCCTAACTGGGGGGAAAAAAGGAAATTAAACTATGCATCAACTGTCACGTTTCAGTATTTGTAATGTTAAGTTGCTCCTAAACATCAAAACCCCCTCACCTTTTTTCCTGTCAAACTCAGATAACTTTGTTAGTCTACCTAAACTAAGAAAAAAGGAAAAGATTATATCTGACTGAGTAACAAATTAGGGCATTTTGCTCTTTGAAAAATGAATTTGTTCAAATAATTATCTTAAGTATAATTTTTATATGAAAAAAATAACTTAGATTAATTTAAATACCAAGACTCCAGTTACATTTGCTCTGCTGCTTTAGACATTACATTTTATTTTTATGCATGTGTGGGAGTGGGCGTATAAGTGTTACCTTCTGGGAGCAACACCGACTGAGCACACTCAATCTGAGACACCGAGGAACGCCAGGAGTTTAAGCTTCCTGCCTTGGTGGTGTCATTTAGTGGCTGACAGACCAAGATGTAAAGCAATCCAGAGTCAAAACTTAAGACTTCAGCTCTTAAAACCCATAAATCCCAAACTTAACAGTTTAGATTCTTGTTCTGTGAGCTGCCCAGTTCTCCAAAGCGGGAAACTCTCCTTTCGGAAGTAGGCACCTACTTAACTGGTCACATCACAAAGTCCTGGCTCTGCCTGAGGCGACATCAGGTATTCCCACGGAGTCCCCTGCTCTTACACCCGGCTCCTACTCATTAGTCCATCAGGCAGGAATGGGCTGATTGATAAATAAGGCTACGGAAACATGCCAGAGTTAGAAACTAGCAGATAATAGCAACGGTGAGGGAAGTCCCCAAACCCAAGCTGATTTCTCAGAGCCAGGAAGGATCAAAACCAGAGCTCTGCCTCTTGGCTTGCATGAATAAAAGCGACAGCAACCAACCAGAGCAGATCACGTGAAAGCTTCTTTTGCCCGCTTCTCCGGAAAGCAACATCTGACCTTGTGGCTTGTCTGTTAGTTACTTTGATAAAACTGAGTTCATTTGCTAAGTAGAAGAGATGTATTGTGGGCATGAATTGATCAGCTCAACTGCCTCAACTCAGCCAAGCTGTCTGCACAGCTACAGTTCTTTCAACAACTCTCTTTAAATAAAATGTACCATTGTAGGTTTATATTTAAAAAGGAATTCAGTGATGAGGTGACCTTGTACAGCCAAGTCAAGCATATAAATCAGTTAAGAGTATTGAAATCCTTGGAGGACACACTTTTTCTTGCTCACTAGTGCTTACTTTTTTCCTAGATATGATTTAATGGGGCATTTACAGACTGATAGCAGCTTTTTGTTACAACTCAGCGTACAAAAGCTAAATACCTGATTAACTGCTCTGCAGGACCAGATCCTCCGTTTCATACTATTTAAAAGAAATAGCTCCTGTGGAGTAAAGAGACTTAATCCAAAGTTTTATCAAATTAAAGTTATTAAAAATTATTTGTTTATAAAATCACTATGCTAGAATTATATATGGTTGGTTGGTACAATTTTTAGCACATACCTAAGAAATTAAACACATATAGTCTTTTAAAAGTGACGGCTTTGCCAACCAAGCATAGTGGCTTTTTGCCTAAAGGACTTGGAAAAATGATTGCATAAAAAAGTACAAATTTTTATATGACAGTAGGCTACTGTCATTAAAGCTGAAATGTATCATGGAGTAGGCAGGTACAGGAAAGCAATCTGTGTTTTTTGGCAGACAGAAGTAACAGGTGATTCTTTTGTGCCCTTGTGTTCACGTTGGAAAGACACTACATTGCAGCATCAAACGTGGACTCCGGAAGCCTCTGAAACAGATTGTTGGGCTCTAAAACGTAACCCTAACATGTTATTAAATATGCTTTGCATACCAAGGAGAAGATACGCTTCCATTATAACAAAGTTCGGAATAACGTGTTTGCAAGATCTTTCTGAATTCTATGTGCCATGAAAAATGGTGCCTACATGCTCTGCTTACGGGTGGAACAGGGAACACATGCAAACACACACATTAGAAAGCTTTGTGCTCTTTCCTTCACATAAACTGTTCGATGAATGCCACGCTTCCATTTTAGGAGAGCTTAGAGCTGAAGTTTCATAATGAATTGTGTAAGGCACTGCAGCTGAAAAGACATTATCTTTAAAGACAAAGGGAGAAAAATAGCTTCAAGACATTCTGTCCCCTCTAACCTACATGCCCCTATTCCCCTTAATGCTGTAGGCTATTTTGTCCACAACAGATAAATACAACTAACTTCTTAGTCCCAGGAAGCAAGCACAATTCAATATTGCACCTGTAAACAGTTATGCATTTCTATAGCAACTAATGAATGCCAATGTGACCAAAGAATCCCCTTTATTATAAAAAACCACAACCAGTACTGTAAGGGGAAAATCCATTACTGATGAAATACCCAATTCCAGGTGGAAAGGTCAGAATCGCTCCTGGGTTCTCAACATCGGATGCGCTTACCTTTGGGCACTTCAGCAATCCACCGAAATGCTCAAACTGCTTTTTTTTTTATACCACCCACAGGCTGCTACTTGAGGAACAAAATTTTTCACAGTCTTATAAAGAATGACACTAGAGTGAAATCTGAGGGGCTGTAATGATCATGTAATTTTTTCCCTCTCCTTATTGTTTCAGAGAATCTTGAAAGCGGTAAAAACAGGATCTTCATTAAAATGTGACAAAGTAGCCTGTGAATGTGAAGTTTTGGGAAATAACTCTCTGAGAACCCCTCATGGCCAAAACCCTGACTGCCTTGTTTGGACACAGTATAACCCATTCTAGTTTGGTAGCCCAAGTTATCAATTATGAGCCCCAGCACTTCAGCTGTTATCAGTACGGTTTCCATGGAGTTTAACACCGTGCACCCTCAGGCCCATGGAGAATACCAGGGGTGTTTCGTAGAAGCAGTGCAAATGAAAAATGCTAGGGCAGGTTTTCAAATTGAGTTCGGAATTGGTACAGGTCCAGTAAGAAAATCACAATGCCACCACAGGTTAATCCGTATCTCCTCGCCTCATCTGTATCTAGGAAAAAATCGCAAAGTATATAAAACACAAAGCACAGGTCCTGCCAGTTCATGCTAATGATCTGTATTGCTGCTCCTTGTAGGGTAGGAAACAGCAATTCTATTATTCATAATTATGCCTTATCTATTTCCCACTCCTGTTTTACTTGGAAATAATTTTAATTAATCTGGTTTCCTTCTCGCACCATACCTCTTAGTAGAATTGCTGGGCAGAGCTAAAATCACGTTACAAGTGTCTGTCTAGAGACTACTTATTTAGAAGGTATTGCATATAATGGATGTGAATAATTTTCAGCACCTTTTGTATTCAGGATTCAGGTTAAAATGGTATTTGTTAGGAAAAACATTAGGACAAAAGTATCTGCATTGTCACAATCTGGCAAAGAACCGATGATAAATTAGCTGGGCAGCACTCATCAGAATTGACTGACCCTTGCAGACTTGGGCACAGCTCATGGCGTTCAGTCCCAGCGATCTCGGAGTACGGAGGCAGAGGTCAGGACTGGTGCTGGATATTTGAGCCGAAAGAAGATTCATTGCTGAACTAATGATGGTTTGTTATAACATGCTGAATGCAGTTCAAAACACTATCTTCTGCAAGACCCCATGGAGTCGTACCCGACTTCCGCAGGACCACAAGCACACCTATGCCCTGCAGAATATGATGGTGTAGCTACAAAAGCAGCACAGGCAGGTCCGCACGCTGTCACGGGCAGGCCAATTTGTCTTATCAAAGATGCCATCAAATACCATGCTTCCGGTATTTGAGATAATTTGGAGAACTATAAGACAGAAACCCTTTGCACAGTACAGACAAATCCTAAACTTCATAGTTCCAAGTGATTTTGGAACTAGGAATCTGGAGAACACAAATGTTTGCTTCCGTTTTCATGTTAACCACTGTCCCGAATCTGTTCAGCAATCTCCACAGCGACACGACCTCCCCGCAGTCCTGCGAGCTCTCAGGGAACGCAGCCATAACGTAGACTAGGAAAGGCAAAGCCCAGAATTCCTCAGGTAAATAACTGCAGAATGGGAATCAAAATCCAATGTACTCCACACGCTCAACTCTTTTAATATCTCCAAACTGGTGATAAAGACAAAATTCTCCACATAGCCAAAGGTGTATAAAGTATTCTCGATTAGCTAAGGTGAAGGATGAAACATTGGACATTAACTGGAAATAGTTTATAAGTGGGCTGTTTTTCAAATGCAGCCTGCAAGTGTTTCAGCAGGAAATATTTTGGCCCAGATTTTCAACGGTGCTCAACACTTTAAAAATCCATTGATACTGAGTATGCTTTGCTAAAATTGATATTTGTACCAATTTGAGCACATAATGTCTCCTTCACTAATAAATTATGTTTCAAATCTAGAAACCTGAGATAATTCCAATCTAATTGAGAACAAGTTCCGGATTCCCTAACTGTATGATAAAAAACCACATTACAAATAGCCAATAGAGAGAAAAACCCCCAAATCCTCCAGTGAAACAATACACAAGTGGTACTCTTAAAAGGTGTTCCCATGAAGAACTACTTTGTCTCTAATACTGTGCAAATACCCAGCATCTGGATCCATATAAATTGCCATGAAGATTCATCATGCTTTCTTGAAACGTCCCTGTAAGAAACTGCAGTTGTAGGAGTTGTCTGGTATGAGATACTGCTACAAATAAATCTGACAAGCAAACAGCTACAGCAAAATGGATTGCATCTGATAGAGTGTCAGCCTGCTCAGTAATCTGCGGTCTTTTATGGCTGAAAAGAAGGAAAGAGCAATTTTTGCCAAAGAGTAAGATAGCTGATACAGTCAGTACTTAGGCACAACTATTTTAAAACACCCCCAAGTATTCCGTATATTCTTAACTGCCTGGTCACACAGTATGGTCAGTGAATCCTAATAGTCCTGAGCTCTAAGGTCTGGGGACAGAACGGGTAGATCTGGGTGTTAGCTCTGTATCCCGAACTCTCTTTTAGAGAATGCTCTACAGATACAACCCCCCCACTTAATTTTGCAAAGTGATACCTAGTGCTTTATTTGTTATAACTTCCCAGGAACGGCAATTTGAAAATGTACTTTAAAATATTTATTAAAGTGATAAATGATCTCTGACTCTTGGTTATTGTGTCTCAGAAAGATTAAGCTGTATGTGTGTAGAATTGTCTTCTCTCCCTTTTTCCAGTGAAAAAATGACTATTGGTTGATTGGTTTCTTTAATGAAATATGCCAACTGAAAAAGATATTTCTATACTGGATTGAGTGTATCCACTCTGAAGCGTCCTATCAGTTTGATATAACTGTTGTAAAATCACCTCTCACCTTCCTCTGAAATAACCTTCCTGCATACCCCAGGAATCTTCCGTTATCTTGTGATATTAAACCACATCCCAAACCCCAATGAAGGATAGCGTATCAACTTTAAAGTATAATACGAAAGATGCTTTTTAGACTCGATATTTTAATTATTTCATTTGCTGTCTGGCTACCATTCCTTATTTTGCAGGCGCGACGGGGAAATCTCTGCAGGTTTGGAGCTGTTGCCCCTCCACAGGAGTGCCAAGGCACTTCGCTGCGGTTCAGACCCCGCCGCAGCTGCCCAAGCTCCTGTTCACAAGCCCAGGCCCGCAACCGCCTCCAAAACCGTCTCCTTCTCTCATCCCCAGCGCTTTCGACTGCGGCCGGGCAGAAAGGAAAGCAATGTTGTGACTTCTGTGCTTTCATTTTTAGTTAAGGGTGATGATGCAGAAATTAAAAAAAAAAAGCTATTGAGAGGCAGCATGAGATACGAAAGAAAGCTCTAACCTTAGATTCAGCAGAGCTTAAACTGGCTTTGGGCTCAGCTCTTACTGGTCTTCGCCCATGAGCGAAGGCAGCTGCCCGCTATTTCTTTTGACTGTTTAGATCGTGCGATGCTGTGAGCCTGATGTGTTTCTCATTATACCTTGACCTTAGCACAGCAAGGCAATAATCTTGGATTAATGACACCATACTATAAATAAATAATACTTAAATATTGACTCTAATTAATGAATTTAAATTAACTAGCTTGATTGAGCCCGAAAGTCCATTTCAGTATTAGAGGCAAGAGCAAATACTCAAACTAGCAATTCTTAAAGCTATCTTATTTTTCATCTATGTCCAAGGTCTAACACCACGGAAAACGGCATATATTAAAATGTCTTAAAATGCATTATAGAATAAATGTTGCATGTGTTCATTCACGTGAAGAAAATACTACTCTAATAATAAGAGTATGAAACAGCCAGGCTATTCGAATATATTGGCTGTTTATGCAACATTTCTTATACCACAACTGTGCATTTGTTCCTGTGATTACTGTAAATTATTTAAATATACGTTAGATCAATACAGAATGTTGAAATAAAGATCAAGGAAATTCAAACATCAGAACCATTCTTTAAAAAAAACTGGAAACATATGTATCCTCACAGAAGATTAAGTGTTTAAAAATACAGTCTATAAAACCAAAACAAATTCATAGCACAAGACTGAAAGTTTTGAGTGTACCTAATTCAAACTAACTAATAATTTAAATATTTTCGCATTGTGTTCTAACAGCCAAATATTAATTCAACGTGTGCACATCTGCAAGGCTGTTTAACAAGAAGAGGCAGAGAAATAATTCAAATGACAGCTACTGTGTTTTACTGCGTATTTGTGTGTATGGCAAAACTGTGTGTGAAAGGAACAAATACTTCTGCTTTTGGGGAAAACATAGGTCCTGATTTCGAGTTTCTGAAATTAGTTCTAGACACAGAATAATCGGGCCTTTTTTTTTGCTTTGCTTCACAAACAGAAGCCTCTTGCACACAATGCACTTTGAAAGCAAAATGTACTATTCTTAAGTACTAGAAAATAACACACTTATTTCAGAGGCAGAACATGTCACAAACACTGGCTATTTAACAAGGGGTCTTAAACATCAGCCTACTGAACAACTTTGTGTCCTTTTTCAAAGAAAATGTACACTCTTCAGTAAACCACATAAATCAGATTAAAGGAAATATATGAAGAAAGAAGGAAAAAATTCAGTCCAATTCTATACCTTTATATAGCTTTTTATAGTACAGCATATACACAAAAAGGCACTGCAGTGACTAACATTTGCATCTCAACTAAAAAAAGAAAACAGTGACTTGCCCCCCATTTGCCCCTCTGGAATCAGAGATCATGCTCTCTTTAAAAGTGCATCGCATACAAGCGGGATGCCACACTTCTTCAGCTGCAAAACTGCACAGACCAAGCTGTTCCTCTGAGTTTGGTGCCAGAATTCCCCATTCCCTCCCCTCTACCACCACTTAAAAATTATTTGCTTACAAGGGCTTTGTCTATTCAACAAATACCTGGTGCAGAAGGAAAGCATCAGCAGAAGGAAGCAGTCATCGTTATTTGTTATTTGTTGACAACTTGTGTAGCTTGGGGTTTTACTCTGGACTGAATTTAGTCCAATTTTGGACCCCCCCAACACACACAGAGACCGACGCTGCCTGAAGAGCAAGTGCTGGACTTCGCATCCCCAGTGACTGCTGGACGGCACGTGGTCCGCTTCAATAGCAGGGCTTCTGATTTATTTTTCTCAGAAAAGAATCTAGTTTGGACTTCCCCAAACCATTCTGCAGCTGAAGCAACACGTGGCAAGAGGGGAGAAGGGGAGAATCCGTTTACGAACCGCACCGCTGCTCTGAACGGAGAGGGGAATGGAGACACGGCCCGTTAGGGTGAAACGGGTCATTTTCTAGAAGGCTGGGGAAAAGCAGAATCTATCTGAAATTACATTTTATATTGTCAGCAGTGGCCAGTTCAATGAAGCAACATATATAGTACAAGAATTGAAACCACTGGAGTATATTCCAGTTTTGGAAGGTGACAGCAAAGAACATGCAAGATGAAAGTAGTGTCTTCATGTTAAAGTGCTCATTCCTCTGGCAATCAACAGGACATACTTGGTGACTGAACAGTACTAGGCTGTGAGCCTCAGACACACATTTGGAAGCAGGTGAGGAAGAGCTCTTTAAAATAGAGTAAAAAACAGATGGGAAAGCATTTCTGAAAGATGTCACATATAACATCTTATTATTGTAGTATAATACTCATCTGAGCATGTCCTGCTTTTATGTAACAAATTAAATCTGTGAATGGCTTTTTCTGGGTTTTGTTGGTTTGGGATTTTTAGTGGGGTTTTTTGTTGTTGTTTTCAAATTCATTTCTGTTTGTTGGATTCCATATGCATCCCACACATCTGCCAGCATTAGGGTTTGCTTTGTGTCTTTGGTGCTGATTCAACAGCTTTTCCATTTACAAGGTTAAATTTCCCTCTGTATAATAGAGCAGGAATACTGAAGTCTCTGGAAACATTAAGATTGCACTGAGCTATGACAACTGTTCTTGCTAACTTTGCTGCTCACCAGTGCTGAGGCTTTCTACTGAGCAGAGAATTAACATCTGCTGTCACAAGCTGATTCCAGAAGTGACAGTAAGTTGCAAACTGAAAAATGTTGGCACGATTTCTCTGTATCCCTCACACTGAAGACAACTTATGGAATTCACTGTCTGTGTGCAAGGGAGGCAGTGTTCAGTAATTAATGGCATATTTAAAATCTGTGGCACACATTTGCATTTGTCTCTAGAGAAAGAATAAGATGACAGCATCTAGGTAAATACTAAGCAGAATTTCACACTCTCAGGGTTCTTCCGTCTCAGTAATCTGTAAGCTTGCTGTAACCAACTGAAGATTATATTTGCCCCACTGGGAAAAAAATAATCTTTATTAAAAAGTTTTCTGACAGTTTGTGCTGTCCTATTTTTTTTTCCTTTCAATTAATCGATTTGCAATTCAGGAAAAGAATCTAAAGGAAGATTAGAACCTCACCCTCAGCTTCCAGGGGATGGCACCAGGTGGAGACCTGGCTGGTTCATCCTCTGCCACTTTTACCTCTTATTTTGAAATCTACTGGAGGTGAGAGGATACTCGGTTCCCTGTGAAAGTGTCAGCTTTTTAGAGGTCAATAAAGCCTTCACTGCTTTCCAGGTGAACAACTGATACAGAATGAGAAGTGACTTAAATGATCAATGCCCAGAAGTAAGAGACAAGTTTGAAGACTGAAATGTTTGTCTCATTAGGTTTGGCTCATTGATGCAACATGATTGGATCTCTAGATAACATTAATAATTAAGTGAAGACAGCCATCTGTTCAGCTGTCTGTAGGAAATGAACCCGTAGTCTTGAGCACAGCTATAACTGCTCAAAATACCTACATAAAACTTCTCTTAAAGAAAACGAGGCAGTTGTAACCCCCAACGGCTTCACGACTGTGTCAGGAATACACAGGTATCTCATACCGGGTGTTGGGCTGACCTGCACCACGCTGCGAGCAGCACTGGTGAACAAGCTAAGACTAAATCGCACCTCCTCTGCCAGCGTGGTACTTCGTGGTATTTCTCTTCCCTGCAGCTATTTAAAGAAGAATATGGAGAAATATCCCAGCCACTCGCACGGCAAGAAGAGGGAAGTCCAGCTTCATCTGTTTGCTCTCAGAAGACATGGGGAAGCTGTCGTTTCAAACCATGTTTTAAATAAGTGTGTGGGAGTATGTGTGAGACGGAGGAAAGATAAGAGAACTTAGATAAGACAAAGACAAGCTTTTCCTACACAAAACCTATTCTTTTGTTGCTCCTTCTAGTTCTGCCTCCTCCTCTCCGAAGTTTCCACTTCCTTTCTCATGTTAAGGCTTCCTACAGCCCCAGGTATCTCTGGCAACAGGCTGGGCTAAACAAGAGCGAAACTTGAAGACACACAGAACACATCGGTAATTTCACACAGGAAAAACATATTCAGCCGGCAGCCTTCAACGAGGAGCACTAAGTAACAGCTTCTGAAACCTTCCTGGTAAAGTAAAAAAACCCCTGACTGACAATTCATTCCTCATAATATGGTAAGATTGATTGCCTTAGAAAGCCTATGAAATCACATTCACAGTGATATTATTTGAAGGCTCTGTATAATTCATCGACCGCCCTGTCATGCATTGTGCATGGGATGTTATATTTTGGACACATTGGGAAGTATTAGATAAAAAACTACTTAGTATGATGCAGCCCAGATGTAAAAAAGTGCATTGCTCGGGACTACATGATTCAGTGAGAAAATATAAATGGGAAATTACTGGAGCTGAAATTTTATTGCAAAGTTATTTATCTTTGTTGTTACTTTCTGAATCCTTTTGTGCTTATTGTTTGCTACAACGGATAGAGCAACCCTTACTTACACTTTAAGCTGAGGATTATGAAGGTGGAAGTAGCCACTGCATACCAAAAAAAGAGATCAACATGTGGTCCAAGTTGGTCTTTATTCTCTTAATGATTGAAATGGTATTTTTTATATGTATGTCTATATGTGTTTATGCACACACAGTCACACACACATATATCCATTCAGTCTGACACAAATACCACGCACATATATCATTCAGTTCCAGAGTTACACTGCACATGAATAGTGATGCATTATTTTAAGAGAGAAAGATGTAAAGACTACCTGATCTTAAAAGAAAAGGAAGGGTCCTCTGACCGGGAGAAGAAGAAATTACACACATCTATAAATGCCCTGGCTCTCCATAGATTTTATAGTTAGCAATGCAAATGTTTATAAGAAAACCATACCTATTCATAAAGGCAAATACACGTGTGTCTATATATATCGCTTCTAGAGCATGCTTTCAGTTTCCATCATGGCAACGAAAGCCTGTTTTAGGACTTCAGTCGAGGCGCATCCCATGTACAATTTAGCTTGCCAAATTAACTTCATGTTCATGGAGCATCGATGTTCCAAAATTTCACAAATGGGCTTTTATTTGCATTCTGAGTGTAACTGCTGAGGGTCACAGCTCTACCTGTAAATCAGTCACATCCTGGCACTACGGGCCAAGGGTGCAGCTGGGCGCAGCCTGATTTTTACTTAGTCCTGTGCTAACTTCAGTTTCTCAGCATTTAAACTTCTGAACTGTCTTTTCAGAGGTCATGAGAGAAATATGCACACAGTTTGCAGTGAGAAAACAATGAGGCATCGACTGACTGCAGTATGCGACCATAAAACATCTTTGCATCACTAATTCCAAAGCCATCCTTATTTCTCTTTTATAAAGGTTCCCAGCATGTGATCCATCCCTCTGGAAGAAGACGGGAAGGAAAAGGACATTCACATTTAAATATCATAATCTCCAACTGGATTTCACTACCGCAAAGAGTAAAGGGAATTAGGGATATACAAAGGAGGCTTCAGCACAATATAAATCTCCAAAGGCTTGCCCTTTGCTCCAGCTGCTTCCCCAGTGGAGGCTGAGCAGACCGTAACTCAGGCTGGCTTGAACAGCGTCTTCAACAAATATGAGAAACTGAATTAAAAACAGGACATGGAGAATCCCATATGAAGCCCAGTGCTGAGCTCCTTGCATTATTTCTTATTCTCTATAGTCTGAAAGGATTACAATAGTGCTAATTTTTGTGAAGCCTCATGATGGCAAGTTGAGCAGGAAGCATACACCACATGGGGTTATGTGGCCATAACAGAACTCCCACAAGTTCAAAAAGAACCTAAAGATTCCATGAACGGCACACGGCTCTTTGTCTACAGGACAGCAGCAGAAATCTTGAAATACATAAGGAACCGGATTTGCCAGAACGTGGTAAATATCCTGGCAGTGCAGGACCTGGTAAGCGTGTAAAGTGTGAATACAATTAAAGAGGAAATCATAACTATAGGTTTTAAACAAGATACTTGCAAAGCTGTGCATGCTTATAGTTTCACAAATTGGAAACTTCCAGCTGGCAACTTCATTGTATATTAACCTTTGCTCAACGTATTGCTCTTAATTGCAGCAATATGACAATAATGTCAATTAAATGATATTGTAATTTATCTCACATAGGTATTTCTAAGGATCTACATAATAAAATGTAAGTGCAATTGCATTCCTGATAGTGATGTCTTGGAAATAAATCTAAAATTTGTATCAAATC
This sequence comes from Stercorarius parasiticus, assembly GCA_013396915.1. NCBI lineage: Eukaryota > Metazoa > Chordata > Aves > Charadriiformes > Stercorariidae > Stercorarius > Stercorarius parasiticus. The sequence goes on along the minus strand of VWZL01001006.1, from coordinate 632,388 downwards.
CTTACAGGATCTCTCAGCTTCAGGAAGAAGAGTTTTGAGATGTTGAGAAATAGGAACTTTTTTTCCCCAGTGAAAAGGTCCAATATGCTGACTCAGAGTAGTTAATGAACAGCTAAACAGATTCTGCATATAGTTAGGGAATGTATATTTGGTGTGAGAGGGTATTTGGAAGCTAAAGGGTAGGGAAGGAGAGAATTCTTGATTTGAAGAAGATAGTATCATTTAGTGCTTAGTACCAAAAAAAAAAAAATATTAAATTATTTCTAGCTTTTCCCTTGCCTGTCATTTTTCCTGTGCACGTCAAGTTGTGTGCAAGTCTACATGAATGAGCTATAATAAAATCCAACTCACAGAAATGGTATCAAGTTACTTAAGTGTGCCCAGAAAGAAGACACAGGAATGACAAATACTGCTTTTAACAAGGTAACACGTTCGTATTGGCTATTAATTGGTGCAATTTATTTATATTTTTATTAAAAAGACAGATTTACAACTGCATTTTCATTGTCCCAAATTCATGGGATATATAAAAAGACAGAAATGCCAAAGTTTGCCTATAGGTTGCCCAGCTCTTTAATCGAGTATAAGTATTAAACTAGACGTCCTTACAATTCAGTGCCATACTCATTTTTGTTGAAAAATTAATCTCAAAAGTTTTAGTCCTGCATGTATCTGCTGGCAAAACGCATTAATACACTGTTTAACAAAAGGGAACTACTTTAACCTTTTGTAAGGCTAAACCCATTTTCCAAAGGTTAATATTTAACATGGAGCGAGCACTGAACAAACTAAGATTTTACCCAGCCACTGTTAGCCGAGTCTTTAAAAACCACCTTTTCTGCATGAAAGGATGATTCCAAGTGACTAGACCCCAGGTATTCCGCTAGTTATTTAAGTAAATTCTTCCATCTATCTTTACTGAGCAAAGAACTGAAACATGCTTACACATGAAGTCATTTTAATAACAGACTCTTCGCAGCGGTGGATTGCTGAATTGGGGCTTTTCCCACTCATCCCAAAGTACACCTTTATGCCCTCACTGATATAATTTTTATTTGAACTGAAACAAAATACACCTCCAGAACAACTTAACTGTTGATTTTGTTACAGCAAACTACGCTTCGGTCTCCACAGGAAACAAAAGCTGGACCCTACGTGGGATTTCCAATACTGTAAATATTCATTGCTGTGGAAGATTAATTTCTTTTTTTTGTCTGTGCACACAGAGCCTTTCAAAGCACACTCGAGCGCCATGTAGCTAAGAAAAAAAATAAATTTCTCCTTACCCTTCCTCTTTTGACTTGAATTTATACTTTTTTTTTCCCCTAAAAAAGACAGTTTTTAATTGGACTGTCTCAGCGTGTTTTTTTTTCCATCTCACTGCAGCCATGCCTTGTGAAAAACCACCCTAGATTAGTCCAGCCTGAGTTTGCGCTAACTTCTTTTGTATCATGAACCGGACTGGCATCTTAACCTGAAGAGACGTGTCCTCTAAATGTGTTCTTGCTGTTGATTTTTTAAAATACTACCCTGTACAGAGAGCTCAGTAACATACTCTTAAATCCCTTCCAGCTCAGCCAGCCAGCCTCATAAACTTTGACAGTTTTATGAAAGAGCCCTAACTTTTCATTGTCTATCTACCTTCATCTTTCTTCATAAAAAGGAAAGTCTTTATCAATAATTCCTATATTTTACAAAATGTTTTTGGGCCCATACCGATTTGTGCCAGGATTTTTAAGTAAACAGTATTTGGAAAACACAACTAAAATACTTATGTTAAAAAGCGCTCCTTTGCAGCATTATAAATTTTCTTAATTTTGTGACTGTCTATGACCAAAGGGCCAAGAAGCTGGGCTGCAGGCTGCGCTCCTTGAGTTCCCAGCCCCGTTGGTGGCCCTGCCCCCTTCCAGCAGCTGACCAGGAAAACTCCTTCCTTTGTCCATAACTCCACTTTCCCACTCCCAAACCCCCGAACCAGCGAGAAGCCCCAATTAAAGCTTCAGGAAAACTACCAGTAACCACAGGCCAAGCTACTCGTGCACCTTACACTAGACAGCCTGTGCCTCACGTTTGAGACATTATGATTTTATGCAATGAAAAGCAATGGTTGCTCTAATTACGCTCTAATTAGTTCATTATTGACTGCAAAGGAAAGTGCGTATGTCTGTGCATGTGCTCCTCTGACAGGTATATGAAACTCAAAAAGAGAAGAGCAGAAGTACAATATTTTCAGACATTCCCAGACATACCAGCCAATATATCATTCCAATAAATTTGGGTTTTCAGATGAATATAAAAGCTGAACACATTCTATAGAATAGCTCTAGAAAAACTGCCAGAAATAAAAAGATCTTGAATGCACACTGTTTAATATATGATCACATCTCCGAGTACAGTAACTCAGAAGTGGGAGGGTACTGAGGGAATGTTAAATGTAGGGCATTATATATTAATATAATTTCTTTCTTTCCCCAAGATAAAGAATATTTTTGCTCACACAGCCTTAATTTAGATGGCCTGTCAAGTCCTCCTTTCTGCAGCGTCCTGATGAAAGACACTGATGTGGGCCAGCAGAGGCAGTACTGGGGCTTTTCAACTATTACTGTATAAATGTTAATGGATCTCCTCCAATAAAAGGCCGCAGCAAGCTCCCTCATCTAGACCCTCCATTATAACATCCATAAACTATCCGTTTGTTTGCTCCTGCTGAATCTCAGAACATTTTGGGATCTGCGGAAGTCAACATAAGGACTCATGCCGATTTCAGAGGGTGCTGTAGCAGTTCGTAATGCCTGGATCCTGCCCCGAATCCACCTTTGTTAACTGCTTCTGCATTGACCTTCTGCATTTGCTCGTGCAGAGCCTGAGCACGGCAGTGGATCTACGGCGAAACGGCGACGGGAGCGCAGCTTGGGGCGTGCAGACTCGGCCTGGCTGGCACACCGGCAGGGCCAGCCCTGGGCTCAGGGCAGGAGCCAGATCTGGGGACACAACGAAATTCCCGTGACACTGCTCCCTATCTTGCCTGCGTTAGAGCCCCGGAAAGCCAGGGAAACCCAAACAGCCTTGGGCATAGTCCATTGGGGCTGCCCAACGAGCACTGGGAGGGGGCTGGGGGTCACCAGTGAACACCATCAATCTTTCCATTTCCATACAAACAATCCAGCTTTCCGTGGGGCTCTGCATCCCTCCCAGCATTACTCTCGCCAGGTGAAAGCCCGTGTCTCTACTTGCCCTGCGGTAAACTGTGTTATGGCCTTATCTCCTCTGGGGAGTCACAATCCAATTTTCCCTGCGTCGGTGAGAAGACCTGAGCCTGCTCTGCCGCGCTAGTGCTGATACACCAAGAACTCTGCCTGCGTCTTCAGTCGTGATCGCACAAGTGTGTTATCAGAGTATGTTACAATCACAACTTTATTTTTCAGAGTAGACACATCTTGACGTTTTTCCTGTCATATTGCAGTAAACATTTGCTGGTTTGACCATCCCAATTAAGCTGTTCTTTCAGAGCCACACAGTGCCACAGTACAAAGCAGTTTTAAGCTCTTTTACAAACAAAACAGTTTATCATAATTAACTGCACGATAGGATAGAGCTCCCTAAAGACAACCATAAATATTGCTTCCTTGCTACTGACAGGCTGGCAATGAGGATTTGCCACTAGGTGAGAGAAACATCTATTTTTTACTACCTCAAGTAGCGGTGTGGGCTAAGCAGCGTAGTAATTGCACTGATTATACTCTTTACCTATTGATTTGATTGTGCAAAGAAATATGCAGTGACATCACTGGTGAGTGGTCTCTGCTGAGCGGGATCGGTGGTGATGCAGCAAGGACTGGAATGTTAATAACTTGCAGTAAAATCAGCCTATTTATGTCCTCATCAATCACTATCTCCACAGACACCAGAAATGCACTAAAAGAATTTGCATTGAAAGACTAGCTTTAATTAACTCTCACCCTCACTCAACACAGGAAAAACCGTGCCTGATCCAAACTGCTCTAAATGTGCTTTCTTATGCCGGCAAAGTGGTTTGATTTAGCAGTGTGCATGTCTCAGGTGGCTCGTGCAGACCAGCGTTCCCCAGCTGGGAGAGCCACAGGAAGGAATCAGAAGAGTCAGGAAGCTTTGAAAATTTTACTGTAATCTAAATCAAAGGAAAACATGTTCATCCACTCCCTTTACATCTTTATACTTCAGGGTCAAGTATTTTCTGTAAACTTTTCCAGACGCTGAGAACAAGATGCAGCCTCACCCTTGCCACTGAGACACTCAGCTCTCCCATGGTCAACGCAAACAGCGCAACGAAAAATGCCAGGAGGGAAATGGAAAGACTGTGGGATCTGGGGTGCTCAATCAGTATGGAGCAGAACAGCCATTTCAGTGTGAACAATTCCAAACAGATCTCTCTGATTGTTGGCACCTTCGTTTCCAGATGAAACTCTGAAGCCGGACTCCTCCGCGATCTGGACACAAGGAGTTCCTCTGGCAATGAGGGCCAGCGTGCTCGGGCTGCGAGACAACGTCCCTAAATAGTCACTTGGAAAGAACAGGAGATCTTGTGATGCAGAATGGTGAACGCAGCCCCAGACAACCAGGAAAATGGACTGACAGACAGCAAAAGAGGCAGTAGGCTAAGCCTGGGCACAAACCACAGTGGTGTTTTACTTCCAAGAAAGAAAGTACTGAAAAACAAATAAAATCTTAAGAATGAGAAAGCCATCGGCTCAAGATACATCACATGTTCACCAACTCAGATCCTTTTTTTATTTTCGTGCCACAACCCTTAATCCCTGGTGTCAAGAATCTCATCTAATTCTTTCATCTACATCCTGATGCTTCTTGACTATATTCTCCCCCATCGTTACGCAGGGGCGCATGCTCATTACCTGCTACATGAACCTGCTCTACAGTTTGTATTTGACTCCTGATTTCATAAGCCTTCAGATTAAGTCCTCTTATTGTTAGGCTCTTTTGGATCAACTTTATCAAGATTTTTATTTCTTCCTTGAGTTATTACTTTATTAAATTTAAATCTTTAATAAAGTCTTCTTTCCCCCATGACAATAAACTTAACATGAATAAACTTTTCTCACAACTTTTGCAATTTTCCAAGCCTGTTTTTTTTCTCATTCTAATCCGAAAGATTTCTACATAAAATGCATTATTTCTTTAGCGTACAAAAGAAATAAAAAAATAAATCTCACGAGTAGTATGAATCGTGTGTGAAATTCCTCTCTTCAGCATACCGTGTTCTAGGATTTACACACGATACCTGGCCTGTTGCTGGAATGCCTGTACTAGATTAGAGGCAACTACAGCAGTGACAATGTGATTTCAATTCCTATTGATTATATACACTTGTATTAGCAAAAGCCAGCTCCTCAGTTAGGCTTTGCTTATGTATGCTTACTGCAGAGTCCTTGTCACAGACTCTAGTGTTCGTGCTAATTGACAATGGCTTAATTTAGATTGTGATAGAACAGAACAAAATAACATCCCGAGTTCTTCTTTACCTTTCCTACTAAACAATGAACCAGGGCTTTGCTGTGACTTTCGCCTATGCTTTCCCGGCACCTCTCTGCGCAGCTCGGCTCCTGATCAATCTGGGGGAGCAGGCAACGACATCCTTCTTGAAACGGCAGGCTGCGCTTCTTCGGGAGCGTAAAATCCATGTAAGGTCATGCAAGCAACACTTGCGGTGCTGGGAACTCCATTATTCTTTGCCTAGATTCCCATCATACTTGCAAGTTAACCTCTCAAGTATGAGCTAATTAGAAATCGCCCATGAAATTAGCCAGACTAGCACCTCACATCTCTGTATTCTTCCTTCAAGCACTCTTGAGAGTCTGTCGTCTAGATCTAGTGGTTTGTCAATGGGAACTCAAGACGTTGTGGCTTTAATTAGGGATGTGCCGAAGTACCTGAGTTTAATGGAGATGCCTGGCAGATAGCTCGCTCTCCATCCCGCTTCGGTTTTAGCGGTTTCAGTACAGATGGATGTCCACAGTGATAGCCTGCATACACTTTACAGAACAGCTGATCTATTGAAGTGCTGCTGGTTCTGATTTGTGTCCCCGCTGCGCAGTGCCACGTTACAACACTTAAAAATCCCTATTATGCTGGGCCACACGGAGAGTTGATGTGATATAATGTGGCATGACACTGCATAAGCAAATTAATAGCTTAATAACATGACACCTGGTGTCCGCAATTACAGTGGCTACCGCTCGTAAGTTTGGCTCCTGGAAAAGGCAGGGATAATGAATTATTCATCAACTACTCTGATCATCAGATAATTCAGTACTCATATCTCCTTTGCCTTAAATAAGCCTTTTCACTGCTATTTACAATTATCCTTTTGCTTTATAAAGATAAATGCTAAGCAATTGGTAAATATCTCTGCCATTTCCCAAGTAAACTGAAGATAGTGAAAAATAATACTATTATATTTGCAATATATCAATTTTTTAATACTTGAATTAAGCTACAAGAAAGAAAAAGGAGAGAATATCACTAAACAAGAAACCAAGAAGCCCTGATCAGTGTAAAAGTGATGCCTCGACAAAGAAAAATACTGGTTTGTTGACATCAATATTTGTTGTAGGTCAGTAATGGTATTATTACATTCTAAATATGAATACAAAATGCAGCGGCTCTTAGTCACAAATTAGATGAAATGTTGATGCCATTTGCTTTGAACTTCTGTAACTATTATTTGGTTATTTAAAGTAATACATCAGACTGAGACAGGATCGGTAACTGCTACATATACAGTGCCCACAGTGAATTCTCAGAGCCGGTTTTGCTACGCATAGTAGACCAAAATATATTAATAAAAAAATGGAGTAAAGCAATACTGCATGGGGAGTCTCATAAAAGTTAGAGACAATTTTATTTCAGCTCACTGTAGCTGCTTCTATGCTGATCTTTGACGTTATCGTGCCTCTCACTGTATACTGTAAGCACATGTACATCGCGACGGAGATCCTGAGCAACAACGAGGACTGAACCACTCTGTGGTTTACCTGCTGTGCTAAAAACACGTCTTTGCCTTTTGAAAATCATACTCCTTCTGCCCTCGGTCTACAGAGAACACATACATGACAGTTACAATGCATTAAAAAATGCACTTTTCCATCTTTCTTCTGGCTTCTTTAAATTCCATATTTAAGCAGCTACTTAGGTCTTACTGTTTTCGAAGTCATTGGCCATCTACAGCGTCCTCTGTCTTGCTGTGAATATTTAATTCTTTGATATTGTGTTTGACTCGAGAGTCTAATTTTTATCATCCAAGATTCTAAATATTTGTCCAGTTCTACCGGTCATGACCTGTTCCGAGTCTAACTTGTAACGTAAACCTTAATTCAAAGTCCATGGAAACATAAGATAATATTTTCATCGAGTTCAGTAAGCTTTGGATTAGGGCTATTGTGTAAAATAATTTAAGCCATTTAACAATTCATAAGTTTCAACCCATAAGAACTTTGATGATTTTGGGCCTGACTGTAAGAAGTTCTGAGCAATTCTTGCTTGCTTCCAAATCAATAGGTGGCACAGCAGCTCTCAGTCTCTCTTAATTTGATCCACAAGCAAGAGCTTAAGAATTTGACCCCAAAAGGTAAAACTTTTGTGACATAATCAATATGCAAGGCAACAGCCATATCCAAGATAGCTCTGCTGCCCCAAACCCTGTTTAAAAACTGTATCACTGTCTGTGCTGTAGATAACCTCAGGCTCTGTGGAATTTCAGAAACGCAGGCGGAATTATCAAGTACAGAGAAATGGTTTTCAGAAATGATAAAATGGAGCCTTTCATAAATAGGAACTTTCTGCAACACTGAACTATAAATTACAGCATAATAATCTCTTTCCAAAGACAATACCCCTTGTTACTGTGTGTTTGTGTCTGGTTTACTTTGGTACCAGAATCAATAATGTCCTACCAAGCCTAGGAGAAAAGGAAGGGAGTTTTCAGCCCCCATAGCTGAACTCTTTCCAGGACGACAGCACTTACTCGCTGATAGGACAAAGTAATAAAGTTCTCTACATTGATGCAAATGCATTCCTAAGGTCACCTTAAGTTTAAAGAAAGCGTTGTGAGGAAAATCTGATTTCTCAGTGCTGATTCAATAGCACAATGTGTTAGCACTTTCACAATGTGCTAGCACTTTTCGGGAGACTTTGCCACTGGCACTTGCTATTTTTATCTACCCACCAGGCAGCTCAGCAAAACTCAAGAAACAATTTAACTTTGTTCATTCTTCCCCCTTGTGTATATAATAATATAGGGAGAAGAAATAAGGGGAAAACATAAAATGATCATTAAAAATGAATGAGAAGAGTGGGGATAGAAGAATTATGGGTAAATGGACCGTATCCTCATTGGCACATGACATTTTTTTACTTCACTGTAGGTTAAACAGAATATGAACCATTTGCACTGATTAAAGCGCGTTATGTTGTTGCACTGGACAAACAACAGAGGAATAAATTCTGAAAAGGAGATCAATACTGTGGCTGCTGCTTCTCCCTTGCTCCCGGGGGAAGGGAATTATGTATCTTTTGTTCTCAAGCTACTTCCATCCTGTGCTGAGTTGTTACCTGGCTCATCGGGTGGAGCTGGGCTCTCTACCGCTTAACTGCCTGCCTGCTCTTCACCCGCCCGCGAAAAAAGCACAGGCAGGAGTCCAGCATGGTCTTTGCAATCTTTTTCCACATACGCAAGGGCTTGGTAGTTCATCGATATAGTCTTAAAGCCAGTACATGAAGAGATCGCTGTGTTTTGCCATTGACTTCTATATTACATTATGAAAGATTACCATTCCAATACTAGTATTACCACTGGAGCGTCTAGCTAGCAAAGTACATTGTTGCAAAGCGTGTAATTTCAACTGCAGAATAGTTCTGCTGCCATCTTGGGGAGTACCAATGTCTTTGAAATGCTTTGTTGCATTGCATGCTAAGGTTATAATGACTAATTAAGAAAGGAACACAGGTTTGGAATAGCCATCCCACACCACACTAATCAACAGCCTAAAGGACCTCCTCTTGAAGAAGGAATAAGAACATCCCCATCCAGCCTTAGCGTGCAATATTTGGTTCAAGTTCGCACCTGAGCTCATTTCACCACTTCTTTCTCACACGGATAAGCAGAATTCACAAAGGAATGCAGGCAATTCTCTAATAGAGTTAGGATATATGTAAATAAACAGCCTTTACGTACCTTTGTGGTAAAGAGGAAATTAAGGATGCCTTTAAGATGATACCACTGAAAATTCAAGTAGCTACATGTATCTTAGCATAGAAGACTCTTGGCAAAACATTAGAAAGACCAATTTGTACTTCAAGTACTCCGAAGGAGATGGTCACCAAACGGCAACTGTTTTGCTTGCTTTATTTGTTGTTTGCTGTGGGACCCTTGACTACAACTACTGCAGCTTTCCCAGACTCGTGTATAGCAGCAGTTCAGGCACAAACTGCAAGCCAGGGAGCATTTCTAGTTCAATCTGTTCTACAACTGCATGATCATATTTACCACTTAGCCAGCATTTTGTTCTACAAAGTGACCTTGCCACAGCAGTTTCAGTGGTGTTCACACAACACTGATATTACAAAGTAAAATCACAATTCATGGACCACGCTGGTAGCTTTAGAAGGCATTGACGAGCGCACTGAAACAACAGAGAAGCACCACAGAAAACCAAAATCCCCTTTAAGGCTGTTGAACTGTGGAACTTTAAAATCACTTTAATTCCAGAATGATACTGAAACACCAGATGCTTTGACATACATTTTCCACAAGCGCAGTTACCTGACAAGGCACATTTATCCCCCTCCCCTGCCCACCACGACTTCTCTGTCTTCTGATGGACGTGAAAACAGCAGCGCTAATAGTAATCCCGCGGGAGAGCCCCCAGCCGCCACGGCGCAAGCTGCTGCTTTCCAAGGCGTGCTCACTAACAAGAAAGCTGCCCCAAGCCCCCTCCTCTGCAAGCGAAGCAGGGTCCTGTACTGCGGATGGTGCAGCGTTGGGTCATCTCAGAGCATCCCAAACTGAACATGGCCCCGCGTAAACTACAGAAGTGTTCTGCGTGGAAGAATTTATGGCCAAGCAGAGCTCTCAAGAAAAGCTAGCGGGAATGCAGCAGTCGGATACAGACCATGACTGCGTTAGCTGGGAACCAGATGGCAGCAATAGCATGGCTTGGAAATAAGATAGCAGGACTGCTCAGTGCTGAGCCCCTCTATGGATTATTCTATCAAGAGGAGAGCACCCTACTCTTTACACATTTGTTATACTTATTTTTCACAGAATAGCAAGAAGGCACGTGGGAGGGAAGAATACATTGTTGCTTAGCAATGAGATGCTCATAGCATGGTTGATTTTTAAAAGCTTTTGCTAGATATACACATATAAAATAAAGATAAAACCACCTCAAGTACAACGGAAAAGTAACATTGCATTCTTAGAATGGAATTTGGTGAGGCCAAAATTCTCTCTGCATACGGTACCCCACAAAGCAAATACACAGGAAAGGAGTATAAGAAATGTGACAAGTATGAAGAGTGGTCATTGCCATGGTATTCTCTCTTAATTGCGTCAGCAATTTCAGGACTCGCTGAGCCACAAAGCGTGTCCATATCTTTACTGTATCCTCATGGAATTATCCTCCGTTAATTCACAGCGCGGTTATGCAATGTGTTAAAAAATCTTCCTTTGTTTGGGTTAAAACTGCATCCTGGTGATTTCATTGTCCCCTGGCTCTTTCACTGCTCCACATTCACCTTCTCCTAACCAGTAGTTCAGGCACTGTACCCTCACAACTGCTTTGTGGCTTCTGGCGTGGGACTGCCCGTGCTGCGGGGAAGGAAGGGGATGCGCAGGGAGGGAGGAGGGATGCAGGGGGAGCATCTCCAGTGCAGGTGCTTGGTGGGACCTCCAGCTGCAAGACAGCGCGGCAGCACCATGGGCAAACGGGAGCTCCGAGCTGGGATCTGGCCCCCAGACCTCCCAGCAAAGTACGATGCAAAGTTTTCCTGACCAGCTCTTCACTGGAAAGTATATATTCACATACTTCGGAAATACATAGATTATACACCTCTAATTTGCTAGAAGACCAAAAGATCACACCAGAAGATCCTGTCAGTTGCAAAGTATACAGACACGTCAGGTTTGGCAAACGAACAGTAAAAGCAGCTATATACAGAAACACCTGCAAATTTTTCTTTTCTATAAAAATTAAACAAAGTACATATTTTACTTAAATGTACAAAAAAATCAATTTATATTGAAACACCAATGAAGATTTGGTTCCAGTTTGTATTTCTTCTCTAAAAAAGTTTCTTTTTAAACCTTAAAGTCAATAGAATTTACAAAAATCTAAGTTCATGACTTGTACTATGTTCCATAAGATTCTTTTCTGCTGTGATTCACTAATATTCATGCTGATGAAAGAAAATCTTATCTACTTTTTCTGCCTAATTAAAATGTGAAGAATGCACAAAAAAAAGAAGAAATAATCAAGCGTATTTTTCTGGTTCTTTTTTGCTGGAATAACATTTTGAGAAGAGGTCCTTCTTTTTACGCTATTAATAATCCCCCATTTGCAAAATCATCAATGTCTGCACAATTATAAGACTGTAATTTCAATTACTGGAGTATGAACAAGTGGGATGAAAGCATGAGTTATGAGAGAGAAACACTGCTTTTTCTTCAACATTTCACTATTAAATCAGGAAACTAACAATCTGTGAGTGGTAAATGGACTTATTTCTAAACAGAACATTGGGTAAAATTAGATTACACAGGCAAGTAATTTCTGAAGCTAAGCAGATTTGAAGTACTATCAGCTGGGTGGACAAGTTGCACAGCTGGTGTTCTTACGGGAGATTCTAAGCACTGGCAAAGAAGAGACACTCAAGTGAATATACAGAACTTCAAGTATTTTGGCTGCTACTTTACTGTGATTTTCACCACATCTTCTGGCCTCCCTGATGGAAAGGGAGGAGGCGAACGTTCTTCCACAGATTAGCAAAAGGCACTGTTACAAGTTAAGCGTAATTGAAAATAGCCTTCCTTTAGACACTTTAACATCTTTCCCACAAACAACAACAAATAGTTGCCACCATCTCAACCCCAATTGCACACAAGCCTTTTAGCTGGCTTGCCATGCAGGTTGGGGATTTCCCCGCAGCCTGAAGCAGTAAACACCAGGGGCTGTGCACAGAGTAGTGACGACAAAAGGGCCTGTCTTTTGGGACAAATAGGAGAAAAGCTAAAGAAACAGCCAAAACAAAACTAAACACGCCTCCCAGCTCTCTCCTGTTTTTCTTCAGAGATACCTATGGCCTGGAAAGAGCAGAACTACGAGAAACTGACTCTAAGTCAGTCCTAAAGTGTTGAGGGAAACAGGGTTTTCATCGCCTTTGGAAATGATACAGCGTGACCTTGTGAGACTCCTGTTCCTCCTCTCTCTCTCTGCGGACAGAAAAAAGTTGTCTGAGGTCTGTTAAGGAGGAGAATTACAAATCTCCAGAACTGTAGGAGCCCAGGATAATGGAAGAAGTGATAAAAATATTTCATTTTCTGTATGCAGCCCAATTTCATTTCATAAAGATCTAAAATACAGTCAAGCTACAGCAACCATTTGCTGCAGAAACTTCTGAAATGGAGAGGACAAATTTTATCTCGGAGCGCAGTGAGCTGTACGCTCTCATAATCAACCTGCCTTCAAGGCAAACATCTCCTGTGAGCAGTTTAAGAACAGGTAATTTGAATAGCATTTACATCTCAGACTTACGATCTGTAACTATTACNAAAAAAAAAAAAAGAAATGACAAAACCGTTCATGGTGGTAAAAGCCTGCCATTAGCAGTTAGAAATATTTACTGTAACACATTTGATTTATAGTATCACATCTTAAAGACTGAGCTATACTGAAGTAGCTGGAGCATTCCAGGAACTGAAAAAGATTTGACTGTTTCTGAAACTGCTGCCTTCGACACCAGAGAAACATAAATTTCAGCTGAAAAATGTTATGAACGTGATTTTCCAAAACAACCGAGTCACCAATACATTGCAGTCAAGCAAAAAATGGCAATATACAGTGCACAGAAACTGATTACATCAATTGTCTAACAACTTTTTTACTGAAGCAAGAATGACAACAAAAAAAATCATTCACAAAGTAGTCAGCCAAAAAAAATTATCAGGTGCTTCAAATATCTCCGAGACAAGTTTCACTGAATGGCTGTTGGATTGGTTATTCCATCAGTACAAATAATCCATTAAAAAAGAGAGTATCTCTCTTTAGAAATAGGGCAAAAGGGTAAAAAATGTGTTGGGTATATATTTTGTATACATATAACCAACAACTTTGTTGACCAGCACCTACAGGCCCCTTTGCCTCCTGGATACTGTTGTCGCCTTGTTTTTACCTCCTTGCACTACCTTCCGCAAGAGGATCCAACAGCCTATTTCCAGACAGCAACAAACCCCACAATGACAGATCCTGCATGAAAACTGGCTCCTGGGACATTTCACTTTCAGAATGCAGGTCTGAGTTTATGTCCCATCCCGTCCCCCCATTAGGCACTCCAAAACAGACACGCAAGAGGAATAATAGCAATCATAAAAGGCAGTATTTTTAAAAAATATGGACATATATTACAATAAATATTGTCTTGTGTCCAAAGGAGAGCACGCATCTGATATTTGCCATTAAATCAGTAAATTAAGTGGATGGGTATTCCTGGTTTTGAAGATATGTATTGACATTTACTCCTGGTATGGTTACAAAAAGCTAGTTCTAAATAGCCTGAGGGATTTTTGCACCAGCTTCCATTTCTAACATATCAAGAACCTGATAAGAAAAGTTATGAGGGGGAAGCTGCAGTGAATTTGTTTTAAGAGGAAACATCACTATTTTTAATCCCTTGTCCTAACAACAAAACTTTGCATGTTTTAAAATGAAAACTGCAGCTTTGCAAAACTGAGCTTACAACTTCCAGCCTTCTAAATTCTGCTGCTTCTGTTTGCAGTGTTAGTAACCACGTAGATGACAGATAATGAAACCATAGAAATCACTGCATTTCCACCTCCCATCCCTTCTTGGTTAAAAATGTAAGAAAAACATAGCAAATGAGACTCTGTCTCAAGTGTTTTTCCCCTGCTATTAAAGATGCTTCTCTGAAAGGAGCACTTGCTGTTTTTATGCTATTAATAATCCTCTATTTGTGACATCAGCCCATCCCCACAGCAACACGCTGTGTTTCAGCTACTGGCTTAGATCCTCTGGCTGGTTTTAACGAGGAGATGGACTAAAATCACGGAAAGCTGGATCCCTTTTGTGCGCAAGGTTGGGAATTTTGGCTGGTCTGCGCTTTTCTTCAGTTCGTTAGTATTTCATTAATAAAAGGAGCGTTCATCTACTTAACGAAGCAAATCTGCACAGAAGTTTACTGCTAGGGTGCCCATTTGCCCCCACATGAGTGGAGACGAGTTGGCTCAGCCCTATCGTTTGCTGGTTAATGCTATATATAGGCTGGAAGCAGCAACGGGGAGAGGACTGATGCGCCTAACTGGAAATTCGGACAGCTTGTCATGTGCAAACCTATTATGCTCTGTGCAAACCTATCTCTTGGACAAAAAGAAAGGAGGAATAGAAAAGAACAAAGCCCCATGTGATATTTAGACTATTTTAGTGCTGCTACTGCTTAAATCTCTGAAATACTGTGTTCAGGAGTTCTCATTAACATGGATTTTAATGGAAGATATTTGTCTGAGCAGCTAAGTCGTTTATGCTTACATAAGGCTGCCATTTACAACAAGAAGTATAATAGCATCTTTGAGCTTTTTAATTAAAAATTAATTAGGAGATTTAAGAACAAACTCATTGGGGGTTACTGTACAATAACATGTTTACAAAATTAGGTCTGGGCTTTTTGTTTTTGTTAAGTGTTTCAATCAATTCTGTGTCTATTAAATATAATTACGTATGATGCTTCCTCAAAATTATAATGTAGCATTTAAAGAGCAGCTGGGAAAAGTCTGTAATTTTAACTTCAGAACTAGGGTAACCATTAAAATGCAAATAGGTGGAAACAGCAGTTTGTTGATGAAGAGAACCCTCAGCATAAACGTTGTATCCATTAATCTTGAGATTACAAAGATTTCTTCTGTTTTATTACTACTTACTGCTTTTGCCAGTCAGGTTTCCTAGAAGGTGTCAGATTCCCTCAAGAACAAAAGCCTGTTCTTGCTACATAGGATAACAGATACAAACATTCACTTCTGTGCATATGCGTGTGCTAAGAAAAAGTTATATGGAAACCTCTGCAGCGAATTAGAAAGGGAAAAAAAAGGTAAAAAAAAAATATATTTAGTTCCTTTTTTATAATAGACTTCCCACTTTGAAAGAGAAGCTAGGTATTCCACTGCTACCCCAGCTTAAGCAAGTAGCTTAACTGGATCAGACTTCAATCTTCTACCCTGATTTAGGAAGGCATTCAACCATTTGCTTAATTTTATTTTAAACAGGGAAAAGAAAGAAGGAGCTTGGGTTTCAGAGATGTATTTCTGGCCTCAGGATTTATTTATGCTAAATTTATTTATTCCAAAGCTTTAAATGGAGTTATTCTTATTTGCTACTGCTTCTGTGAGAAGAGAATTTGATCCACCGCATTCTTCAATGGAACTATATGGATGAGTAAGTAAGTAATGTGTATCTGTTTGAAATAACTTATTCCACAAATTCAAGTAAATTCAGTTTAGCATCAGTTAATCCAACAGGACTAAATCAATACAGAAGTTTGAATAAGATTACAATTACAGATGTCACACTGTGCTGATATCTAAACCGAGAGATTTTCTAAAAGGTGAAGCACTAGAATTGTGCACAGGTGAAGAACAGCCCTGCCCGTGCGAGAGCTCAGCTGAGCGTACAGGCAGAGAGCAACATGTAAATCAAACACGCCACTTTTGTGAATGGTACCAGCACAAGTACGGTATGGGGCACTGGGACACTCCTGTGGGCACGCAGAGCTTCACCCACACTCTGGCTTTAAGCTTTCCCTCCAACGCAGCTCAGGAGAATGTGTCGCTACACGGTTCTGGCAGCCAGCTCCTGCTTGGGGGTTCCACTCTCAGCCACGCAACAGCCAACCAGCGGCCCCCCATACCTGCGGCCCCTCGCCCTTCAGTCAGGGAGGATGACAGTCCTCGGATCGGGATTGTTTCCATGGTCACCATCATGGTCTTTTACCCTGTTAATCCCACTTCTGGGCATCCTTCTGTTAAAACCACTGTTTTAATGCTCTCATTGTTACCAAAAAGAACACAAAACCCCTACACTTACAGTTGATCAAAGAAAGGATCCTAAACACTGTTTAAAAAAAGACGATGTCATAACTTGGGATTGCTTAAGGCTGGCTCTAATGTATATCCACAGTGTCTTAACACTGGGAAAAAAGAACAGATTATTCCCTTCATCCACATATGCTCTGCCCCAAGCAAGTACTGGTCAACTGATTCAGCCTAGTGGTATCCTTTCTGCTTTCTTTTTATGTAAATGTTTCCTGTAATTATTCGTTTTGGTTTTATATAAATATTAGGCACAGTTCAACAAATACTCCATCCCATCACATCACACCAGGCTGTTCATTCTTTGAGAGGTCATTTCCTTGAAGGCATCACTTAAGACTTCTGATATGCAAAAGCTACCTGAGGGTTGTTCAGTGAACAAAAACCTTAATTGCTCAACTAACCACAAAAGGATTCACATCTTGTCTGATGAGTTTGTGACTCAGCCAAACAATTCATTAACAGACAGATGTTTATATTAGTGGTTTCTGGGGATGATGAATCATTATTACAGTTATAATGACAATGCTTGCCTTAAGGCAACCAAACTTAAAATTTCATGAGTTCTAGATTCAGAAAAACATCACCCAAAAGGCAAACAGATTTTGCTGATGAAAATCCAAATTTAGACTAACACTATGACAGACAAACTTGTTCAGGGAAAGAATGGAACCATAAAGAAAAAAAAAAAATTTCATTTCATTTCAAGTCAGCAGGAGATTTTCCTGACTTGACAGCATGAAACCAGAAGAGTAACATTCTGGGATTGACTCCTCCACCCCCTTTTGCCCCCAAAGACATGAATTTTCCTAAAATTCAAAACACGATTTCAAAGTGAAGATCAGGAGGTAGCATGATTACAGTGAATGAATACCCAGAGTACCAGAAGGGCTTTTGATCCATCAGAAATTGCCTCAAACAGAAGTTGGCTACTGATTCTAAAGAGAAAACCCAGGGGGCTGCGGAGATCGGGGGGATCTCTGAGGACTGGAAGAAAGCAAGAAGGACAAGGAGGAGGATCTGAGCAACTACAGGCCAGTCAGCCTCACCTCCACAAGGACAAGAGCACAAACCAAAACGCAGGGAATTCCATTTAAACATAAGAAACACCTTCTGCCTAGAGAGGTTGTGGAGTCTCCGTCCTTGGAGATATTCAGCCCCTGGATGGGCACAGTCCTGAACAACCTGTGCTCGTGTACCCTGCTGTGAGCAGCGGGCTCGGGCTAGATGCTTTCTGGAGAGCGGTAAGATTTGAAATGTGACGTATGTTGTAGCTGCCTAGTAGACTTAGTTATTTAGGAGCTCTGTTACACACTTATGAAGTAAAAAGATGACTTTTTCCTCTCTGACTTTAGCATGTAAGATAGTTCCATATAATCAGCATTTTCAATAAAGTAAGAATTACTGAATAATATATTGTTGTCCAAATATGAGCCTTCTGCTTGTCTTCAGCTGAAAATCAAATTACTTCAACAGCTTTATTGAACTTTAAATGGGGCAGAAAGAACCATTTTAAAAAATGTTCTCTAAAACAGAGCCATTTCTTCATTCCTCATTCAGGTTAAACTCCTATTGCAGACACTTAGAGAACAGAAATAAAATGAGATAATTTACCCAAGCCAAAAAAATCCTCCTAAAAATACGCTAAATCTAAGCAGTGACTTTAAAAAAAAAAAAAAAACAAACTAAAAAAAACCAACCCAAATCCCCCCAAACACACAACCAATTTTATTGATGGAGAACCGAGTCAGAGAGATTTAAAGCCATACTTGAAACCTCAAAACAAAACAGAACTAAAACAGAGAACTGAATTTTTGGAACTGAATCTTTGTCCAGTGCCTTTCCAGAAGAGACCTGAGAGTCAAGGTTGAATCTAGTGCAAAGAACGCAATGAAACCAAAGCAATAAATGCCAATTCGCAGAAGTGGAGTGTGGGGTCCTAGCCAAAAGCATTGTTAACAATTCTCCTTACTTTAAAATTGTGAAAATTACTGAAGCTATTAAGTCCTTTAAAGAAAGGACACAGATTTCCACTGGCCTCTGATATAGACGTTCTGGTTTCAGCTGAGAAAGAGTTAATTTTCTTTCTAGCGATTGCTGTGAAAGAAACGTCAATAATGCATATTGTTTTCATTGTTGCTAAGCGATGTTTATGCTTTTCAAGAACTCTTTTCAGCTTCACACAGAAGCTGAGAAGGAGCATAGACAGAACAAGGGAATGGCCAATAGAATGTTCTGTACCATAGACACCATGGTCACTACATAAATCGGGGTTGGCAGCGCGGAGGGGGAATCCGCAATCACTGCTCGGGAAGGTCCAATTCACCGGGTGGTGAGAGAGTGACTTGTGTCAGTATTATTATTGTTGTTGTTACTTTCCTTTTCTGTTATTGTTCTATTAAACTATCTTTATCTCAGCTCGTGAGGTTTTTTCCTTTCTCTTTCCCCTTCTTCTCCCTCTTCCCCCAGAAGGGCTGGCTGTGTGAGCAGCTGTGTGGTCCTTGCTGCCGGCTGGGATCCAACCACAACAACAGACATTAGAAAAGTACAGTGAAATTGTACATTACTCAAAAATGTCTGTTCCCTTTTTTGGGAACTGGGGTTTTTTTTGCGTTATTTTTCAAAGAGCCATTGCCTCCTTAGCGTTCAAAGAAAAACAAAGCTAATTAGAAGAACATAAAGATAAATCTAATTTTAAAATTTTCCCCTCTTTAAAAGCAAATAGTATTACACTTCGCCACTTTTGCTCTCTTTACACAGAAAAGCAAAAATTTTCAGAAAGCTGGTAAAGAAAGCAAATACAAAAATCCAGAGTTGTCCACATTTGAAAAATGATTTTTTGTTCTAACTTGCTTCCATAGAGTAAAGATGATTTTTGTCTGGCTGTCACCTTCTCAGCACACTGACCTTTGAAATTAGGACTCTTGGTCGTGCCTTTCAAATAGCTGTAAGAAGCCATGAGTATGAAAGGCTTACGAAATCTTGATCAAGATGCAGAACAGGGTAGGGGAGAAGAGTAAAGAGGAGGCAGAGGTTATGTGTAGGTCTTGAGCCGTGTGAAGTAAGTATTTTTTAATCACTGTTTCACCAGGGGATGGAGTTTGTTGTTAAACATTCAATTTTCAGTGCAGTATCTTTAAACCAAGGCTGCACTTCTCAAGGGTACTGAGTGACTTTGCCATATAGTCAACTTAATTTGTCACACTTAAGTAGCTACCATAATTAATAGTTTAATTATAATTTGTAGAACCAAGGAACAACAAGGAAAAAGCAAAGTTTAATAGTTCTGCTACCAAAAGGTAATGAGTTTCGGCAAGTATTCAGCTGATACAACCTGTCATGGGAAAGTAGTCTTCTAGAATAAATCACTGCATGCAGAAAATTCGGTACTGTTCTTTGCTGCAATTCTGATAGTTTGTGGGAGTAAGGAAAATAAATCACAAGACATTGCTAATTAGGGTAAAGTCTGATAATGAAATATTTACTGAATTAAATCAGACTGCAGTGGCTAAGTGGCAGACAGTAGTCTGTGTTCTTAAATAATCACAAGTGCTATCATGCCCTGAGCACGAAGCAGATGTGGCCTCCAGGTCTAATTAGACTTATCTGAGACTGAAAGGTAAAATCCTATCAGATGATCAGAAAATACATAGACCTACACAGATTTGGGAGATTTGGGAATTGTAAAACACAAGTTGCACAATATATACATGAAATATTAACAGAAAAATGCTCCAGCTTTCACTCCCCCAAAGAAAATAATTTAAACTTATTTTCTTTCCCATAGAAAGAAAAGTTTCTGGGTCCCACCATTTCTTTAGCATTATAGCAGCTCTACTAAACTGTTTAGAGTCAAGTTGTCAAAAAGATCCTTTACGCCTCGTCTCTAACTTGCATTTATATTTTGGGGATAGAGAGAGAGAGAATGACTATAAGTCAGCCCAGTTAGTGCTCTGAAGAAAGTGTCAGTCCCAGAGAAACTTAGGACTGCCACTTAATTTTCAGCAAAGAGTCTGGACAAGGGAGAGTTGTGTTCTTATCTTTCACTTTTCAATAGTCTGCCATAATTAGAGAGAGTTATATCCTCTTATTAAAAGCTCAATTTTCAGTAGAAGATGCATCCACAGAAACGTTTGCAGCGGCCAGAATCTATCATTTGCTGTTATTCACCTAAGCCAAAGTCATGCTTTTATTTAATATTGTGAAGATAGAGCTTGTTGAGAGAAAGGTATTTTTCACCTTGAATAACCAAAACTTTTGTGAGAAAAATAAAAGAAAAACCTACCTAGAACAGTCTTTTATCATGTGTTGGAAAAACACCTCAAAGTTTTGGCAGAAAAGTTTGTAACTACTACCCTTCCACCCCCCTCCCTCCCCCCCGCAAATAATTTTGGTTAAAAATGTATGGTTTCTTTGGTCAGGAGACACTTCCTGCAAAATACATCATTACTCCATATTCCAGGTTTTCCTCAGGAATGGTGAGCTGAGCAGCCTTCAGTAAGAGTTCGCTTTACAGGGAGCTGAGCACTTGCAGACTTTTGAACGGAATACAAATGGCAGCAGAAATTGGTGACCACCTTTGAATAGCAGACTCACAGAGAGAGTCGTGTACCTGCCGAGATATCCCTACTTCATCCTTTTTACTTACATATTTGATTCCCAAAACACCACTTCTAGGTACGCCATCATCAACAATTTTAACAAGGCTACAGATGCAAAGTGACATAAGTGCCAAAAATGCATTTTACTTGAACAATATTTGATATACATTTCACTTCACACAGTTCTGCTATGGACAAAAACATTGTGAGGTTAGAAAAAGATAAGATTAAAGACTGCAGTTTTACACACACAATTCATTTTTTTGTGAGTGCTTAGTAAATGGTAGTGCCACTGACGTCAACGTGAGGCCAGTGCATTCGAGGCTTGTCTAACTGAACCGCTGAAACACACCATCTACATAATGATTAGACTTCTAGCAAATTGTATTTCCCTGAGATTCAGATCTGAAGTGTTCAGAATTTGTTATTTTCCTCTGCTAAATTCCCATAGGAAGTGTTTATAGGAATCCATCAGAAAAACTGTCCAAGAAAGCTTTGAAACCTCAATAAGCAACAAGATCTCAACCTACATTCAAACTAATAGCAGTGCAGTTACTAAGTCATTCCATTTAGGCACATACGCTGTTCAGTTCTTTCATCTACCCTTTTGAGACTGTCACCTCCTAGTTCTCACGCCATTTCTGCACATGAAGACATTAGATGAAAAATTTCAGGGTGTTCTGTGAACTTCTGCCTTCTGTACTTCCAAGTATCTGAATTAATGGAAGCCACTTCACGTAGCTGCCTCTGGATACTGACACCCACATTGCTGACCTACTAATACGGCCTTTTAACCGTTATCTGAGTAAAAGTGACTAGGACAGGTAGTTTCAAGACAGACATACCTGGTGCTGAATACATTTGCATTGCAGCAAAATGATGAAGGAAGAAGCTGGTCACCCAAAGTTCAAAGCAAGCGTCCTGCTAGTTGAGCTAAAAGCACTTGCTGGGTACAGTTGTGAGGAGTAATTTATACTTGATCTGTATTTCATTTCTCAACTCCTGCAAAGAAAAACAGTAAGGATGTAAATTAGTTATAAAAACATGAGTTACACAAAACCAGCTAATTATCTAATTTTGATCCACTGAGACTGTTAACGAGGAATTCCAAGGGAATGGCATATCTTGTAACAAACGGCACTCCTTGGTATGAACTTTGCAACAAAAGGTCTCTGACAAAGTCACATATGGCAACCCCCTACATTTTTCAAACTGATGGGAAGCAGTTAGTAGGAAGAACCACTCAAGGCAGACACATTCACTTGTCGTCTTGTCTTGTAGTCCTTTGTTCCTGCAAGATGATGTAACATGGTTTAATCAGTACTCTTCGTATGTGCTCTTACCCGTTGTTAAAGGAACAATTTTAACAGAATTTGAGTTTTATCTCTTGAAGTCACAATAATATTCCACTTTCAGACCTGATGCAGCCAAGGTGTCTGGAAGACTTAGCTTTTAGGAGCAGAAATATTGCCTATGTTGATTTTTTTTTTTGCCTCCCCTATAATAAAAAAGATATAGCATTGAAATGCACAATTTATGGCAGCACATAAAAAGAACACAGTTTCCTAGCAAGTCACTGAAGTTTAATTTAGTGATGGAGGACTATAGCAAGGAATACATTTTAAAGCCATTTTTCTCTTTCTCAAGATTTACACATCCTTTTCTTTCTGGAAGCAACCATGGTCAGTGCAAAGCCGTGCTCTAGCGTACTATATAGAGCTGGAGAGAGTTCACACAACTGCTTATATTGTAGCTGGGATAACTTCTAATCAGTGAACGTTACGGAAACCCTGCATCATAACATAAGTTCACTACATGAAGTTATCTGCTAAGAATTCTTTTCAGCCAGAAGTATCAGACTGATGGTATTATTCAACACAACTTGAAGAGCCTGGCTGCACCTTCTTTATACCCTCCCATTGGGCAGCTGCAGACAGCAATAAAATCTCATTCTTCACATTTTACAACTTTTTTGATTTATTTTCTGTTTAGATCCACTCCATATATATATATAAATATATATATATTTTTGTATATATATATATAAAATCTCATTCTTCATATTTTACAACTTTTTTGATTTATTTTCTGTTTAGATCCACTCCATATATATATATAAATAATATATATATTTTATATATATAGAGAGAGATATATATGAGATGAATACACGCATAATACATAATCATTTATGAGTCTCATTAGGGCTTGGAATAAAGACCTAAAGAGAGCTGAAAACTCAAGCTCAGGTTGAAACTAAACCCCTTGAAACTCTGTAGAAATACTTTTAAAAATTAAAACCAATGAAGACAAAAATAGGAGCTTCACTGAAGAGCAGTAAACAGAGACAAAAGCTTCCAATGACTATTCAGAGATCCGTTCTACAATCAGTGCACTGTGTGTGCACAGAGCATTTACTCCAGCAACTGACAGTAAGAATACCACGAGATACAAGTATTCAGAAAAACGCCATTATGCTTTGAAGATTTTGATGATTCATTCCCAAAACTATAACGTGAGGTACGGTAGTTTCCAAAGTTCAACTGTTATCTTTCCTTAAACTTCACTATTTGATACACTGCCTTTTATTTACCGCTAAGTTAACAGAGAAATAATGATATTTTCAGCGTGCCAGAAGTGACATGCTCTCCCATCTGCTTTAGCAAGGTCAGATGTTATATCAACAGAATCAAATTAAGATACGATTTTGGCGTGGCTTTGACAACTAGTCAGGTTTGCTTAGATGAGTCTTGGATTTCTGAACAAACCTATAAAAACAAGTCGAGGAATTAATGGAAGGAAATAATTCAGATTAAGTACAGTTATCACACTAGTGAAGTCTGTAAGAGTTTTTAAAATGCCTTTTGCCATCTGAGCCCTGCATATATACTTTTATGTATTATACAGGCTGGAGAAAAGCACGCTAAGACCTTGCGTAAACAGAATGCTCATGCCTTCAAAGAAGTCATCAAGAATTCCAGATCGGCGATAATATAGAAGTTTTGACAGGTGCTAATATTACTGTTTTTCTGAGCTGAGGGGTAGAACTTTGAAGAAAAGTGTAATGAATTAAGTGGGCTAGAGTCATTTGCAAGAAATGTGAAAACAGCAAACAGTTTCATGATTACCTGGTGCTCGATAGCTTTTATTAATTTCACATAACTTTTCTGCCAACACGTAGGCTGGTATGAATTAAAGCAGCCTCATAACTACGGTAAAATGTGTTTGGTTGTAGAAAGCCACAGAAGGTCTATAGGAGGGAGATATTCCAACTCAACGGCTCTTTCAGCAGACTCGCCACTTGGGCTGGTCTTACGCAGAGAAGCAAGAAAGATACTCGGGTGGGCTGTAACACCAAATCTCAGGGGATTCAGAGAAGCATACACTGGTTTATATCTCTCAAGCTTATTACTGTCCAAGTACGATAAATGAAGAAGGCAGAAGTTCCTCTTTTCACCTTTTCTCTCCAAGCATGTTTCTGTCAGCTGCCAGGACAGAGGCTTCACGGACGCTTCCAAATAGGTGTGTTGCTGCATCAAAGGACATCGTGGCCCAGCTTGCTCTGATGTACCCTTGAAATGCCACTTCACAGGTTCCTGGCAAATACATTCTGTGAGCTCAGTCGATAGCATAAATAAGCTATTAAACAGATCATCCCCAGGACACAGGACCAAACCTTCCAAGCAGCCATTAGGGCACATTGTGTCAATCCGCCCTGTGGAGACATTTATAAAAGCTCTTTTGCAGAGCACAACGTAATGGCTCCTTCAGGGAGTGTAAAAATGAATACGATTAGTCACAGTATGGAGTCTTAATAGTATGAAAAGGTGATGTATATTAATACATTATGACGAATTACCATGGAGGAAAAGCAGAGAATATCTAAACATGGTTTGGTTTATGTTACATTTTGGTAAAATAATTCTACAAGCATTAATAAAATCACCTGTAAACCTACAGTGGACTAAATCCTGGGATTTGGATTTTTTTGTTTTTCTTTTTTTTTAATAATCTTTTAAAAGCTATAATTTTGCTAATTTTTTTACTCTGGATATCATCAGAGAATACCTAAGAAACATGGGGGGAAAAAAATGTAATTTGTTATGTCAACCACTGTCAGACTGGTTTATTCAAAGCAATTGAGTCAGTAATTACAATGAAAGTAAACAAAGAAAATCATAATTTGTTTGCTGGAAAAGCTCCTGGCAGGGGCCTACTTGAGAATTGAGGGATTAACCATGGGTAAAAAAGAAAAAAGCTGCAGATATTGGTCTAGCAATTTTGAATTAGGGTTTTTATACACCATTTGCAGAGAAAAGTGTTTACTTAGCCTAAAACTCACTGTCACTGGGATGAAACTTTTTCGCAAGAAGATTTATACATGAAATTCAAACATGGTGAAAAGTTTCCTTTTACAGTTTATGTAAGCCATGTACAGAAACCTACATTTTCAGGTGTTAACTTATTCATAGGCATTTTTAGCTTTTCATTGGATGAAGGGGAAAGTTTTCAAAGCTATAAGCAACGTTTGTTTAAAAATCCATCCAAGAAGTATCACGATGTACTTCTCCGGGGTTGTTGCAATAAGCGACATGCCAATATCTTTGCGTGAAAATATTTTGGCTTGAAATGTTGCACAGAATTTCCAAAAGCCAGGAAGACTGTACTTCTCTGTAATATGTGACAAAGAATCTACCCTTGAAGATGCAATACGGGGGGTAGGGTAGGTTAAAACACGTTGCTAGATGCTACCTAAAAACACTACAGACACAAGACAGATGGCAAAGGTGAGGCATCTTCCCTTCGCTCTGCAGAACCACCCTGTAACATTAAAATTCACAGTACGCATTTTCATGAAACTGAGAGATCCTACATGTATTGCTAAAATAAAAGTCTCTAAAAGAAGAAATGGAGAATCTCATCAGGCAGGCTGTGCTTGCGTAGGTTTTCTTTTAGGGTATTCCTTACCCAAGCCCAAACCTGGGAAGTACCTCAGTTCAGAACAGGTCTGAGACAAAAGATTTCTTAAGGAGGGAGACTAGCGTGACACTCAGGGAACTAGCTTCTCAATACCTACTTTCCCCATCTATAAAAGCGAAGAAAAGTGACAGGAAAATAGGACGTGAAGTAACTGCAAAACATTAACAGATATTGTCCTTTCTTACAGATGAGAGGAAGTACATGCAGCATTTCCGAGAGACAATTTTACAGTATGTTTAAAAAAAAAAAATATATATATAAAAATCCAGTGTCAGAGAGTTTGTAGCCTCCCTACTGAGGCCATTTTATCTACCCTTACTATTAAAAAAGTTTTTCCTACTGTCTGTTCCTCACTACAATTTAAGCCTATTATTTCTTGCCACTTCCACCATGCCTGTGGAAACAAGTTTATTTCTCTCCTTTTTGCAGTATGTAAAAGGTAAAAACTTCACTTTTCTAGAATAAACAATCCAAAGCCTTTCAGTCTTTCCTGAACATTTTTGGTCATTCTTTTCCTCTCTGGCCTGTCTACATTTTGAAGTGTTCTTGTTTCCTTGCTTTGCTTGAGCGTGCACAGACTGGGACAGGTGAGCCAGCCTGCTTCTGGGAATTGCTAGGGCACTTTCTGTCTCTAGTTTTTCTTAAAGAAGCAGCAAAAGGCAGCCTTCGTATACTCGTACCTGTAATTGTCTTAATGCTAATGGTTACTAATGACTGAGTGACATGCAGCAAATTAGCAATCAGGAACAAGGACTACCAGCAACATAGCCTTTCTCTAGCTAAACATTAATTCTTACTAAAATGAAGCATTTATTTGGGACAAAGTTATATGAACTTAGGAACCAGTTTAGCCACTGTGCCACAGAGAAACAGAAAAGCAAATAATGCCCCATTATTTCACTCTCAGTAATACAAACAGTCAGATAGCCTTTACATGTCCTACAGCTACCATTAAGATGACGGCAGTCAGGGTGAAAGATATCTATCCCTGTATTGCTTCAAATTAAACAAAAATCACTTTCAGAAAATTGTGAACAGAGCCCTGGAGAGCCAATGAGCAGCTTAGCACATTTCAGAAAGTAATTTTCTGCGAGAATATTGCATGGGATAATAAAACTGCTGATAAGAACCACATTTTAGTGCGTATCTTTTGCCTCTACTGTGTTGTTACCTCAGGATGACGGCAGTGTTCTGGGAAGATAAGAGACAAAAGAGAAACCCCAAAGAAGAGACTTGTCCTCATTACTCAGACATTGTGATGAGGGGTGACATAAAAACGCCTCTACACAATGAGTGAGATACTTGGTGGAACCCTTCTGCCAGGTGTTGTCAACTTCAATTACCTGGAGGCTCCAGCTGGAAAAATTAAACAACTCTGGCACGAGCCCCCACCCAGAAACCCAAGAGAACTAAATTACCTCCCCTAGGTGCCCTTGACAAGTCACTTTTCTGAAAGCTCTGGCGTTACTGATTTAAAACAAAGCATGCTGTAGTGAGAACAGAAGAAATTTCAGACAAACTACAGATAAAAATTAGCAGTTTCCCCTAGGTTCCCTAGAGTATCCTGCCAGAAACTTTACACCCCCTCTCCTTCTCATACCCTGGAGTAGACGCTACCTGCTCTTTTGGCACACCTTCTCCTGCTGCTGTCTGGGTTAGGGACGGGGTGTCTCAGCAGGAAGTGACCTGCACCCATGGCAGTCCGCATTGCCTGAGCCAGGCCAGCGCTCCTGGGGGCTGCGCCAGCTCCACCAGTCTGGCCCTAAACACCGGCCAGTCCACCCTCACCTCTAAGGCACAGGCTGCCTGCGGGAGAGGAGGAAGCTGTGATCGGTTTCTGCTTCCAGCTGTAGAGTTTAATGCTTGATTCCACTTATATTAAAGCTCACAGCAAAGCCTTCAATTATTTCAGGTGTGTAGAATCAGACTCATAATCTCTCCACTCCAGAGACACCAGCTCCAAGAATAAGGTACACACATAAGGACGTTTAGAACAGGAGTGGGAGAAAAGACATGATGTTTGTCTCAAAACCACAATATAGAAAAGGAAAGAGATGTTATTTTTGCAGTCTCTGCTGTACCACGTACTGATGTGGGTGATGCAGAACCGCCATGAGCCTAAGCTGTGCCGGAAAACTCTTTGCCTCTGTGCAGAACGTTTCTTCCTCATCCTTCCATCTTTCTTTTCCGTCTGAAGGAATCAAGGCAGCACTTTTGCATAGCAGCACTGGCGAGTAAATCCTTTGAACATGGAGAATGCCATCTGCCTCAGGAGATATTATTTTCTTCTTTTACTGTGCATTTCCATAGTGGTACTGGGCAAACTGGCAGCAGCAAAAGAAAGCTCGTTAGGAGAATTCTTCTCACCTGAAAAGCCTACAGGAATACATCTCACAAAAAGCACCAGCTTTCTTCCTGGTGGTTTGAGCCTTGATTCAGTCGTAGCAGTCAGTGAACTCTTTAAACTTTAGTGAAACACAGTGCATAGAAAAAGCATATGTGTCCAAAATTACGCAGAGAAATGGGACTGTTTAAGTGACTTAAAATTCCTGCCCAGAGTGC
The DNA here is from genome assembly GCA_013396915.1 of Stercorarius parasiticus. Taxonomy (NCBI): domain Eukaryota; kingdom Metazoa; phylum Chordata; class Aves; order Charadriiformes; family Stercorariidae; genus Stercorarius; species Stercorarius parasiticus. The sequence continues at coordinate 603,882 of VWZL01001006.1, read as the reverse complement.
CCCATCTGTGGGATGTTTTCTTCCTTTTTGGCTCTCACTGGTGTCCTTACATCTCACAAGACAATACATAAACCACACTAAAGTTTCCATGTTTAGGCTTGGAAAGTGGATTTTGCCTGTTGCTAGTTTATAGTGTAATGATAGGACATGGTGTAACAGCCTCAAACTGCAAGAGGGTAGATTTAGATTGGATATCAGGAAGAAATACTTTACTGTGAGGGTGGTGAGCACTGGAACAGGTTGCCCAGGGAAGCTGCCAATGCCCCAGCCCTGGAGGGGTTCAAGGCCAGGTTGGACGGGGCTTGGAGCAACCTGGGCTGGTGGGAGGTGTCCCTGCCCAGGGCAGGGGGTTGGAACTAGATGATCTTTAAGGTCCCTTCCAACCCGAACCATTCTGTGATTCTATGATAGTCTTTTGTTCAAATCTTGAGTATCTAAACAATGCCTCTGCCAGTGTAAATTTCAAAGTACTGACAAATATTCTACCGGCCCCCAAGATTCAGGGAACTGAGCAGCTACGTCTTCTGAAACAAAATTAAAAGCACCTAACCCCCTTCACTGTGCATGCTTTTACAGCTATATTACAAATGGCCAAAGAAAGGGTATGACAATAAGAAGGGCAAATAAGTTCTGGTAACAGTGGAAGTTCCAAAGAGAAACTGTGTCACAATGGTAACAAATCATGTAATTTTATTGAAAGTAATTTGATTTTGCTTTTAAAGCAAAACCATGAATGAGATGGAAATCTAAGTTTCATTTAAATGACATTTCTATTGCTAAGAAAGGCTTAAAAATATGATAATGAAAACAGAATAATCATAAAGCAAATGAGCGGAATGCAGACAATAGAGAATATATGTATTAATTTAAAGTAAAGCTCAGGATTTAAGGGAAATTTGGCTAGGATTATTAGGTCATTTCAGCCATGTTGTAACTGCATGGAGCAATACCTTAGTCTTTGCAGAGGAAACTACAAAATCCGTGCATGGAGCAAAGCTCCAATGTGGCAATACATAATCTTGCTGGACTTGGCAGGAATGTATAACCCTACAGCACAGAGGCCTGCAAACTGAGCAAATCTTCACTGTCCCAGTAACAAACAAAACAAACGGTGAGCGAGGCTACTAGTCTCCTACTCTGAAACACCACAACCGGAGACTTTGTGCAAATGACGGAAAGCTCCTATGTGGAGGGGCAGGAGAGTCAGCTGGGGCCCAATCATGCCCAATAAGTAAGAGGTGAATAGGGGTAAGAAAACCTGGCCCTGAGCAAGAACTCAGGATTTCATTTTAGGTGATGAAAATAATTCAAATTCAATGAGCAGTAAAATAATGTAATGAATAAGGGGTTATATTGCAGGTTGAATACTTTTCAGAAAAAGCCTAAAAATAACATCCCGTACATTAGTAGACATCTGCTTTAATTTTTGTTAACTTAAGTACATGTTAAATTCAACTGACTTGATCTCCTGCTTGCTTTGAGAGCTTCTTAACTGATAAGAAAAATAGTCACTTTTTGCATGTCTTCTGGCTTTTATCATGGGAGTAACTTATTATGTCAGGTTACATTGTAACACATCTATTGTGTGACTCCGTGCAACAGATTGTAGCTTAATAAGGTAAGTCAGGAAATTCAAGATATTGGTAAGGTCTTTTGTGATTTGGCGACATCTTATCTGTCAAGCTACTGGATATCTGAGCTGAAACAGAAATGACAGGGAAAAGAAGACTGTAGGACAAAGATACGGCTTCCACAATGCTGATTTAGTAACTATCATCCTGCAGATTGCTCAGGCAAAGTCATTCATGTCCCCAGGAGCTGTAGTTTCAGTCTGCCAAAACACAGAGGAAAACCCGCGCTGCTCCTGCTGCTGTCCACAGCCGACAGCCAGCATCAGGGATCCTGTCTGGAACCGAGGGATAAAGATACTCCCAATGCGACTTCGCTATCCCATTCCCTCACGCAGCACCAAACGATGCTCCTTGAAGAACAGGAGTATTAGGGATGGGATGTCCTTGTACGTCCACGCAGCAAGGACGTGCTTTTCTCTCTGCCAAGAGAAAGCAGAAACCTTCCCAGAATTGGTATTTTGTTCTGTAACTGAGATGCAGCTTCTAGGGAAAGCAATCACCCGTGGCCCTCCTCCTGCTGCAATACTGGCAAGCTATCCTAACAAAGAAACAGTGGGCAGGGCAAATGTATCATTCAAGCCATGCATTTTCATTTATACGTCAGAAATAGAACAGTAATAAACAATGCGCCGGCCTTAACGGAAGAAATGTCTGAACATTTACACTCTCTCCTTTCTACTGCTTCCTCTCCCGGCTGTGTCACTGCTGCCAGCTGCCTGCACGGAGGGCTGTTGGCAAGGCTAGATGAGGTTTTCCTATTGCATCAGCATCCTCCTAACATATAGGTCTGGCTTGATTTTATCACCTGGCTCGAGCCAGAACAGAAGCAAGAAAGGAAGGTGGAGAATAAACTGGCAGATGCCTCAGGGTAACTACAAACCCCCCCTTAAACTATGATATAAGCTGCTGAGAGGGAAAATATATCACAAATGGTTTTTTTTTGTTAATCCAGAACTCCAGGATTATGTATTAGAGATTTGCCAGTTAAACCTGTAGTTTGTCACTGAATGAATGCAGCTTGTTGATTTAGCGAAGCGTATGTAGCCAAAGCTGTGAATGACACATTTGCTCTTCCAACACTGACCAGGAAACTGGAAGTGATGTACCTAATGCAAATGAGACCTGGATGTTCATATAGGAATCTATTTTGGGAGGAGAGATTGCTGAAGAAATGTTTCACAACTAATCCAACGAGCATCTGTAGAATACCTACTTAAAGAAAGCTGCACCACTAGTACCAGGGAGAAATCCTTCATGAAAAACGTGTTTATAGTTACTAAACAAACTAAATAGTTCTAAACAAAAAGCTATTCAAGAAAACTTCCCTACAGGACCTTCTAAGAAGAGGGAATTGGTATTTTGTTCTCTTCTGGACTTTTAAAAACCAGACCTGACAGGCACTGATTAACTGAACTAATAGTACACATCTCTGCTGCCTATCAAAATCCTCACCGTTATATGTCAATTGATAGACACCAAAAGGAAGGACATCTACATGGAACAATTCTCAAACATCTGTGAGCGTGATGCCATATGTTTCCTAAGGTTCCTTGTGCTATATTGGTCTCACACCAGTATTGAAGATAACACAATTGCTCCATCTCTCATGGTTTAGAGACGTTTTTCCTAACATACACTAATTCTTTATTTTTATTTATCAAAAATGATGTATTCCTTGTGTGACATATCAGCATAGCTAAATAAGTAAGTTCACTCTAGCAGATATACCAATCTTAATGGAAAACATGTTTATTATGCATGGGAAAATACTTTCAGAATATGCTTTAACGATACCCTAAATAGCATTTTACTTTTATTCTGAGAAACACAGTTGTTCTTGGTATAAATTCAAATTAAGATTAGTGACCAGCATTGCCAAAAAAATAAATGAAGAGTTGGGGAATATTTCGATCTATCAGTGGAGTGCATGCTGTACTGAAACAGCGGCATGTCCTTGCAGGTATAGAATTTTAAATCAAAGTAACATTATTATCAGTGTCTAGCTTCATGCACTTTGCTTCACAGACACTATTATGCATTGAGCAGCAATTAAGTGAGTCACCAGGGATACCTTCCTAGACTCTTCAGGTCAGAAAAGCTAATTAACCTTCCTCCTGTATTCTGAGCAGACTAACAATAATCAGTGCCAAATCTTATCCTTCTTTTTTCTTAAAAAAAAACCCAACTGCTTTAAAATATTGGTGGCAAATTAGGAAAAATATAAAGAAGCTCTCCTGATAAAACCAGAAAATCCACTAAAGAGGTCAAAGGCTGAAACTGACCCAGGTTTGTTTGTTTATACCAGTGATTCTTTGTTTAATAGATTTTTTACAAAGCTCATTGAAGGCAATTTAATTAACTATCCATTTACACTACAGGTAACAGCAGACCCACAGTGGTGAGTGACATGTGAAAACGATTGTATTTGCTTTGACATGGTGGGCAAATGTGTTGACATTTAGAATAGCTGCCCTTGGAAAGACGTAGCAGCTAACGGGCCGGGCTGGGAGCCCAGGGGACAGAGGCAGTGCCTGATGCCAATACGCATGATGTGCCGGCAGGGCAGGTGGGATGACGCCACTGGAGAGGATCTAACTCCAGACAACGCTGTCCTGCTGCATCTCTGGTCTCGAGGAGACAGTATGACGTTTTGCAGGGATTTACCAATAGGTCAACTGTAGCAGCCAGTGCTGCCAACAGGCGGCCAGAATGTCACTTCTAAACTGCTGGGAAACACTGGTTACATATACTGGGGTCAAGTGGAATGTACATCATTTTTGAGTAGTTAAATTCTACCCTTAATACCTCATGCAAGGAAATACAATGCAAAAGTATATGATTGTACAGAAGCAGCTACTCCAGAGAAGCAAACTGACAGCCTGAGCCTTATTCCATATAATGCCCGTATGATTTTCTTTGTGGCCTCTTCCCTTGCAGTTCCACTGAAAACGATGACACATATTTTTTTTCGTCTATAGTTGCTGTTCGGGCCACCTTGCAGATCTTTCATTTAACCTATGACCATAATACACAATGATCTTCCTGACGCAAGAAGGGGAAAGCCTCCCAGCATTTCAGGAGCGATGCTATGCCTCCGTAAAAGATGACCTGCACATGAATCTCATTCTGGCCATAACTTCAGCACCTTTTCGACAAACTTCCCCTGTATTTTTAAAAAGCAGAGAGACAAGTCACAGCAAATCTGGCCACACTTGTCATCTTGGCAAGTCAACTTCCTGACAATGGGCTGCCCTCTGCGGCTGAATCTATGAGTGCAGGAAAGGAGCTGGAGCTTCCCCTTGTTTCCTTGTCCGCGGAGGGCCGTGTGGGGCAGCCCCAGCCCAGCCCGGGGGGGCAGGGGAAAGCACACAGCCCCGCAGCAGCTCAGGGCGCGTTGTCAAGACTTGGACCAAAAAGGAAGGAAGAAGTAATGTGTATGTGGGGAATAGGTTAGAAGAGTTTTTCTGCAGCATTTAAATACAGGAAGAAATCTTCAGATCCCAGTGAAATGTGCCAGGTGAAGCTAAGTAAGAGAACCAATTTAATGTTTCCAGTGTTTTGCTATGCATCGAATAGCGTAAGTCTCAGGACTTGAATTATATTAGAACAGCCTGGCGTATCTGTAAAACTAATGTTTCAAACTCCTGTGTGATAAATTAAAATAATTCCACTCATCATACTGCAAACAACTAGCTGTTCAGAAGCCTTTGAAAAAGTACTTTCAAGATAAAATATGTGCTTGTTTTTTTCTGTGTCTTTTAAAAAAATGTTGTATCTTCTTCACAGCTTCAGTGGTAGAAAAACATTTCATGTAAAATGTGTTTTTCTCTGACATTTAGACGTCTTGCAAAGTGGTTTATTATAGATCTCGTGGACGTTTGGGTATTTAATTAAATGTCAGAAACATATTCTCTGTCCTCATATGAATGAACATGAAGAGTTTATTTATTCATAGTCTATTTGTTATTCTTTTTCTGTTTCTCACCCAAAATTATCAGTTGGAAAGTAAGTCATCAGAGACACTTAAAATTTTTAGGGGTCAGAAATCTAATTAACCTCAGCAACTGTGCTTAAAATGGTGAATAATATTAGACAAGTTCTTACAGGAATCTGTAGAACCATTCAGCCTCACAGGTACATTTGCAGCTGGTTTTTCAACTGACCTTTAATGTAATTTTCAGAACATCCACGGAAGAAGGCATGATGTAAGAACCTTAGAATACAGAAACCAGGCTAGTATTAATTTTAGTTCTTAGCAAACACATTTAGGACTTCACAGTGCAGGCCTTAGTCTGTATTGGGTTTATTTCCAGGAATAATTCTGCTCAAGTCGTGGGCCAAAGCTGTAAGCCCTGCTAAGAGCAAAGAGTGTGGTACACCTGGGAGCTGTCAGTAAGCTGTAGTGAAATGAGATATTTGCTGGTTTTTGTATTTAAAGATGAATGAAGAGAGAAGCAGCAATAAGATATAGAAGACTGGAAACTAATAATCTGGAGAGATTTACTTTTAGTTAAGCCAGGTAGATATGAAGTAAATTTTCTGCTTTGTCTTAAACTACGAAAATTTTGACCAATTTGGATAAATCCTAAATTCTCTTGCACTGCAGAATGTACAGTGGGAAAACATTCCTTTTATTTTCTGTTTTCATCATAATTGATCGATCTGTAATCATGGCATGGGAGAACATCTATATTTTTTACTTATTAGCATAAACACTGGCCTCTGGTTACTGCTGCCTGCTGCCATCCTGTAGGGAAGAACACATACCTCAGACCCAATAAACTGATAAATATTAAATATTGAACACAGTAGACTGTAAGAGACCATGTGATTGTATATTTCCCAGTAGACTAGCAAAAGAATGTTTCTTATAATTTAAGGGGAAAATGTGCAGATGGAAAATTGAGCAAAGTAGATAAATGGTTTTCATCCAGGAGAAAGGGATAATACTATTGAAGAGTGCTTGGTTTTGTTTCTAAATATCTGACATTAGATCAAGATAACACATGCTCATGCATCACAATTAATAACATTGCATGTGAACGTTACTCATGGCGTGGGCTCAGAAATGTGTTTAAACCCGAGTGTACTCAGGCAAAATGCTCAAGCGTTCGCAGCACCGCGATGTGGCTCGGGAAGAACACCAGCTGGAAATGCGGCTCTGCAGCAGCCACGGGTCCAGATGGGCACGATGCTAACTTCAAAGACTATCAGTTCTGGGCAGTTTATGTAAGGGACATTTTCTGTTTTACAGGTCTTTTGCCTCATCATACGGTGAAAAACAGGATTAACCTAAGGAGAAGAAACAGATATGTTTCCAGACTGAAAAGCTAATCTGATGCACTTGTCCATGAGTAAAGGTTTACACGATTTCCATCAAAAAGGGTAACAATCCCAGCTGGTATCTCAGCATTACGAAACAGAGATGATCACTGTCTTCATTGATAGCTCGGGACTGAACAGAAGGATGTTTGAAAAATATTGTGAATAGTATAGAAAAACTGTGTCAAGGGTCCTGAAAGGAAAGACCATAGTATTTCTCATAATGTCAAAAGCCAAGAGGTTCTTCAGGTTATCTAGTCAATGCTGCACTGTGTTTTCTATATTCATGACAGAAACTTTCACTGAAAATGATTTCCACGTTAATCCTTCTTTTTACTGTCTATAATGAAACAAAATTCATTCTAATTTATGCAGCTACACCCAGAAAACGCATTCAAAGTCTGCTGGGAATAGTTGACGAGTTTTTGTATTAATTTTCACCAGCGTATTCAGTAAAGTTTACAGCGCAGCAGAAGACTTAATTGTATTGAACATTAAAATCTTGTATATGCTATACAATAATCTGCACTGGATTTTAAGAGGAGATAATCCTTCAATATTTGTTTATGTGTCGGGTTTTTTGTGCTCTGTGGTGCAGTAATTAAGACTGACAATTTTTAGTACTTGCTATTTTTATTACAAAAGTACTGAACAAAACCCAACCAAGCTAGACATTCAGTTAGGTATAATTTTATTAATTCTTTTTTTCTGCAGCTGCAGATGAAATCATGAAAAATAAAATTCTAACCAAGCTCCTAATTGAGTAGGCACTGGAGTGTGTGTGTGTGAGGAGATTCAGCCGCAAAAGAGAACCCATACAGCCTGGATTCTGTTCAGAGGGGAATTACCTATCTTGTATGCTCTGAGCTTCCTTTATCTTCTTGGGAGTAGTTAAACCCAGGAAGTTTTAGGCATGTAGGACCTGTGAGCTGCAGATAGCTGAGGATCAAAGGCTGAATCAAACAAGCTTTCTGCAAATTTTCCTTCAAATCTTCCATCATCACGAGCTATATCTGTTACAATTTTGCATCTCCTGTCAGTGTGGACATCAGATTGATACCAGCACATTGCCCCTCCTCACATATTTCAGATAATAATGTTAATTATTAAACAATTAGCAAAAGCTATAATATCAGATGTTCTTTACTAAGGAATTCTGTTCGCTGTTCCCTACTAATTTCAGGTGTGAAAAAAAAAAAATTCTGTATTTTTATGAAATAAGGAAAATAGATAATGTTTTGAGTGTTTGAAAAATTCAAACCTAATGCAGACATTTATGTTGTTATGTCTGTTCCAAAAGCAGGAGCTGATCTTTGCCACTGCACCGGTGCCAGCACAGGTTGCTCTGGCAACAGGATGCACAGGCAACAAGATTCCACCCAAGGCAAAAAGTTTAAGAGGGAAATTTTACCTCTGGTATTTATAGCTAAGAATTTGAGCACACACTTAACTTTAAGCATCTAAATGGTTACCATTGATTTTAGCTCTCCCTTCTCACAACACTGGTCATTTACCGTGACTACAACAGAATAAAAACTACCCATAAGAAAAATTTATTCTACTGACTCCAGCAGAGTTACTCATCTGCTCAGGCTAAATTCCTCGTTAGGGAGGAAGATTGCTGGTGGAATTTTTTTAACGGATTAGTGTTAGGGCCCATTTTATTTAACATCTTAATTGCTAAGCTGACACAAAAGCTTGGGACAATGCTTGGGACATTTGGTGCTGAAACGTAGTTGGGAGACATCATGAATGCGAAGGAAGAGTGGAATACCTGACAGGACAGTTTGGATGACATTTACAACTGGAGTAATGGAAATAGGATGAAATTTAGTAGTACAAAACGCACAACCATTCACTTAGGGATGAATAACAAGAATTTCTGGTAAACTGGGGAGCTCATTAGCTTGAAAATGACAGAGGCGGAGAAAGACCTGGCAATACTACCTCATCACAGAATGACTATGAACCATCAATATGACTGTGGCCATGAAATGGCAAACGTTTTGTCACGACATGTGAGGAAAAAATCCCTGCTGGAGTATGAAAATGGGACTTTTTATGCTAAGATATCAATCATAGTGAGGAAGTCTGCCAGAATCTTCTCTTTTGTCCACATCTTGGGGTTTTTTTGTTTCGTTTTTTTTTTTATTGAGAAAGACATTTATTGATACTGGTCTTTGTCACAGACACAGATATTTATAAAGAAATTAGAATAAAGCTGCAAAAATGTTAGCAAATAAGTTTCATGCATGGGTCTCCCACAGAGTAGAAAAAATTAAAATGAATGCTAGTTAATGTTCCCCATTGTCAAACCCATCCTCAGGGTTTATATAGTATGAAAGAGCATCATGGCAGTCCTCTCATGACACTGCAGCTGTATCCAAGCCTAGTGGTTTGAAAATAAGATGAGGAATACAGGCCGACACATGGCAAGTTAGCCATTTAAATACCTTCACTGTCCCAGAAGAAGCACTCATGATTCTAATGCATGGCTGGGCCTTCAGTTCTTCATTTTAATCTCTGTATCAGAGCGCACGTGCACCCCCTGCATACACATCATTCCACGCTTCCACTAGGAAATGCATTTTGAGGACAGAATTTTCAAGGCAGATCTCATCACTGCAGGAAAATTGATACTGGAGTTGATCCAATCTGGCCAGAAAAAAGCTGTATTACCACACGTTTCTCAGTGACATACTGAACACAAACATGAAGTGCTGAGTACATGAGCCGAGCAAATTATTACATTTCTGCAAATGAAAATTGTCTTTGCTTCTTCCAGCCATGGATTTTGAATTCTTGACTACTTCAGTTTTTTATTAATACAGAATAATGATGAAGGTAAAGATCAAATTACAAGTTTGTTCTATGCCATTTTCATACACTTTGAAACATTACAAGGTAATGACAGAACTCAGATGATGATTCATTTTGAGTTTTGATTCACAGTGTTTATTTCTTTGACCACTGTTGTCTGGGTGATGAACTAAATAAAAAGCAACTATAAATAGCTGAAAACTGCATACTTTAAGATACAGACTGGGAAAATAAGGCCACAATTAAAATAATGACGGGAAGCTAAAAAGTTTAATGATACAGATTATGGCTTAGACTGTTGGGACTTCTGTTGGACTTTGTTCTCTCATTTTAAAAATCTCCCCGTGAAATTTTGACCTAGTGGCCTAACAAGTTAATGTGATTTGCCATTTCACTAGGCTTGGATGCTATCTTGCTTAATGTGCTATGGTTGTACCAAGTATAACACAAACTAAATTACCAAAGTCTCCAGATCTGCTTCAGTGACTCAACTTTCTACAAGAAGGCATTTTTATCCTCTTTTTGCATGCTGTTTTCCTTTTTTTTAATGCATAACATTGCCAATTTAGCTAATGTTGACTTTGATCACTGAATGGCATTACATATTCATTCCTGTGTATTAAGTAGCAAGATGCAAGATCAGAAACTGCTTAAAATAACGTAGACTCACTGATCATGTCTAGGGGTAGAGAATTCTATTGTTTCTAACCATGGAGATTAGAGTTAGGAAGGGAGAAAGAGCCTTCCAGGTAATTTGAGTCTGTGCCACAGAAATCTTTACATGCCACTGCAATAACCTTGATACTGTATTCAGTGAAGAGACGTTGCAGAAAGTGGAGCCCCAGGGTTATGTGCTCATGGGTACCACCGCATTGGAAGATGAGTAAGAGATGAAATCCACCTTAGGAAAAATAGGCCGTGTAGAATACCAAATGAAATATAGTCTTTTTGAGAAAAAAAAAAAAAACCAACACAAAAAATCCTACCGCAGGATTTAAAGATAAACGTTGATGAAAAATCAAAATAAAAAGAGCTTATTAATGGATAAGATGAGAACGCCTACGTGCTAAGTTGAAGAAGAGTGTAAAGCTTACATATTGTTCTCCTAAAGGCTGCTTGGATTGCTAGCTAAATAATTCCTCCCAGTGACACCTATAAAAATGTTTTACTCCTTAAAAGATGCAGCATGAAAATAATTTTGCTTTCCTTCCACACATAGGAGTGGTACACAATAGCCAAAGGAAAGCCGCAATACGCTCTGAACTTTGTTGAATAGGATCTGGATTTTCAGAAGCTGGATTCAACATTCTGTGTGTAATGTGATGCTCGGCTTCCTGGGGCTTAACCTTGTCCCAGAATTGCAAAGGTTACAGCTACACTACGATCATAGTGCAGTTGGCTGATGAAATGCAGTAGTTCTAGCTTTAATCGAGGACAGCAAGAGAATAACAGATCAAATATTTTTGAAGTAAATAAATATATACCCAGGGTGTTCTATGCTGAAGCCCACGTCACCATCATCAGTGAGGAAGGACAAACATGGACCTTTCTTATTTCCCCGGTAAAGCATGCAGCAGCCCCGTGCAAGGATATACACATACCACCAGAGCTGAGAGGCTCGGACTCAGATCTGTGAAAAAAAGCCATTCTCACAATAACTAGCGACTGAAGCATCCCATCCAGTAACTGGTGGTTCCACATCAAACACGGCCATATAAACCATGCAGAACACAGCTGAAATGGATGTTTAAGTTCTTAACAAAATTATTCATGTTCCATGGTAAACAGGAATTGGAGGTCTCAATAATGGCTTTCACTTTCATATTAATTTATGAGATATCTTTTTCAATGATCAGTCCACAGACTAAATTGTCCTGCCAGCTCAGAAAGGAATCTAGAGGTCAGGTGAGCAGAAGCATAAGACACTTGTGACTCCGCCAATGCACTAGATAAGCTCTGCGTTGCATTGAGCAGCAGGTTCGGGAGTTACAACAGCAACGCAAGCCATCTTCCCGAGGGGCCAGCTCCATCCCACCTCATCGGATTTACCTGACTGCTTCTGAAAGAGCTCGATTCTGCAAAGGGCTGTGTGCTTCGATTTCATTTGTCCTTAAACAGGTAACACACCTTAGCTCTCAGAACTTGTAGGGTTGTGCTGGCATATGAGCTATATTTAAAAAAACTGTCAATTGCACTTCTTTTAGTCTAATTCTTGCATAAAAATCAAAGCAATTTTACACAGTTTTGTTCTGCCATGGTTTGACTCTTGCAGCTAATAGTCAAGTAAAATATGTAACTACTTCCCCCTCAGTTAACAAATGAGTGAAGGCACTAAAATGACTTCAATTCCACAATAACTAAATAAAACAATTGGTTTGACAGCAATCTGGTGATTTAATTACAGGAAATGCACTGCATGCAATGCATACAGATAAGGTATAAGGAGGAGAAAAGAATCGGTAAATTATTGTACTCAATAAACAACAACAAAAAAATCTGAATTGCCCTGTTAGTACTGATGGGACTATAAAAAAAAAGCTGCAAACAATGTTTGATCTAGACAAAGTGGTTTCAGCACAATGTGATTTCTTTAAGAACTGCAAAAATGGTAGAGAAAATTGCTGAGATTAGTAATTTCATGTACGATGTATAAGAAAATGGCAGCTAGTCCTGATGTTGAAAGAAGTAACGGCAATTTTCCATGTTTCTTTCACTGTCTTAAATCAACTATGATTCAACACATGGAGAAAAAGGACAAACGATAAACCACAAACAAATGACCGCACACATAGGAATAAAGGGTGATATACAGCTTTCTAGCACAATGTTCACACAAAACTTTAAAATTATATACAAAGCTTTAAATATTTAAATTGTCATTAAGTGTATTACAGTAACAACTACACACCATGTTCCTCTCCCATGATCTTCTTGTGGAAGCTACTGGACAAACAGAACAAATACCCCAAGATCTGACTCCAGAACCTTATTCTTGAAGCAGACTAGAAATGAGAAGTGGTAACTGATGGACACAAAAAATGGTCAGGGAGAGCTCAAAGCAAACAATGCAGCAGTTCTGGTCAACATGGAAAATGCAGGGGCACCACACACCAGCTGTTCAGCTTTTGTCAAGTTCTTCATAAGGCTCAAGGAAGTGGAAAGATTTATCTAAGGATTTAGGAAAGTTAATTAAGAAAGTGGATAAAGTAGATAAGCTTTCATAAAATTGGGACTATAAAGTTAACTTTATCAGGTACATATTTAAATGTTCCTCTTCAAGTGAAGAAACGGTAAGAACCTAACTGGTCTGATGTGTTACCCTCACATTGTTTGATATGTACTTTTTCTTTCAACTGTTGCCTTCTGTTTAACTCAGAATATGAGAACCTCGTCTGAGAAATCAGTTTTACTTCAGCTTTGCTTCTTGTCAATGTGTTAAACCAGTTTTGTAAATGGAGCTCCAATTTAACGTTAGGTTAGGTATAGCTCAATAATCTTCATAACTTCCTGGTTAAAGCAGTATGTAGGTATTCTAAAAGAAATGTAGACATACAGACTGCCAGGAACAAAGAATGCAGCTGTAAACCTCCTCTTAAATTGGGCTGTCACAAGGGTCTCCCTTCAGTTTCCTTTCTATCTCACTTGAGTTCTCTGAATCTCTACATCTACTTCCATTTTTATTTTTTTTTTTATTATGTCTGGCATCTACTTTACAAACCACAGTAAATGAACAAAAAATAATCAACATCTTCCATGCCATGAGGGTTTTCAGAATCAAAGGACAGTGTGTTAACCCAGCCATCCAAAACCAATGTGTGACTTGGCTACCGCATGTAAGGTATTTCTTATCAAAACATCCCATCGTTTGCTAAGATCAATTCACTTCATCCATTATTTTTTTCCTTCTGGTGCTTTTATTTTGTTTTGCTCTGTTTTGCAGAAATATTCGGAAGGGCAAGCACTTCAGCTGTTTGCTGTTTAGTTCTCAGTATGACTTTCAAGATCATTTGTATTATACAGCATGTTGTTTCCTGGTCTTGAATTTGGACCTCCCTTTGCTACGTAGCGTGCGGACACTGCAAAAAAGACTGTCTTTACCTCAAATCACGCCAGCATAAACTAACCTTCCATAAAAGCCCTTTTCCTGTAATTCTATGAGATTCAGCATTGTTCACCCTCTGAAGAACCATCATCTCAGAGTGACTAGGATGGGGAAATGGCAGTAATATATCAGTTAATGTTTTGGGAGAATGTTTGCATAGAGAGGCTATGCTAGGGTGAAGGTTATAAAGGAATGAGTGTGAGAGAGAGATATCTTTAAATTTTAAAGACAAGAACCGCTTGTATACAAATATTGGCATAAATGTGAGTGAATGTGTTATGTACTCCATCCTAGTCATTTTAACTCAGAGAAATTGACTGGAAAATCAACTCGTGTAGTAAATTGGGTTAGCAGATAATAACAAGGCAGATTTTAAATGTGTTTCATCATTCTGAACATGTCTAGATTACAGCAACTCTGGTTTCACTATACTTATAAATCTGCTTTTTCCCACGTTGCATATTATATTCTGGATTCTGCATTCAGCATTCAGAATTGAATTGTCCTGAGAACTCTGTCCGAGGCAGTTAGTGAGCAAATCTCTTTCTTTTCTTCCTGCTTATCGCTGACAGTGCTGACGGTGTGGGTTAAAGCTCTCCCTCCCATACAGTTTATGAGGTAATTGTACAAATATTCAGACAGCATCAGATTTAGGAAGACAAAGTACCAGCTATTCGCATTAATCAGGACTACACATTCAAATCTTAGAACACAGAATTAGGCACCTATGCTGATATCCACTGGGCTTTGTTGTCCCAGTTTAAACTCAGTGGGCACCGGGAGAACCCAGCACTTCTAAAATCCAAGACAAGCTTCCTACATACAGATTAAGCATCTAAATGTTGTTAACGAAGTAGTCCCAAGCCATTAGAAATTGAGGTCTATTAACAATCACGTAGATGTTGGGAGCTAAATAAATAGCTTTGCCTTTCATGTTGATACTAAGACTCTATAGATCACACTCTTCCACTAGCATCAAGAGAAACTCAAGCAGTCAGTGGCATGTGAGCGGAGCCAGACATCGCCTGAAATTCTCATAACTGTTTTAGTGAGACCAATCAGTAACAAGTATATATATGAAAGTGTCTATATAATTTTATTTTAAAAGCAAGATATTAACAATGCTAAACAGCATTTGAATCCCTTAACATTTCACTCAACTTTAATAAGTGGCTGTTACATTTTTTATTAAAACATAATTTAATCCCAGACACATGTGCGTTACTACCAAGTCGCAGACTAAGTTTTAGTAGGCAAGTTTTAAGCCCCTGAAAGCTAGGATTTATAACAGAAATGCAGACTAACTGCCACGAGTAGAGCCATATAATATAAAAGAACTATTATTGAAGGACACATACTTTTTATGACTAGCTCCTTATTTCAGCAACTTTGTCTTCTAAGTATCCCTTCTATATTGGAATAATTTTGTATTCAGCAGTAATCTTCATGAATTCACTTGGTATTCATGTAGATGTCACATGTATTTCCACTGATTTTCCACTGCTGTTTGGGATTAGTTAATGGGCACTTAAAATAGAGTGTTACCCCCGTGGGAGTAAAATAACTTCAATCTTGGTGCACGTTTCCAAGTGGAAGTATAAATGATGATTTTATATTGAGCACAGCTCAGTCAGTTGTTGGCTTTTCAAAGAATATGCCAACAGCCTCTTTAAAAAATAAGGGGAGGGCAAGTGGAAAGATAGCCTTTTATCTCTAGGAAAAAACCACTTATGAATAAAATCGTTGCCTAGTCTGTAGACTAAGCAGAAGGGGACAGATGCTGCTGTAAATCAGTCTGGCTGCACTGAGGTCAATCAGACTATGTTAATTTACAACTATTTGTGAGGATATGTTTTGTTCAGTTCCTTTCTGATTGTGATGGCTAGTCTACAAGCAATCTTTTAGAGTGGGTTCAGTCACTTTACTTGTTTTCTACCTTTCTTATTACTGTGTATTGCAGGATGGCAAATATACTTTACAGCCAAGGAAAACGCTCTCACTTGTGATTCATTGATTAGTTCTTATATTCTGAATTCGAGTATGATGAAGAATTCTTTTCAGGCAACTCAAAATAACTGAGGAACATAAATTTATCTCCCAACACATTTTCTTAATAAATACTGTATATGACTAATAACTACTAGTTTGCCTCAAGCTTTTTGCTCTTCTATTGAATGGTACAGCAGAAAATTAATACAAGAAATGAAGCAATCCTAATATTCCTTTTGTAAAAGATTTTAAGGCTCGTTGCTTTAAGCACTGCAGATCCAGTCTTTAAATAGGTCATCATTAAAGACCAGAGTATTCCAACAGTTTTGTGAAGTGCCATTTGAGACATCAATACGAATTCTGAAATAACCTTTTAGTTTACAGTTTAAATTCACTGATGAATACTCCAGTAGTCATAGTATTCAGGCTTATAGAAGGGGAAAGACAGTGTAACCACAGAGATCCTAGGCACCATAACCTTCCTGGCTGGGGTTCCACGTGTTCTTGCGTGCTGGGGGCTCAGAAAAGGTGGGTGCCCTGCCAAGGTGTGAGAAGGCAGATACCACACGGGGGGTATGGAAGATGTGCAGCCCTGTTTGCAGGGGCAGTGGCTTTTCTGGGCAGGCAGGCACAGGCAGCAGATTTCTGATTTTGCTTTTTAACATGTACTGCAAGCCAGTCCTCCCTACAGTTCCTGCATCTATGAAGAGCCATGTGTACTCCAGCTTGAGCTGCCCCAGGTCTGTGAGCGAGTGGGAACTACTGGAAACATGCCGGCCTGTTAGTGACTGGCATACAGTTGGTGGTGGCTTCCCACACTGCCCATCTTTGCTCATGAGGACCTGCCTCGCAACTCCCCAGCCACTCTTTAGCATACCAAGGACTACTGTAGCCCTCCAGCAAAAGGGGGTCACCTTTTACTCAATTCCTATTCTGAGGCTATTACGAAGGTACCCAAGTTGCCCCTGGCCTGACAAGGCATCTCCGTACCTCTACTAAACCCTGACTACCTTCCCCTCGGCTAGATCCTGGGTTTAGTTTCCACATTAAAAGTCACTGCTGATGTGAATAAGGAGGACAGGGGGGAATATAAGCATTTATTAATGCTTTGTACTGAATTTCAAACAATTCCAAGGAATCTGGATGCTAGATGCCCATTAAAATTAATAGGAATTGGCATCCACCGAGTCTCTGTGGTTTTGATGTCTCAGCTCTAACATTCTGTTTGTTTGTTGGCTTGTTTGAAGTGCGCACACCCTGAGCTGCATATTGCTGCTAAGATCTAACATTGTTTTCACTGAGACATGAGAACTGTTTCTGTACTTGCACTGATCTTTTCTTTTTTATCACCCTGCACACCTTGGGTCAATTCTGCCCCAAGAGTTCATTTCAGACCACAAGTCTTTTAAGCTGACTCTGTTTTTTCTCTTAATAGAGCAGCCTGGGGGATGCCATTGTCCCAGTGTTTTGTTACCAGGATCCTGTCATCAGTTTACACATTTGATAGATGAAGCTATGGAGAATTGTAATATTATTCATGTTCACACCCCTGAGAGATACAAACTGCAAATTGAGACGGGAAACTTTGAAAGCTCTCCCAAGAGGCAAAATCACTTCTTTTTGCTGCTGATTATAAAGAAGATTGGCTGGCAGATGTTAATATTGGCAGTTACTCTCTGACAAATTTTCTCTAGGTACGGCTAATCAATTTTTGCTGCATGGAATGAGAAATGGAGCTTGAATATTCAGATGTCTAGACATGCAAATACATTACCTTTATAAATAGACTTAAATGATTAATATCTATGAAAAAAAAACAAACATGAAAAATGGATAAACTGGAAGTGTTGGGTGAAGATTCATGGACTATATAGATGATGGATAGCAAAATTTGTCTGTACATTAGGAGGATGAAATGACCTATGCAGTTACCACATACCTACTTGCAGACAACACTGGTCTTTCTAAAAAAAACCTCAACTTAAAAACTGTCTGGCTCTAAAGTCAGTTTAAAGGCCATTATTTGAAACAGACCTGTTCTGGACAGAGATATTATCAACATAATAAGGATAATGCAATTTGACCCATTATCACTGTAGAAATAGATGCTTTGTCTATGCAGGGTCCTGCAAATACTTAAACTAATTTAATAGACCCAAATGGGATGCTCTCAGGGCTCGGGTTTTGGGGAGTGACAGAAGTGATCCCCTAATTGCAACATAGTTATTTCATTCATAAATGTTCATACTTCGTGGCGATTTAGTACAATTCCCTGGAGGAAAAAGATGACATTTCCTCCCTAGAGATTAGCTGTATCATCACAGTGACCATTCCCTGATGTGTTATTAACTGCTTTGATCTGCCCATGGGAGAAGCTTCTAACACTATCGCGCATCTCTAACCAAGCCCCCCTGATAGTTTTACACACCAAATCACATCAGATTCCCATAAGTGACTCTGACAATCCCTGGCGGACTGCCACAGAGCAATTGTATTATCTCCAGGTAACACAGAAGACACTACCTGCTTTAACAGCATATCTGCTCACTTAGCTATGGTAATACGATTAACCTTATTATTTCTGAATCAGTCCACTGTGGCAAATGATGAAGCACCATATGGCTTTCTGAGAATGAAAGCAACGTATCTGTGTGGTGCAAGAAATTTTTCTGGATGGGTGGGTGAATTACGTATTATGATTCATAGTTAAATGCCAACCTAAAAGCAAATTCTTTCTATGAAGACTATTTAGATTGTTTCTATATTTTATAAAAGGCAATGGATCAAAGAAGAAGTCTGAAGCAGCAATGCGTACTTAATGACCTGTTCCAAGGAGTAAATTATGGCTGGAATTGTCAGGGTATTAAACTTAGTAGAGCAGAGCTTAAGCAACAGGGATGGAAATTTTCAAAATATAGTTCATTCTTTTACAGTGACACAATAGTAAAATAAAGTAACCTCTGACAACATGATTTATTGAAGAAACTAAACAAAAGATGTTGGAGCTGCTGTGTACCAAAGTTATTTAGCTGTTCCATTACTTTTAATGAATAGCCAAGATCAGTGAATATTTTCAGCGAGATAAGGCTCAGTGCATTTCTGATAAGGGGAGAAAGGTAAAAAAAGAAAACCTGCATCAATTTTTCATTCACAGATTTATTTACTGGAGATTTATATATATAAAAACCCAAACAAGCAACAAAATGAAACATCCTATTTTCTCTCTGCTCCTTTTATCCATTTAGAAACAAGGTCTGACTGGAAAAATATATTTGTGTGATAATGTTTCAGGAAAAGGTCAGATAAAAATCAGATCAGAGTTTCAGAAATTCACAGGTGTTTGTGATATGTTCCTCTTTCTCTATGGGACAGGAGGCTAAGACGAATCATGGCCTTTACTTGTAGCAAGCGGCCAAGAAAGGCATTTTACAGCAATTTTACCTGAGCAATGACCTATGGGTTAATCAATAAAGGACTATCATTTTATTAGGGCTAAGCCTTCAGTGACTGAACGAGGCTGAGTAAGTGGTCTTGCTGTCCTCAAATTGTGCTGTACATAAAGACCACGATGGCATTCAAGATTTTGGCTTTTTTTGCCCATTTAAATGCTTGTAGCTTTCCCACTGTTAATGAGGGTGAGGACGTGACCTGCCTCTTTCCCAAAGATGACAGGACTATATAGTTTTTTTCCGTGGACCTACTTGTAAGTGGACCATCATTTCCTTACACTGTATTTTCGTCTTTCCCTGTGTTCCAGGGAAATACTTGTTGCAGGTGCTAGGAAGAGTAACAGAAATGAAGCATTTCTGCTGCTTTTAGATGCACAGCTGCATAGGATGTTCCAGGAGCTGACTCAAAAATTATTAACAATGAAGTTTTGGTGACAGCTGAAAAAATACATCTGTTAGAATTCATTTGGGCCTCCTAAAAATATATGTGTGTATAAACATTGTGCACTAGTAACTGTTTTAAAACTGTTAAAAGATAGCACATTGATGATTAGTTTAATGAACTATGACATGCTATCAATTTGATGACTAAAATCAGCTCTGATCACAATTTTAGTAATATATAACGGCACTCTCTTCAGACTGAAACCACACAGTCCCTCAGGTACCCTCAGGTACACTTCTGTTATGAAAAGGTGGTCTTTGCACAAAGTAGAAGAGGGATGGTTTTAGTAAGAGTAACAAGAATGACAGCATTGTCAGGCTCTTTACACAGAGCCGTAGTAGATGCAAGTTACCAGGAAGAGTTAGAGGAGGGCACTGTAGAAACTTCAGGCAGTGTCACAGGGATCACATTCCAGGCATGCAAGGAAACAAGAAGATGCTTGTGGGAAATTCTACTAAAAATCTCTTAAAGCTGGCATCACTGGTGAAACCGGGAGAATATGATGACAGCGTGTAAGATCTGAAGAGGCTTTATTAATAATCCATTAAACAGCCTCATAAATATATAAAGAGCTATGCAAGACCTAGATTAATATAGTCCTTCCTCCAAAGAGATCATTCAAGCACCTCAATTCTTCTCCCAACTGAAGTAAATGGCAAAGCTCTCATGACTTCATGCCCAGCCAGAGACATAAAAGCCAAAGCATGATACAGTGGTTTAGAAAGAGAAAATCCTTTCTTTAAAAAAAAACAACCAAACAAAACCCCCACATTTCTTCTGGAAGAGATTTTTTTCTGCCACTATGAGACCTGAGGTCAGATGTTGACCAGCCCAATACAGGACCTGACTATATTAATACTGTCTACTTATAGCAGTTCTCCTCCTTCAGCCCTCCAACCCCCACGAAGGAGACACGGTGATTACTGCAGCATATCTGAGACCCCTGAGGCTATATTTCGCTATTGATCCAGAGCTCTCACTGACATTAATGGGAGCTTCAGTTCATCATGGATGGACTATAGTACATGTCTTCAGAGAATCGTGCCAACGACTGTAAAATCTTTTAAAAACGATACTAAAATAACAATAAATAACGTATTTAACAGAACTCAGTGAACAAGAGAACATGCAGTTCCTTGTCTTCTCATGTTTCTTTTAAAAAAGGCTGACTTGATTCAAACAATTCTGTGGTTGTTTCTTTAAAGAGCTGTATATTTCAGACGCTCTGCTATAGTTGTACCATTGCTTATTGAAAGCAGCATATGCAGAACACATCAGTCGGAGGAGTTTGTTATTGGGCCACTGTTTGCTCACTAGCTCATGAGGTCTCCTTAACGCTGCTCGAGTGCAAAATGGAAATGCAATGGAGCTGGCCATGTTACACTGCACTCCTTTAACAGCAGTAACGCATGCCTCTTCTGCAATCACATTGGTAACAAGTGCTAGTATCTGTGGGAGAATTTGGGGTGTGTTTGCAATTTACCCAAGTAGGTCCATTGCTCTGACGCCGTGATTCTTCAACTTTTGGAACCTGCAATGTCCTTTTGGCTCATGTGTCTTCGCTCAATTGTCTGAACTGTTGCCACCAATTAATGACAGCTAATAGGACCCTGACTACTGACAACACTTAAAGCCAGTAATTACAGCCTGTTCACACTCCTCTGCCCTGTAGGAGCAGAGCTGCTGCTGACTCTGCTGAGTAACATTTTATGACCCCTTTTAGAGACTTGGGAAGGCTGTGATCGAGTATTTGAGAAAACATTGATCTAGTATTTATAAAAAGGTATTTTGTAGGAGTGTGTAAAACATGTTCGGTGTCCATCTATACTCCTGCACAGTACGTAGGCTGAACCACATCTTACGGTTTTATTTGTAAGAAAGAGCTTGGCATATCTAAACTACGCCTCTTTTTCCCCTTTTCTGATTGCATAAAAAATAAGCTGTGGTGTCAAATTGCAGCATCTCCCATCAGTGAAGGAGGAGACGGGGGGAAGCTCTAGTATTCATCCCTTCGCTGCTTTCAAGCCAGATCCTGAACCCTGTGGTACTGCTGTATTGGTTAGCAAAGTGTTTTCTTCCTGCCCTGGATTTAGTTCTTGCATGATGAGATGACGTTTAAGGGAGCAGACTGTAGAGTTTTATAAGCCATCCCCCCCAAAATGGTAGCCATCTCAGATGGAGCAGTAAGCAGCACTAAATGGCTTACTGTCAGAGCTTATTTCTCCTGCTACAGCAAACTAGAGACTTCACAGAATCACGGGATCACATAATGGTTGAGGTTGGAAGGGACCTCTGGAAGACACCTGCTCACCTGCTTAAGCAGGGTCACCTAGAGCCAGTTTCTTAGGACTGTGTCCAGATGGCTTTTGAATATCTCCAAGGATGGAGACTCCATAACCTCCCTGGGCAACCTGTTCCAGTACTCAGTCACCCTCACAGTAAAAAAGTGTTTCAGGTTGTTCAAATGGAACCTCCTGTGTTTCAGTTCGTGCCCATTCCCACTGGTCCTTTCACTGGGCATCACTGAAAAGAGCCTGGCTCCATCCTCTTTGCACCCCCTCTCTCAGGGATTTACATACATTAATAAGACACACACCTCCTCGAGCTGTCTCCTCTTTAGCTCTCTCAGCCTTTCCTCTTACAAGAGTTGCTCCAGTCCTTTAATCACCTCCACAGCCCTTCCCTCCAGTATGTCCAGTATCTCCTCTTCTACTGAGGAGCCCAGAACTGGACATAGCACTCCAGGTGTGCCCTCACCAGTGCTGAGTAGAGAGGAAAGATCACCGCCCTCAAACTGCTGCCAATATTTTGTCTAATGCGGCCCAGGATACCATTAACATTCTTTGCCACAAGGGCATATTGCTTTGGGCATGAGAGTGCACGGGCACTATGACTTTGTGAATGACAGCTGAACTCACTGACAACAGAGATATTTTTTCCTCTCGGTTTCACATGTTCCATCTCTATTCTCGGGGCAGAATGAAACATCCCAATTTTTAGTTGGTATCCTGGGCATCTAGAATATTGCTCATTATATATCTGAAATACATAAGAAATTAGAATTGTTTCTTAATTTCTCTGTTGGTTTGAAGGTTGGGGAACTTAGTGACAAAGGAATCCACTTTCTCACTTTGTTCTTGGTTTTACAAAACTTTCTTGTTTGCCCAACACAAACATAGACAAAGTTTTCTCTCTAACTTCCTCTCCTTAAACAAAGATGAACCAGATGAAGAGAAGTCAGGATGCTCTGACGCTACCCCACCGCTGGTTTTCTCCCCTTTTCCTTGCCATCATTTATCCTCTCTTGAACTTCAAAGAAGCATTGTCCAGCTATATCCTCTGAATGTTACACACTGCTTTCATTATCAGTTGCACCATAATTAAATTGATAGTTTTAAGAATGCTGTACAGATTATAAAATATTGCCTCTGTTTTCCCTTTCTGGGAATAAGATAAGAACTTTCTAGACATGAGGAAAGTACTATCAATATACATTTATTTAACATAGGTACAGCCAGGCTAATGAGGGCAGTAGGTGTCCCATTTCCAATTACCCAAACATGTTCTGCCACAGAGGGCTTTCCTTCCCAACAACAGGCAGAGAGATCAGGAGTCCTGAGGCTTTCAACAACCTTTCATTGCATGTTCTTTTCCCTCCATGCAATTACATGCTCCAGCAGCCACAATCACAGTGACTGTGAAGGGAAGCAGTTTCCTTCAGGCTTATATTATCCTGCCTCCGGGTTCAAAATGGAAGAGGCAAAAGAACAAAGCACCTTCTCTCTTATGATACATCTCTGGCCTCCACCTCCACGCTGCTCATAAACTCTGGTGTCCAACACTACAACTCTTCACAGAGAAAACAAATTCTTTCTCACCTTATGCACAGGGAATTTTTCAAACCCCAGACACAATATCTTCCAGAGACTACAGGCACTAGTTAAAACTCAGCAAGTACTCTGCAGAAGGAGAAAGACCACAAAAGTCACTTTCAGTTAACGAGAAGAATTAGCAAGTGACTCAAAGATACTCACTATAAAACAGTGATCTACACTGAGGATACATTTCTTACTGCCTCAGTGCACATATTTCATCTTCATGATTCACAAATATAGAACTCTGGGTAATTCTAAGTACAGACTGGGCTATTTCTGATTTAAACAATTTTGGCAGATTTATGCTGACTTGTATAGATGTAAACTTTGGAGAGTGGTTCAGAGGTGAAAAGGCTTTTAGGAGGTCAGGATGTTCTTGGAGAGGTCTAGCGAAATAGATAAAAATTGGAAATAATCTTCCAGCAAGGCGGCATGGAAAGGTGCCTCAGGGTGAGCAGGCTGAGTATACCTCTCCAGCAGACTGTCAGGAGGGATAAGCGATCTTCCTTACATTACCCTATTTTCAACAAAGAGACAACTCTATTAAGAAATCAATAACGAGCTAACTACCACTTGGTCATCTCTGCTTTGCACGCATAGTAACGATGATTAAAACTTCCTGTAGTCTGAGTTACACAAGCTCTTCAAAAGCCACTGTCTCAGCAGGACTTCTGTATGTTTCTGTGGGGTCTCTCCTGGGACTGGGTCCCGTTTAGGAAGCAGCTGCACAATCCAACCTTACAGTACCACCAAACCAAAATTTCAACCCTTTAACTCCAGAAATACGACCTCTTACGACTGTCTGAAAAAAGAGGTACATAATCGACCAATTCTAACTCCATGCAGGGGAGGGCAGAGGCACACATACACATAAACCAGTTGCCTGACTTCCTCTGTAAGTCGTGGCCTGAACCCCGCCTGGGCCATGGGAGACTGTGAGGATCCAGCCTGGAATCTCCCCAAGAACTCGGGTGTTTCACGACAGCTACCATGAGCCAGGCAAGAACAATGTTCACACAACACAGCACAAAGCAGCTCTCGTACACTATTTAAGTAGTTGATGTGTTAGCTCCCTGGAAGTATATTTCTGGAATGAGGAAAAAAACCCTCCACTCTCTGGATTTATTAACATATTTCCATTTCTTAAAAAAAAAAAGAAAAAGTGAGTAATGAATACCCCAAAATCCCCATCAACGCAGTATAATGAAGCATGAAATGGTGTTCGGAGATGAAATCCATCTCATGAAAAGGTTTTGATGGACGTGAATTAACTGTTTAAGATAAAAAGGATAAAAATTCAGAAGTAGTTTGTCCAATTAGATTGCTGAATAGGTTTGCCATTAAGTGTCTTCTTTCTTTTTTTTTTTAATTCCCTGAGGATCTGTGTCACCACAGAACAAGAACAGAATGTTTCATTACTAATGTCTTTGTTTCAAAGAACAGAAAAAAGTTTATTTTCTAAAAGACTAGTAATAAATAGGAAACACATATTTCCAAATCACCAGAAGCTGAGCTTACCCTAGCAAATTCCTATTTTGCATTTGGAGGTTATTTCTAAATCATATTTACCAAAATAGCTTGCTTTATCAACCTTTCTGTCCTTCACTCCTCTGCATACCACTTCTGCTGCTGAATAGATGCAACAGAAATCATTAACGCCTAAAGTGTTAGGATTTTTACCTCGCATACCACATTTATCCCTAGTCTTGATTTCGCTAACAGACTTCTACACATAGTGCCTATTCTGGGGAAACTGTTTCTTTCCTGCTACTATTAATAACCTTCCTATGCTATTTATTCTATAAATATCTATGCTCTTCTAAATATGATGTAAAAAACACTCTCTGAACATGTTAATTTACAGCTTGTCTGTTTTAAGTTGTCTCCCTCATTCCCTGAAACCGTGGGTAAATCCGGTTGATGCTGGGCAGCAGCGAGAGAGGGGCAGCCACTGCAGAACGGCAGGAAAAGGCTCTTCAGTTGCAGGAGCTAAATTAACTTTTTGTGGGTCCGTGTAAGGTGACTGTGACATCTCCTCAGTCGTTACGTAGAGTTTACCTCTGGCTGCTGCTTACCAGAACCCGGACGCCCTCACTGTAGCCTGGTGTGCCGACGGCGCAGTTGGCTGCCCAGGCTGTGCTGGGAGGTTGTGTGCAGGCTGCGGAGTCGCCCGGTGCTCTGTGCCACGCTCACAGCACTGCTTTCTGTGCTGGGGCACCGCTCGTGAGCTGTTTAACATTGCAAGCAAATCATAATTTCTAGCTCTAAACTGGCTCGAATAAATAAGCACTATCATCTATGGGGGAGTCGAAGTGTGGACAGAGCTGCAAACGGGACTCGGCTGCTGCAGAGGGAAGACTGTAGGGAAGTTCTGCCTCCTTCCCCACGGCAAGGCAAAAAGACAGATGGAGAGTGTGCTTCATGGGGAGATTAATTTCAGTGCCTCCACTGCCTAGCGCTGTCTCCTGCTCTGTTCAGGTCAGCAACTGAAATCATCCTTCAACCTTCCATTTATTTCAGACAAAAAAAATAATCAAATGCCTGTTTTACAATGCATTTTCTTTTACTTTAACAAGCCTTTGATTAATATTTTGCAATTAATTTCAAGAGTGTAATAAAACTTGAGGGAGGGCTACTTTCACATCATTTAGCCCGCTGAGAAGGTACTATACAAATATTTTACACAGCTCTCCTCCTAATCCCTAGTGATAGATTTTGATAAATGCAACACATGGGATTTTTCCTATAGAATGTGTAAGAAGAGACACAGGAGATAAATCACAAGTATTTTCCTGGGATATTAAAATATGTGTCTCTTTCTGAAACTCATTTAATAAATTATGTGAAAAACAACAGCTTGACTCGCTAAATGCAAATGAAAGTGGGTCTCAAGTTGTCTCTCATCTAACAGTCACTTATTTCAATGATGCACACATGAGTAGCTCCTAGTATACAAAATTATGGATTGACAGAAAAACTTAATAAAACAACCTACTCTATTAAGATGTCTAGGTAGTGTCATCTGCGATAAAACTGTTGATTTGATTTCCCCTTTTTAGTAAAGATTTTATGATAATAAAATGGTAATGAAACTTGAGAGGTTTAGATCCTTACAATAAATAGATCCCACACCTTCTTGGTTGGAATCAAACCCATGCACTCAGTGATCCCCAATGTAAGGCAGCTGGAGAATCAATTCTATCAATATACTTCAAACCCCCATCCCAGCTGATTCTTACACATCAAAACCTATGCCCCGCTTTGAGGGGGAGGCATTTTCAGAGAGAAGAAATGTACTTTAATGGTTAAACAATGACTTCGTTTGGAGCACAAGTTCTGAGCAGGACCCCAGAATAGTCTAGGGCAGGAAGCAGCTCAGGCCATGTCAATGTTTTAATCTCCTTGTTTTAGCAGCAAGTACCTTTCTGTTTTCTTACACTGTCTCCAAATTGTCACTGAAGGTCATCATGTTCGGCAACGGGACCAATGCTCTACCCAGTTCTCATTCATACAGACCAGGGGTTGGTGCCTGGTAAGCCCAAATGCGCGCGCAACAGAAACACAACGTAGGCTACCTAGGGAAAGCCACAATGGGAATTTTTTTCAGTAAGAAATTGGGTAAGACTGAAGCACTCTGTTTTATTTTGCTTGAAAAATAAAGCATTAGCACTTTCCAGTAGGCAAGTCTTGTATCTGCACATTTTTTATTTCAGTCCAGTAGGAACAGAAAATCCCTGATTTCAATCTTGTCTACAATAAAAACTTCATTAGGGCAGTCTTGGTCCATAGCAGGCACAGGAATACACACCTTCTCAGACAGGATGTTTGCCACAGGATTAACCGTTACACGGTGAAGGATGTTTCACAGAGGATCATCAAGAATCTTCCTCAATTTCTATGCAGCAATTTATCCACAGGGTTGATTGTGATATCTTACTTTGTTTTAGAAGGAAAATCCCTCTCTGAAATATTGCTGGCTGCTGGAGCACATGTCGTCTTGTCAATGCATTCATCACCATTATCATATTCTACTAAAAGATTGGCAAATTTGTTCAGCTGTGTAAGATAGATATTATGGCATTTGACAGATGATTTCAGTACTGAAATGAATTTTTTGGATGTGCTGTATATTTTGGCACTCCATTATGCAGCACAAGAGTGAATTTTCTCATTGGTATCAGACAAACAAGCCTTGAAAACTGGGAGTCATCAGGGAAGAATTATTCCTAAAGCCTGAAAATGGATTTTCTGAACACTATGGTTTCAGTTCTAATTCCCTTATTATAATATGGCTTTGGTCACTGATTGCTCACATACCTATTCCGATTGGCTGGAAATAGGTTTAAGATGATGTCTTCCCCTCATCTTCAACTCTCCTGAGAAGATGCTTTTTGGGGAGGATGTCTCCTAGCTCATCAACTCATTTCCATGATGGGATTATGACGCCTAATGCAGTTAATGAGGAGCAAGGAGAAAAGCAAAACGGTAGAGAGAAAAGCTTGTAAGGGATTACTCCTCACAAAGAAATACCTTTTCAGTATTTCTCCCATCTGAAACCTGAGAAAGAAACACAGCTTCCTATTAACTAAAATAATTTTTATGATTAAAATCTCACATAGCAGTTATGCAGCCTTGTCAGAGCCTCAGAATCTGCAGATTATGGTTGATCCAGTGGTTGGAGCAACAGCTTTCAGAAACCAGAATGCAATCTTTGTTCCATTGCAGATTTCTTATACCTCAGTTACCTCCTCTGTGCTGGGTTAACACTGCTTCCATACTTCACTCGGGATTTGTGATGATAAATACATCAAACATTGAGTGGTGCACAGGCACTGTGATGAACTGCATGGACAAAAGATGGCATAAAGACTGAAAATCTTCCCAGCAATCCTGTGAGGCAAGCTGATTTGATGGTTACTGTAGATTTGATAATCACCTCTTGTCTGAAAACTAGAATACATGACAGTCAGAAATGACTATCAACTTCAGGAACTTGAAATTTGGCATTCATAAACTTTTCATGGCATCAAAATTACTGCTAGATTGGAGAGAGGCAATTCACCTCTCTATGTTTTGGCTTCTGTTGAGACAAATAAAGGTGCCAAGTAGTCTCATTTGAGATTGGAAGACGGAGGCTGGACTCAGTATTGAAATTACGCGGAAGAAAGGTCGATATATCTGATGCCTCTTTCTGAGCCACCTCATCACAGAAACTACATTTTTTAACGTTAAAGTTGTGATTACAAACCTCATGAATTTTTACTGAGAAGTAGCCTCTTTCAGAAGCAGGATGTGTTTGCAGGAAGGCAGCACCTCTAATATCTTCATTTTGACATGTTCTGTTATAGAAGAAGGAAGTAATATAGATAGCAGATGTTCAGCCTGCTTGTTAGTACCTTACATTTTCCAATGCAGGGTGCTCTAGCTTAAGTGATTCTTCAATTATTTTCAAGACGGAGTGCTTTGTTTTGTTTGGTGTTTTCAGTGTTCCAGTAATTAACGAATGTGGCAGAACATTTGTCTTAATTGCACAATGAACGTCCCTCACAATAGTAATTGCTCTATAAAAGTCCCATAAAACAAATCTACTTGCCTTGTGAAAAAGCACCCTCCAATAAAAAATTGATGAAAATTTTTTTAAAAAAGCCTGTGTTCCTATCAGAAAGCTTTTATATGTAAACAATTAACCTTTTCAAAGGAGACAAAAAAAAGCGATCATGAGAAAAAGTGGGCAGTAGGTTGGAATGTGAATCATAATGGGGATTTGTTTAAAAATTCTTTATGGGATGTCGCCAAATCACAGTTTTGTAGTCATGAAATATAGCTGTTTAAAAATATACCCTGTTCTACAGTGGAAATAAAGACAACAATGAAAAAAAAAAAGCCCCTACAATATGCAGATGTAGAAAATAAGAAAACCAATCACAAAATATATTCCAAAAATGAAATGTTACTGCAAACGTGTCTGGAACTCAGAAATGGTCCCAATAATTTCTAGCTGCTTTAAGGAATGACACATACCACAGAATCACAGACAGACCCACGGGCTGCAAGGAACATCGGGAGATCGTCTAGTCCCATCTCCCACTCTCCGATCACAGAAAGGTTACATTGAGCAAGTTGCTCAGGACTGTATCCAGTTGGGTTTCAAACATACCCCAGCATGGAGACTCTACCACCTCTTTTACATTATTCACAAAAAGTTCCTAGACATACAATGTTGTCGAATAGTGAGAAGTGTCTTAAAAGTAACTTTGACAATGTATCTAAATGATGTACAAGAGCACAATGCTAGAAAATCATTCTACCCTCTTTAAAAAAAAAAACTCAAGACTAACATATTAATGCTGTATATAAACTCTGGCGTGTTGTCCAAATACAGTTCTAAGTAGCTTATTACTTTATTAATAAAGACAATATAATCTTCCTTATACCATATTAAATGCCTATGCTTATTTTTTTCTTAAATTCAAGGTCCAAGTGACCTCTAATCTATTATGAAAACTACCGATTTTTTAGTTACATTGCTCAAAAGATCAACTTTATATTTGTAGCCATTTCATTATAAATAGTACATTTGGAAGTACAGTCAAAGGTGTAATGTTTGAACTGCTGAATTGGGTGAGGTTGAACATTTCCAGAAGCTAGCCGTAGGGTGAAGTTTCAAAGTTGCAGAATTAAAGTGGTATATTGTAGTATGGAATGGTACATAATTTTGTTAACGCTCTCATTTGAGAAGGACAATCACAAGATGGAAGGATACCTGAAGAGCCCACGTAGAAGAGCTGGACATGGTTCTTTATAGAAATGTTATATTTGAATACACACAGCAGGGCTTTAGCACTCACCCAAACCCATACAAACATTGTATCACTCACTGGAAACTTACAGCAAATATTTCAAAGAACAAACAGGGACGAGTCTCAGGGGAGCAGTTACTTAGGAATAATAGATAAATGTGAACAAAATAGGTTCCTTTTGGTACTGTTCTGAATGCAGGAAAAAGAGGTTAAATTTATTTTCTAAATTATTTATTCAGAAATACCGACTCATTAAAAATACAGGGATATTTGGATGGTAGGACCTTTAATTCATTTCTGCTGCCTTTTGCTGAGCTTATGCACTGTCATTTTTCAACACAGGCCCCAGCCCCGCAGCCTGACCCGCTCCGTGGAGCCACTGTGCTTTCCTTGATCTCGGTGACTTCTTCATCAAGAAGAATGCTACAGCTGAAAAGACAAAATAATCTTGCCTGCTTACAGATGAATTAAATATTTTTTTGCATGGATAAGCTGCAAGTCCACCAGGCCTGTGTGGCCTTCATGTTTTCGGGTGAAAGAATTTCTTTAGGTGCAGGAAAAACTAGTTATCAATTCCATAGCTGAAAGGACTGTAACCTGAACTATGAAGTATTATCCAGGATGTTGTTTCTCATGATTAGATGTGATTTCAAAACAATTATTTAACATAATTTGTACATAGATCTATGATAAAATCGTACCTGATTATGCTAATACCTAACTATAGGTTATCAAGTGTCATGAATCATGATTAAGACATTTAACACAAAATTGAAGACACATAACAGACTTCATCTGTGGTACACCTGTTTATCAAGTCAATTTTCCACTTTTAAAAGACGTTATATATTATGTACTGAGATTGTATACAGAGGGTGGAGACAGAATGAACAAGCTATATTTTGAGCATGAATTAAATATGCGGGTAATTTATTCAGAGTCTTTCACTCCTATAATTTTAACTGAAAGCCTCAGAAAGCTTCTGCCAAAGTTTTTCTATCGGCTTGAAGGAGTTACCTAAGAACATTCACTGGGTGGGGAGAGGTGTGTTTGCAGTTGTCATGCACTCATGCATGCAGCTTTCAGCATACTGTGAAAAATGTCACTCCAAATTGTTGATTCCTGACTGTACAATACACAGGTACAACTCAACTGAGGTGCCATCAAAATTCATGGAACCACTCTATTAAATTCACTGCACTAAAGATGAGACTTACATTCTATTTAAAATCCAGCTGAAATTCTTAGAGCAAACAGCTACGATTTTGCATTTTTTAATACTTATTAAAACTGAAAATTTTGACCTGCTTCCCATGATTTTATCTCAATGGCTGGTTATAGCAATATACTAGTAATTACATTTTCTCTTTCTTGCAGATACTGAATTATTTCTATTAAGTAGTCCAAATTAACAGATTATTCTGCATGCTCTGCTTTAACTAGCCAAGCTTCAGTTCTTTTGAATGTCATGAAAACAACACAATTAACAAATCCAATATCCAAACTCTACGGAATACTAAAACTGGATTTAGCCTTTATTTACCTTATGGTATGCTGAGTGCATGTTCCTCCAGGTGCTAAATCTGTGCTTAGAAAATTCACAAAGCTTAATCCATATACCCGGAGATTAACTGTTTAAAGAGGATGGTATAGTTATAGATAAAGGAAGTATTTTGCCTGGATCACATTGGTACGTGGTTTATGTGAGCTTTCTAGCCTAGTGTTAGCTAGGACACAGAACACTAAGCAAAAGTTGGTGAGCCTGAAGGACTCAGATGGAAGACATAACAGAAAATAACACCCATACTGATTAGACAAGAAGCATATAGCCTGTATTAGGAAAAGCCCAGAAAACAGCAGCATCAGAGATGCTGGGAAGCCAGTAAGAAAGGTGAAAATGGCCAAGAAATTGAAGGGATGCTGGATACTGGGAATCTGCATAGCAACCTCTTGCCAACTGCTGCATTAGAAACACAAATTTCACAGCAAATCCCACTTACCTTCCATAGTCACAAGAAGACGAAGTTTGCAATCATTTTGATTTATTCAGTTTGTGATTTGCAGTGAAATGGGACTTTGCATCAGAGAGTGTCATGTTAATGTTTTTTTCCTCTCCATAATGAACTATTATCATTTGACTCGTAAATAAACCTACTCTTATCAAGTAAGCACATCTGTGTTGGCTTGCAGTCAATTGCTGGCCATTTAAAACTTCTTTCATTGCATAGTTCTGTTCCTCACAAACTAATCCCCAGTATGATAATACTCCAGGAGTAATGTCTATTCAATGAGTGTGAAAGTCGACTTGTACTCTCCTCATGAGCCCCACTTCAAGCATTTGTAGGCCTTAATGATCCATATGGCGCTGTAAAGTTCCAGGAAGTGGGATAAAATACCCTATTTTTACCAATAACTTTACTTGAAAAGAAAATTGATTTCCAAGGGAGACAGGTGAAGAAAATGGGTTTAAAAAGTTTGTCACATTGCCTAGAAACAATAGCTATCACAAAACCAGCTTTGGGCCGCATAGATATAGTTAAAATTTGTTTATGCACCTAACAGACCTCAAAGCTAGCTGGAAGAAATAAGCCATTTCAGTGCTCAGAAATCACAAGAACAGCACAATTCAGCAATAAAGACAGATCTTCTGCCTTGTTGTTTCAAACCTCACACATATTCACAGCCTTAGCCAAACTCCAAAGCAAAAACACATTAAGTCTTGCATTATTTTAAAGGCATAAGTCACAGTTCTGAAGGACAGAGAAGTAAAGTATCAGCAACTTAAGTTGTGGAAGCAAAGCATTTCAAGTATTAGAGAAAAATATCCCCACCACATCTGTCTGTTGCAAATCAAAACACATTCTGTAAACTGATATTATGCGGTGGAAGCTGACACCTGCCCACAATATGTACCCAGACATTTGTTCTGCTTTGTGACACGCACTATCTTTGAAACACCAATAGTGACTGTTTTTCTCCTACTTTGTAACTCTTGCATGCCTGCTACCACAGACTCTATCTCTTTGCAAGAAAATTCTGCAGAATTCCTATCATTGCTTCTATACTGCTATATTTACAGTATGACTGTAAATACTACTATCTGCTATAAGGCCAGAAAGATCAAAGTCTGCTGCTAACAATGATAACCCTTGCACTGACTTCAGTGGGTCGGGCCTTCACAGAGGAAAACCAAAATATTCAGTGGTACATTCAAATTAGAAGACTATACTCTTCTGTAGTGGAGAAACAGAGGCACGTGTGGAGCAGTGCTCAGATCTCCAACAAATGCAGTTCTTCAGGTGAAAAGAAGCACTGAATAACAATCTAGAATTATGTAAACCTTCCAACATGAAGTCAGAAATCAAATGAAGTCTGACTGATTTCTGAAGATTAAAATTGAAGTAGGTTAGATTGATTTAAGTATCTTGGCATGACGGCTCTTCTGAAACATCAGTTTCTTGAAAGTTGACAGAAGACAGGAATAAAACACAATTCTATAGCTATTTTAGCTGTTGTAAGCATGTCCTGAAGTATAGTTTTGTTAAAAAAAAATCTGTTTTAATATTTATAGAGATGTGTATTCAGCACTGTAATCCCTTCCTAGACCATCAGCAAATTATTCATACTTAAAAGCCTTGCAGCTTTTTCATGGCTTATTTTCATTTTTTTTCCTGTGACAGAAGGAATTAATCATAGCTCTAATGGTTCTTCGGCAAGTGCTACTTAAAAACAACAAATGCATTTGGAAAATCATTACATTTGCCTGCCCAGCTTAGAGTAAAAAAAAAAAAAAAGTAAAGAAGCTGTTGTCTCCTAAAGTGTTTGGGGGCTAAAAAAGAAAAACGTGAAAAACAAAGAAAGGAACAAAATTGTCCCTTACAAAAATGCCCAGTGACTCGCATAGTCTCTTTAGAAGTAACCTGTATTACTGCAGTGACTGCAGCATTGGCTGGCTGGGGAACAGACTGGCGCTGAGATCTCAAAGCAGTGTTGCAATTGCCCGTATCTCACCTTTCTAGTGTTTCTGCTTCCTGATCTGTAAAACGGGACTGATGATATTTTCTGTAAAAAACACCCCTGAGACTTGCTGATGAAAACCTCTGTGTAAGGGGGAAACATTAGTGATTTTGCTTGCATTTTTTAGTGTTTATTTGCTTGTATTGCACAAAAAATCAGTGTCCATGTTTATGTGCTCCAACTTGCTTTTCTTGCCAAATCACAGTAACTCTGTAGCTGAACTCCTGCAGTATTCACCAGCATTAGCACTGGCAACAGTCCTCAAATAAAGCTCCTTTTCGTAAAGTTTGTTTCTGATGCTCCTAAATAATTCGATTCAAGTAAGAGGAATGCGAGCTACCAGATTGCTATTGATTAATAGGGTTACTAGAAGCCTTTACACTAACATACCACATGAGGGAAGTGTAGATACTCTAGACTTCTCCCTCTGAAAATAAGCACCCAGTTGGCTTGTGGTTTTTTTATCTAGTTAATGGATTATGAATGACATGTAATTATTTTCCCTCTGAAAATCATGTTAATTTTCAAGAGAAAAGGCACAGCAATAGAATTAGCTATTGAAATGTGATAATGTAACACTGTTTATTGGTAAAACAGAACAAGATTTCCTAATCCTCTGTAAATCATTTCCATCAATCCAATCATAGGTGACACTGCTATATTAATGAGAATATGCTCTGTCCTCCAGGCACAACGCACACAGAAGAGCATTTAGATTTCTGTGTTAGCAACTTGAATCTAAGCAGTTCACAAATGAATCAGGCTTTTGGATGAGGACTTTAACTTGCGGTGGATTAAGAACTCTACCAGCCATCTTCCAATACAGTTCGGCTTTATGTCTCTTATGATCCGGACCTACTGCTGAAAGACTGATGGGTGTTCTACTAGACCCTCTGGCTAAAGAAAATGGTGAAGTGCAAATGCTCAGCATCATGATTCAGAACGTATCAGTTCAGCCCACTGAAAATATGCCTATAACAAATTAAATCCTCTCTCTGTGTCCTCATAAACCGATTTTGAATTCCTCTGGTACCGCAGCAGGGAGATGACTGTAATATTATATGTTCTAAAGAGAGGTTTCTGCTGACATTTCTTCTAAACATTGCAAAACCAACAGGTAATACTTCAGTGAGCTGTATAAGGTCCTTGATAAACCACATCATCATGTGTTCAGTGGTGCCCCTTTTTGAAAAGTCCATTGCTGCAAACTATGTGATAGTTTAAAGACACTCCTGGCCATTTCTGTGACATTCTTCTAATTATCTTCTAACACTACTACATTTAGTTCTTAAATTTAAGATTGTAGACTAGAAACAAAATCAGACTTAATATCATGCTGCATTTTATTGACATGACAAATACTTCGGGTTGTTCTACTGAAAAAGGTCAATTATTCCATAGGTAATTGTTACAGTATAACAGTATAGGTAATCGATCAGACGAGATAATAATGGTCCAGTTTCTAGTTAAGTCCTGCTGCAAGCAATGACTGGGAATAAGTTGATTACCATTGCATAATGCACATTCTCTAATTTTCTCTTTCCAACATTTGTTGACTTAAAACCCCAAAGTCTGTATTTATTTCTACCCATCCTCATTATTCGATTTAGTCTTTTCAGTATCATTGTTTTGTAGGAATTGATTACATTTTTATGTTAAAATTCAGGTTTGTGGATCCACCTTTCCATCCAAGAAACTTATGAATGAGTTATGAATGATACAAACTTATGAATGAAACCAAACTGTGTGGACTTCATAGATTTAGGGGCTGTCAGAATTTTCAGTGGTCTCCAAAAACCCCTAAACTTCAGTTTTTATAAAGAACATGTTTTATAGCCTACCTCACTGCAAATCTAGATGCCTATACGTAAACGAGTACAGTACTGTCTTACTGAGTTTTGAGCCAGGAAGACTGAAACTACACATGACCCGAGCTGTGAACTTTCACGTTCATTTCCCTTTGGAATCAGCTTTATAATACTACTTGTTAGTCTGTATCTATTACAAAACATACTGGCAGGCGTCATAAATATTGTGAAATGGGAGTACAGCTCTACTCTGTGATGATGTTAAAACTAAGAAGTCTATGGGACAGTGACTGTCCAAATCTGGAAAGCAGCCTCCAAAACCACCATCAAACAGCTGCTTCTACCTGGAATGGAACAAACGTCTCCTTACACTCTTTATCACCAAAGACTTAGAGAAGAGGAGAACTGGAATGTGAGGAAGTTATCAACAATCCCTCTTGCTGACCAGGCTGCTGGGATAAAGCAGCCCTGCACTATTGCCTCAGCCGTAGCCCTGGTTCTCTTTGTCAGAAACTTTCTTTTCTTCTGCTTTCCTTCTTCCTACTCCACTCATTCTATTTTATTTGAACAGTCTTTTTTTCATTCTTGAGCTAGGATCCAGTTTTTCGTTCTGGAAGAAATCCATCTAATACTTTAAGGAAAGAATCGATTTGACCACCTGAAGTTTCATTGCAATTGACATTGTATTGCAAGAAAGCTGCATTTCTTAAGGTCATCAAAGAGATACAGGTGCCAAATTCTAGAATTTCATCTGGAAAGGTGGCACGGAAGAAAGAGGTTATGAGGAAGAGAAGGTAGAAAGAGAAAAATACAATACGTAGAGAAGAGGACAGAGTGTAAAATGGGTGCAGGGAGAACAGATTCCCTGTCTACCCTGCTCACCACGAGGTACCACTTCCCCGTCACTCCCCTATCACCCATGCCATCAGCTGATCCTCCGTGTTACCACGGCCTTTCATCTCTCTCTCTCCTTCCTTCTTCCAACACTGCAAACCCACACACCTTAGGTAACAATAGTAATAATAGTAAGCTGTATGTACGCCACAGTATATTTCTTCAGGGTGTCCAAACTTCTTGTTGTATGTGAGCACAAAGAACTGTCCAGCCCCTCACCAGACGATCATGATAGAAAGGTTTTAATGTTCTACCTCAGTTTCCCTCGTTCACAACCAACATGATGCTATGGAAGTCTCCAATGATCTTCATTTAATGTTTTGGATAATGCATTGAAGATAAATTTTGGAAAATATTCCTTACAAATGATTACATGCATTAACATTTCACAATAGCATAAATAGTTAGAAAACTAATTTCCTGTGAAGTACAGTATGTTTTCTCTATTAATAATGGTGCTCCAAGTTGTATATATTACAATTCTTTCTTAAATCATAATTCAGAGTAGTATTCTGTTTCTTACTTTTAGATTTCAATAAACATGACATTATTGAAGAGTATTCATAAATTTTGCTGAAATTCAATTACTATAACAATTGGTTCTTGCACAGTGTCCTGCCTGAGCCACTGGTAGAAGTATGAGGATTATATACTCTCACCTCATTTCACAGGCAATAATGAAAGAGGATGAGATTAAATCCCTTCTATCTAGGTCTTTATATAAAGAAATAACTAGGGATTGCGAAGATTTTTCTTTCCAGCCATAGTTGTTTCTCTGCTTTTGGAACAATGAAAACAATTTAAAGTATCAAATGCCTAATGAGGAAAAAAAATCTCAAAGGCAATTTCTTCCTATATGAATTTTAGGTTTTTTTTTTTAAAAATGCAGCAATTGAAATTAGAAATAGATAGTTCCAAATGTGATCACCTACCTTTCAGAGGTAGGAAACGTTTAAAAAATCGTTGCTGCATGCCAAACCTTAAAGCCAGCATCCTCCAACCTCCCCTTCCTTGTTACTGAAAGGTCCAGCCTGCAAGGGAGGCAGGACTGAGCATCAGCCCTGCCCACGGGATTCACATCACCCTGCCTTTGGAAAGACGCAGTCTGTGCCCTGGCCTGAATCCTGAGAGGCTGCTCCATGCCTGGCGGCAGCTTCAATAGCTCCTCTGTGCTCCCAGAGCTTCTTTGGCTCACCTGAGAATTTGGATTAACATTTTTCTGGGTATGGGAATATTTTTGCCTACTAGATTGTCTATGTCAGAAAGTACTTTCACTTTTTTAATTTACTTCTTTATCAGGCATAATAAAAATTCTTATTATTGTTCTGCATTTTAAAAGAACTTGCAGAAAATGTATTTGATGTATTGTTTTCTTCAAATGCTTCATTAGTTAAAATATTAGTTGAAGATCAGAGTTGCAAAACTAAACTCACTTTCCTTTTAAATTGCAGATTGTCCACAAATTTAGGAAACAATCATTTAGATACTTTCAGGTTAGACTGCTCAGTTAACTGATATGTGCTAAATTAGGGTGAAATTTGGACCTTGGAAATGGAGATAGCAGTGCCCTGTGTAACACCTAACCTGTAAGCATTAAGAGGACTGGAGATGCCAGTGTCAGGAGAACAGGGCACTGTCTTCTAAACTGCTTACAGTTTTTATTAATTTTGCTCTTGATAACTTTTCCCTTGTTTCATTTGTTAGGAGCAGATGCTTATAATCATGAACACATCCGTTCATTCTAGGAGAATTATTTCGAAGAAAATTGTTACTCAGTATACAGAAAAATATGCCCTAAGCTTTTTAGGAATAAGGTAACAAGTTAAAAAAACCCCAAATCCCATTACAGTTCATCAGTAGGTATAGAAAATTCAGGCCATTATAAGGTAACCCTATAAAGAAAACCAGCTACATTTGCTGAATATTATGAGCCATTTTGGCAAGGAAGAGCGGCAGCCTCAGCTTTTTATCAGAAATAACTGCGGACACCCTCAAGAAAACCCTAAACCAAAAATCTTTTGGAGAAATATTACACTGAAGTTCATGTTTACTTATTATTACCACACACACAAAATAAAATCAAACAAAAGTCTAACATTACAAAGTGAGAGAATATTGCCTATTCTCAGCTATTGAATGAAATATTAATTTACTGTTCTTATTTTTGACATTAGGTTTCATTTTCCAGTACATGTAGGTCACAGGACGACTGCATTAATCTGGCTGCCTCTGAGTGATAACTTTACCATTATAGTCACAGGGCACAATGGAGCCCAGTTTTTAAAAAAATCATCTTATTTATTATTAGGACACTCACTGTAATATTTTATCATAAGTATTTAAAATCTATGAGACACTACGTGATACCAAAACTCTAAGGGAAGTTCATCTTTAACAACACATGTATGTGAAACATCATTTTCTGTTTTATTAAATAATATCTATTAACTTAGCTTTATTTTATTTTAGATGGTAAAGAACGTCTGACCTTTCAAAGCCTTTCATTTGCTGCAGTTTAAGAGAAACATTATAATGCTGAATGGGAAACACAAAGGATTCAAAGAAATTAAACTTTGATATGAATACAAAAGACAACTTGAGCTGGCATATGTACACATTCCTTGCTATTGTATTAGTTTTCTATCAAAAAGCTGACATTCAGAACATTCAAGAAATATGACTGCCCTTTCAGACTTCAAATTTGGATTTATTTCCTTCCCATGTGATGTTTATTTGACCTTGTATTAATGTCAGACAGCAAAATCATGTTGTGATGAAAATGAAATATGTTATTTGACTTTTTGATTCACATATAGAGCACAAATGTCATTAGTAGAAGGAAATGATATTCTAGAGTTGCTGATATTCTATAGACATTCTAAATATTGTGATAGCCGTTTGGAATTTAAAATTTTGTACCCGTACCAGTTTGAATTAGATACTTGGGGCTGTAAATGTTAACAAACTATAATCAAATAAATAGTAATAAATTTATTTCCTTCAAAGTTCTGCAAATGCTTTAGAAGGATGGAATGTGCTATTAAAACCATGCTATAAAGGACACTGGGAAGGATCACACAAGATATACATAGGGCCTAAAGTGTGGCCCGTTCTGTACCCTTTGCTTGAAATTGCTAGAGATTTTTGATCCACCTATTTTTAGAATTCCAGCTTCAGATATTCAATGCTTTAAGTCCTCTGCTGTTCTGCAGCTAGACTTTTGACATCCTACTACCCAGGGAGAAGTATTTCAGTGGAAATATATATTACAGTCATCACTTTGACTCAGAAGACTTTCAGTTATTCATTCTGTATTTCATTTATTATTGCTTAATAAAGTCATTTATGATGGCTGATACAACATCCCATTGCATTTTTCACTACAGTGAAAAATAGTCATCCCAAACGCCAGGTACTGAAGTTTCTGTTAAGGCTGCCACATTGTCACATAATTGTTATCCACCGTAT
The DNA here is from genome assembly GCA_013396915.1 of Stercorarius parasiticus. NCBI lineage: Eukaryota > Metazoa > Chordata > Aves > Charadriiformes > Stercorariidae > Stercorarius > Stercorarius parasiticus. The sequence goes on along the minus strand of VWZL01001006.1, from coordinate 563,262 downwards.
CCGTGAAATTCTGATAGAATAAACAAAACCAAAATTTTCTTAATTGCCATAGAAAAAAAAGAAGAATCCATAGGCTATTCCAAGTATTGAGTTTGCCAGTTTCATCATCAGGGAAATGAAAGGCTATTCCAGTATTCCTGCTGGTATAGGAACTCTACATTTTAATGGCTGTGCAAAATAATCAAACCTGTTTGGAATTTATAATTGCTCCATGAATATTGGATTTTTTCTGCATTTAGCCTGAACTTTGTACAGTTTCAAATGCAGGATGTGCCACTTTAAAACAATTTCTTGCTGCTGACTCAGATAGCTTGTCAACTGTTTTGACGTTTCCATCTCTGTTTGCCTGGTATTTAAGCTGACCAAATGACAATAACCTCAACAGAAAGTGTTTGGGATGCATAGAGCAAGAGCCATTCATTGAAATGTCTTAATAATATTCAAATGAAGGCTGATGTGAATCACACACTTTGTACAGGAACTATCTGAAGGACACGTTTAAAAACTGCTATTCATTACAATCTATTGTGCATGCAGCGCTCAGATGGTCTTCTGTGAGCCACTCCTTCCTTAACATAATCAACAATTCCAATAATTTATCAAATTATAATAAATTATTATAAGATAAATTAAAGAAAAAAGAACTTAGTATCAAAAAAACCTGTAATGTCACAGTTTGCATAAAAAATAACAGCAAATGACATGAGCAATTTCTTCTGTTGCTGAAAGAGCAATAGGACTTCTTTAGGCACTTGATACTCTGCTATCAGGGGTTTCATTAAAGAAATGCAGTACTTGACATTCTGTGTTCTGTTGATCACTCACGATTCCTCCCAGCAAGCATATTAGTTATTTATAAGTGAGAGTGTATATGACATATCAGTAAATTCCTGCATGACATCTGACAACAAAACTCAGCAGAGGAGATACCTGTCAGCGAGCTTGTGCACGGTGCATGCCTCTGAAGAAATCTGTGTGCAGCACAGCTCCTCAAAATTTCTTCTCAATTCATTACTTATTCCTCCATGTTGTTAATTGACACTTAGCTTTAGAAGTTCCGATTTTTGAAGTTAAATAGGCTTCTTTTGGTCTTCAGCTGTCTTTGCAACTGATCAAATATTGGTTCAGACTACTGCACACTGCACACAGATAATATTGTGCAAAAAAATAAAAGCCAGAAGAGCCACAGAACTGAGATCTGACATTGCCTATGTGTCTGAGAAAACCAGCAAATCCATTCTGCCCATTTATTTCAGCTGAGTCCCACTTTCTCAACACTTCTGAGAAAAAACTAAACATTGCCCACCAAACTCAGGGCCAACACCTGCTTCAAATTTCCAAAAGCAGCCATGGCCGGACAGCTATTGTCTTTCACATCCATAAAGGGCCATAACAGAACAATGCACTCTGCAATTTTGTGTATTAGTCAGTTAAGATAGTTGGTTTGTTATAGGTTGATTAGCTAGTCTCATGATGTATAAACAAGAACTAAGCAAAAACACGTTCTTGAGGCTGTTTGCTGATCTGGCTTTAGTTGCAGAGTAAAGCTGGTAAAGGAACACTGGAGTCTGTTCCTGCTCTTGTCTCATCATCTCTGTTAACCCTTGAAGCACACATGGTGTTGGAAGAACGCTCATTTTCTCCATGTGCACAGAAGTCTAACAGAGAGACTGGGCTTTAAAGGGTACAGTCTGCATTTCTCCTTGCTGAAAACTGTGGTGCACAACTGGAAATCTCCAGGAATGTTGTGGGGAAGCGATAAAGCCTTGGGTTTATTTCAGTCTTGAAAAGCTTTAGTGCTGGTCTCTTCATCTTCAGGCACAATAATTTACAATTAATAATTATTCAGTCATTAATTTTGAACGAAGAAGGTAAAGAAAAGGTAATTTTAAAAAAATCTCTGTAGAAGAATAAGATTAAGAGAGAGAGAGATGTCAACAGCGTGGGAGGCAGAGATACTGAGCTACTGCAAACGAATATATCCTGAGCAACTGCCTGGTCTCCCTTCTTGGTCTACCAGTAGGTAGCTCATTTTCCATGGAGCAAGCTAATTTTCCTTCTGCAATTCATGCTACAATTGTTTGTAACAATTTCTCTAGCCAGCCTTTTTTTCATCCCTTTTTAAAAATAACTCCATCCTCACTGATTTTTCATCTCATGATCACAGCTAAAACACTACTGAAGGCTGCACCAGTGCTGTCACAATGGCAGGAGACCTTTCACGCAGCTTCAGGATATATCTACATACAGAGCAGAACCACATGGAAATTTGAGCTACGCATCTTTAGCATGGCTACCTAATATCATGCTGACAAACTTTAGTTGAAGTGGACCCAAAATGACAAATTCTTCAGGCTTTGCCAAAAGGATGGATAAAATAGAGAGTACTTTAGAAAAAACAAAGGAGCCTAAGACTGCAAATATATTTTTTCTCATTGTTAACTGCCTTTTCCCCTGAAAGATAAGACAAGTCCAAAAACAAATGCATATTGGAAGAGTAACAGATAAATTATTAAAATGGATATCTTTTGAAAGATGAGAACTTTTAACCTTGAGAGCTTCAGGATCAATTAGAATGGCTTCAGGACCTTAGAACAATGACATCAATTTAATTATAAACATGAAAAGAAAGCCCTCTACTTATAGTTACAGACAAAGTTACTCTTTGAATAACTAAATGCATGGTAATGCAATATTTATTTAAGAGATAGGACAATGATCATGTAGTAAGAGGAGTAGTGCAATATACTAACAGGATACGATATCATAATCAACTGCAGCTTTCTTGGTTAGTTCTTAAAAGAAATGACATAATTCACTGGAGCTGAATTAGACCCCATCTCCAGTTCAGTAGGGTGTGCTGATGGAGGCAAACTAATGCCTGGGGGCATCCTTGACTTCAGAGCATTTGAGAGAGCAGCCTTTAGGAGGAAAAGGTGCTGTACAGAGAGGAACTAGCAAGAACGAATGGAAAAAAGCACAGTGCATGTCTGACATTTAAGGTTCTAGAGGGGGTAATTCTTGCATAAGACAGGGCTTTATAGCATAAATGAGTCCACCTATCCAAAGTAATCTATACTTGGCACTTGTGCCCTATTAGAACTGGCATATCACCTTGTGAGCAGGAACAGTGCCATGGGAACAGTACAGCCAGCCAAAAGCCTATGTCTGAGCATCAACTGTGTTTGTTGAAGACAAGATTCCCAGCCAGTAATGTCAAATACTGCAATTCAGAATCTCTCTGCGATGGAGGAATAATAGCCTCTAGCCACAAACCACTTCAGCTAAGTTTAACTCCGGTGAATCAGATTAAGTCATGCAGAGGTATTACTAATGAAGGCACTGCCTTCCTTTGGTTTACACTGTAAATCCATACAGAAAACTTTTCTTCATATGAGTGTAGAACTGCATTGCATGGAGCAAAAAGAAAGAGGAATTTTCTTGTTCTTGAAAAAGTAAGAATTTAAACGGGGCAAAAACCTTAAAAAACCCAAACTATTCCTTCCTCTCTGCTCCCTCACCCCTGCCCCTCCCCAAGTAAATAATGAAAACAAGTAGAGAAAATTAGGTGACTGGACACAGAAATGGGACGAAGCTTTCTAGACTGATGGAAAAAGGAAACAAAGGGACACAAAATATCAAAAATAAAAAGCATTGAGAGGTTTTTGCTAGAAGAGCTGTACAAAGTTAGATCCAAACCAGTCGTGTCAGTGGACAATATATTCACCATAGACACACACATTCTGGTGCAATTTGAACATGAAAGGTAAATGCATACCCTTACAGTGCAATACTGTTGCATTCCCTGTGACAGTAGCTATTAATATCACAGATGTTCTTGAACTATTTACTGCTGAAAACCAATGAAAGACCTGCACTCATTGCAGATGGTGGTCTCTGTGGTTTTGTGCAGGTGGTGTTAGGAGTAGTTTTAAAGATGAGGAAACCGAGGCACAGTGAGCTGAAGTCACTTCCTAAGGTCAACCAACAAATACTTGGCAGGTTTGGAAAGAAAGGCTGCTCCTGTGAACTCCAAGCGAGCACACAGATCACCAAACTCTATTGTCTTCCTATCTCTTTTATTGATAAGAATATGGCTCTTAGAAGCAGCAGGAATTAAGATACACAGAAAACTTTTATGGGAGTGACTTTTACGACAACACCTTGCAGGAAAGCAAACATAGTTTATTTCTAGTGTAGCCCATGGAAGTTACTGTGTCCAGTTTTGTGTATAAACTCGAGAACGTGACATCTTTACAGAATTAGGGCCTTGGTTTGCACGTCTCATCTTCCAAAATGCCAGTGGGAATCACGAAGTCCTTGACAGGGTGATGACTGAATAATTTCTAGTCTACTTATTACTTAGGCAACACATTTAAAAAGATAACCTTATTGGACAACCTGACAACATGTTTTTATCATAAAATGCAAACGCAAGTTTAGGTGAAACTTTTTCATTCATTTTTAACCAGAACCTGCAGCAGCCTTTCAGCTTTCTATCAACCTCCTCCCTCCCCAAAAAGCATAATATGAAAATTTTTTGATTCCACATCTTTAAATCATAGTTTTAATCCACTGCTTGCAAAATATGTTTCCTCATGACATTTACATTATTTACATTTTAAAAAGTCATAATTTAGGAAACCCATCTTTCATTTGATCTGAAAAAAATTTTTTAATTATTTTCACATTGGCTTTAGAACAAAAAATCCACCTATTTTGCCCAGTAACTTGAAACAGACTGTCTACAAAAAGTATGAACAAATAATTATAATTTTACTATAAAGAAAAGACAAAAAGGGAGGCAAAATAACTGTCTGCTTGAAAAGTAATCACAAATTAAAACAGCTGCATGTTTTGCAAAGCTGATCATTTGACGAAACACCTACAAAGGGATAACTAACAGGGACAATAGATGTATTTTAAAAAGCGTAGTGTTCTGAATGACACCTTTGACATTAACCCTTGAATTACAAGATTAACTATTCCTTGACCATCCATTTTCCAGTCAAGCTTGACATCTTAGAGGTAAAATGGAGTTTCTAAAAAAAAAGAACAACCAGGAAGAAAACCACAAAAAGACCCAGCCCTCACAAATAAGTGTACTTGACACCATTGGACATTAGATGACCCACATAAGAGTCCATATTCTTCATGCAACCCACCTCGCTGTCACTGAGTTGGCTTTTGGATAAGATTTGCTTCTACATAAAAAAATAGTCGAAGCTGAATCCACACTGGACAAGGCTACGGGGTGGACGGAAGAAAGGACTTTGAAAAGTTTGCAGTCACAAGGAAGATTTTTCTGGTTGAGAGAGCAATTTAACTCATAGCTAAAGAGTGCTCCTGGGTTTCTCAACCATCCTAAGTTTTCATTCCTTACATCCATGCATAATCAGTAACTAGCACAGTACTCTCTAAGAAAGGAACCGAAACGATATCTGATTTGAGCTGCTGAGAACTGCGTGTGCACGTATGTTTGAAAAGCAGTACCAATAGAAAGCATATTTAAGTTGCCCCTTCCTGTGAGACCATCCTGAGAACAGCCTAAAGAAAGATAACGCATTCACAAGACAGAAGTTCTCACCATTGTTTGATAAGGAAACACCATCTTACTCTGTCTGGTATGAAATTTGTCAAGTGAGAGCAGTGCAGTCTAAGTGGTAATGAAGCCATCTGTCCTTGAGAAACACAGATCTCTCAGGTTTACCAAAACCTGGAGGTAAAAGCAAATGCAGAATTTTCCCAACTCAAACATTCTGTTTCATTTATTTTCATGCTATTTATGGAAACATAGCAAACCCAGTGAAACCCAAATGGCTTCCAACTCTATACCTTCAGTTCAGGTTTATCAGCATTTTCCTTGATTTCCAAGAGAGTTTCAGCTCAGTGCTACTCCACTTACTGGTTTAAAATTGGTGCAGCAAAGCTGTAAATCAAAGCCAAAAGTTTAATTTAAAATTCTGTGTTGATCCAGCTTTAAAAGCCCATGTCTCATCAATCAGGGCATAGATTAGAAGAAAGAAGTCCATTCACCTATTCACCTTCCTAACCCTTGAGTTATCTTCAGTAGCCTACAATGAGTCAAACCTGCAACTCACATTGACGTACCCAGATGAGCTTTCAGCCAGCTTAGATATGCCCATGTGGGATGCAGTCACACATTTGGACAGCTAATCTTTATGTCTAGGAAGGAAAGTGTTAAATCTGAAATTCGCTTGGCATAAAAGGGATATTGAGATGAAAGAATAATCAATCTTTCATAAATAATATACATGGGTGGATACATTATGTATTCAAAGCTACAGTCAAATGGTTGGGGAGAATGATAATTTATTCTGTTGAATTTCTTCAGAATGAATCCTGGAACAGATCAAACAAAAAAGTTATAAAATAGGAATTACAGGTAATGAAGGGCTCCTTGTTGCACAGGAGATCTGCTAGCTCTTATACATAATTAAAACATATGAGGTCAGGGGTAAGCTTAAAGGTGATTATGTCAGGAATAATTTTGTTATTCTTTTATTAAACAATACTAGAACTATATTTATTTTACCAATACGTATATATACAATATGAAATGACTGGGATTGAAATGTATATTTTAAATTAACATGTTTTGATTAAACACAGAAGCAGCAGAGTACTTTAATATTTGCACCCTGTATCTGTAGCAGGCTTGTTCTAGATATCTAAATTATCTGCCTTATTGCAATTTTATTCTAGGAAGCAGCATTTCCACAAGTAATCTTTTGGGGAATTTTGTGACATATACCTCCAAGTTTTCTTTTTTTTGCAAAGTTTTTTAGCCATTTTACCTTGGTCTGTTGAGAATGTGATTAAGCAACAGCTGCTTGGCTGAATAACACTTGCTACACTTAAACCATCTACTTTGCATAACTTTTGCTGTGGATACTCATATTATTTACCTTATTACAACACTTGATGTATGATAACTATGACGTGGTACATGTCTGTACCACAAAATTTACATAATCCATCATACATTTACATTTCTACGTATAATACTACATATAATATACAGTTCTGAGCTACAGGTGTGCTCATGGGCTGGCGAATATGTGCCAGCCGAAATAATGACCAAACCAAAAGCATGAACTTCTCTTTGTTTTTACAATCCCAGTTCGTCTCCTTTGGTTGTAACTGGTAGATGGGGAAACCTGACAGATAGAGACAGGTAACCAGACAGTCACCACTAACAGTAGAAGCCCAATTTCCTTCTGAAAGCAAAAGAACAAGACCAAAAAACTACAGGTAACATTAGAAGAAACTTTTAAAAAAATTATGTATGAGGGAATTCCACTTCTGTTGTCATCAAAACGGTGAAAACAAGAGGTCTTGAAAAAGCTAGGATCTAGAAAAGACAGATGTAAGAAAGAAGCTAAGAAGGATGACAGGAGATGGACAAAGGAGAAACAGGGGAACTTGAGATAACATCCTCTTATGAACAGAACTGTGAGGGAAAAGCAGAGGTTATTGTGTGAAAGTTCTACAGACACAGGCATAAAGTCTGAGAATCCTCGTCCTGTGGCAGATGTTCAATTGCATTTGAGAGAACAGTACTGTGATGATTTGTCCCATTCAATTTCTAAGAGAAAACAAAAGGAAGAAAAAAGTTTCTAATATGCCTCCTCTTGTGCTTTCAACCCAGATTATAGTCTCTTCAATGACTAGCATGCACTCAGTTTTCCAAACGGTTTTACGGGAAATATATAAATATATATATAAAAACTGAATTTTTAGGATTTTTATGCTTCTATGTGACAGACTGTCAGAAAATTAAAGCAGCAAATTCAAGAAGGGTTTTGTCTTTGTTTTCTGGTTCTTTTTTTCTTGGCATTCACTCAGAGAAGCATAAACAATTCTCTTTGTACTGGCCACATAAGGGTTTTTTTCTGGGGGAGAAAAAACCAATACCCAGGGAGATAAGGAGCTCTTGGATCCCTCTCCAGCATAAAAAAAAAAAAAAAAAGAAGATTATTTGAGAAAGGGCATCTGTGAGAGAGTAAGCACCTTTTCCAGGTTTATCTTTGCATTTAATTAAATTTCATATACAAATATTTTATACTTAGATGGAAATTAGGGGAAGGACCTGTCTGCATTTCAGATCTGGGTCACGTTCTTTTGAGAGTCAACTGCTTCTGTGTGAATAAAAAGAAGGAAAAGGAACACAGGTGGCTGCACCTTTGGAGGCCTTTAAATTATTCCTGAAGTTTTTGGTGTTTCTTGAGTTCTGATGGGAAAGTATCGACTTCCAGCATACTGCTGACGGTCAGCAGCAGTTCAGAGAAACAAACCAGGAACAGAGTAATGGGCGCGTGTAGTAACTAAGTGAGCAGAAGTATAAGGTAATGAAAGTGTAAGGAATGTCAATGAAAGAGATAAAGTTCCTGCTTATTCATAACTACAACAATGTTATGGAGAACAGATTCTGTGGGATTCAGCAGACTTTTATATTAAAAATTACAAGGAAATTGTGGGTATTTCCCATATGGGGCTTTGGTTAATAAGACTGTAATTGTAATCCCAGTCCGTGTTTTGTTACAACAGCCTGTGAAACTTAGAGTTACAGGGAATTCATAGTACAAAACCCAAATGCCATGGTGTCAGATAAGTAGTAATACAGAATGAGGAGAAAGACTACAGACAATATTTTCTTGATATACATTTTGAGTAGAAATTTTTCCAAATGTTTTAAAAGATTTTCATGAGCTGCTCTTTAAAGGTCAAATTATATTGCTGCTGTTTATTTCCTCATCAGTTAATCAGGTGCTGTTCCTTTTATTAAGGTTGCCAAATCCTAGTATTTGGGTTATAGATTTTTTTTTTTAAAATGCTATTAGCCAAACCAGAGTATAAGTGTCTCTTTTTCAGATCACAGATTACTAAGAAGTAGAAGTAGTAGCTGCTGTGCTAGCAGAACTCTCTGGGCTCTCATCTTGAAAACTCATATGCATGTATGTCATTCACATATTTGAGTAAAACTGTCTGTGATGCAGGACATTCAAACCCTTATTAATACAAACAAATGCAACAAGAACTTGCATGGAAGGTGTCTGAGAGACAATTCAGAGCATCTCCTAAACAGTCCTGTGGCTCTCAAAAAAAAAAGATCGATCTCAAAATGAAAAGAAGTAGATATTGATAAAACTGAAAATGGCTCTATTTTAATGCTTTTCAAGCATGTTTTCACAAATGATCAAGATCCCTAAACCCACCAGACTTAATGTCCTTTACATACTTGTGAAATTGTGTTCCCTGTAAGTCACTAATCAGTCTGAGCTTACTGCTTCTTTCTGAACCAAAACTCACTACCCCTAAGGTTAGATGCTAAAATAAAAAACCAAACCCCTCTGCTAGGTTGGCTGCTAGCAGGAACACAGCAAGCAGGTAAAACGTCCCCATACAGAGTCATGCCTCAGGCAGAACCTCTCAGCGATCAGAGACTGATCTTGCCAAACACACAGCAGGTTGAATGCAAAGGACAATGAAGGTATTTGTTCAAAGTTCTGCACGTGCTTTTTCTTCATCTCTCTGCCCATTACATTCTATCAAGCCAGTGATTTTCCAAGCAGGGTGCATCTGCAAGCATCATGAATGCTTTCCTTGTGAGCACTAAAAGTGAAGCGCACATAATTACAAAGGCTGCTCTTCTATTGCTTCCTACGTACAGCAAGAATTCTGATCCCCTTTCTTTCTCTTTTTTTGACCACATCCCTTGAAATCAAGAGGAATACCACTCAAGACAGAATTTCAGAATCTGACAGTTTAAAATAGTCTTTGGAGAACTAAAAAATAAAAAAGGCAACTACAGGTAAGTTTGTTCATCATTTACCATAAATCCATTTAGGTTTGAAAAATCCAAGGAACTCCTCATCCTGAACTGTTTTTTCTTGCACGATACTCCCTTTATTTTGACATGTTCTGTCTTTCAGACTAATGACTATTGGCATCAAATTCCTCCAGCTTTCCAGGATTCATTTCAGAATTTACTGCTCTTCTTTTACATTTTATTTCTGACTTTTTCTCACTTTTTATTCCTCCTTGATTTGATTAAATTTTAGCTTGCTAGAGTTTTTTGTGAAAATTTCTCCACACTCTCTTTCAAAATAGTCTCCAGAGGTGGGAGAAGATATTCTACACCACTCGTGCTTCCCATACCAGCTGGTTCGATTCTTGTGTCTGTCAGATTTTTATGAATTATGCTGACTCGGGACTCAGTCCAGTTCTCAATAACAGATGCATTTGACCACTGGATTCTGAGAAAACAAAATGCTAGTGTGACCCAATGATGCTGCCCATTAGCTTATTTTATTTGTGGCTACCATGGTGTTACTCCCAATTTATTCCTAATTTACATCACAAGAAGAGAATAAGATCCCACAAAGCTTGAAACTTGATAAGAAAACATCAGTTTATATTGTCACTAAATAGCTAGGACCCGATTATCAGATCAGAGTAGAACTCTTACAAATTCTGGGACATCCTTAGCTCTGCTGCTATCTTCCCCCATTGCCTTCTACCACGTCTCCACAAATTTATCAAACTGTTGTTTCCACTCACCAACTGTCAGGTAAAACTATGGCAACTCAATAGGAAATGTAACAATGAAAGGCTTCCTTCATGCTTTTTTTTTCCCTGGGCTCTCTTGCAAAGGCACTGAAACGGTTCCAGAATGCTGCAAGATTTCAAACACCAAACTGACAACAGTCAGATTTCCAACAAATACTCGGCTGCAAACATATCCAACAGGAACTTTAAGATGATGTGGCATCAGTGACAGCTATAATAACTATTTTAATTAAAGAAATACATCTTTGAAGAAAATTGATGACATTGGAGAATAAATTAAATGCATGAACTCTTGCAAGCATGAAAGGGGACATTAAAAATTAGGGATTAATGTGGGTATTTTTGAATTTTTAGAAATCTGTTCAATGCTAAATTTATGCATCTTTGGAAAAGCTTTTAAAAATTCTCAATTCCTCAGTGATGTCTTTACCAACTTTTAGTTCGTACTGTCACTGGTCTAAGGAGCAAAGGAAACATTGATCATCTGGTTTGATAATCTGAATCAGCTGGAGGAAATGCTTGTGTTACGCAAAGCGAGCGCAAGTGCTCAGATATTTACAGAGTGTGGGAATTCAAGGCATCTGCTGCCTATGTACATAATAGTTGAGAAAGGGTTCGGTATTCATTAAATGAAAATACTAATTTTCTGAGTAGTGTTTTCCTGCTAACATTTAAGAATTATTTGGAAGAATCAACACATTTGTGATGGTTTGAGAAACCCACAACAATTTATTGTCATTTAGACAATTATTTTAACACCCTATCACCCCTCCCCACCCGGGGAAGGGGAACTGGGGAATAAACAAGGAAACCCGAGGGTTGAAATATAAACAGATTTAATCGAAAAATACTAGATAATTAACATTAATAATGCTAAAGAACCAGTGTTGATCCCAATACCAATATAAAATATACACGGATTATACTCAGCCCGTTCTATCAGCAGGAAGCTGTGCACTCCCAGCAGGGACAGCCAATGGGGGCCACCGCGAGCACTGCAGCTTCGGGAGGAAGGGAAGGACTCAGGGCTCCAGCACTGGGGCAAGAAGTTCTCTGGACCACAGCCATCAAGGAAGGGAGAACTTCACAGCAAACTTTATAATTTATATTGAATGTGATGTTCTTGGTATGAAATAATCCTGTTGGCAGCTTGGGTCAACGCCTGGGTCTCACTCCTCCTCATCCCTGTACCTGGCTAAACTCAAAAACACTGAGATCTTGAAACCCACACAGCCTAGCTGGCTATAAAGTAAATATTTTTCACCAATTCAGACACTAGAGTGCAATTTTCCCAAGCATTAGAAGGGAAATAAGTCCTGTGTCGCTCAAACCAGGACAATAGTTTTTTGAATAGTATGGTGATGCAATGAGCCTCCAAGAAGTAAAATATAATTATTTATTCAGAATTACTAATTAAAAGATGCAAGATACTAGTTACATCACTCAAAGGTGCTCATATATTACTCTGAAACCCAGTACAGACTAGTCCAGAATAAATCTGATGTATATCTTTAATAGATGAGTTGCCAGCACTACTATAGCTAGGGGGTTTGTTACATTAATGACAGTAGAGGTATTAGACCTGAGGCATCTTTCCTTCTGTGTCTCCAATTGAAAGGTTTTATAACGTTTTTTTTTCAACTCCTTAAATCCAGCAAAGTATTGAACAGAGTTTGGGAGTTCTAAGCTCCAATCCATGGCCCTTTATAAACCCCCTACTACCATTCACTTAGTTTCACATTTTATTAAAGTTTCCATCAACATAATTTGTACACATGTGTGCACTTAGGCACATAAAACAGTGTTTAAAAGTAGCATTTACAGAATTTTATGGCAATTCATAGCAGGCGAATGAATTCAGCCACCTTTGGGCAGGAAGTACTGCCAGCCACAAAGTTTTTATGTGACTATCTTTGCTGCTTCAAGATAACTAGAAGGCATTTTTTAGCTAAATGATTCTGTGGTGCTCTCATTGATGATGTATAACTCCATTTACAGTTGTAATCTGGGTAACAAAATGAATAATCCATCATTGTACTATGAATAGCAAATTAACCCAGATAAAAGTGTTGAACATCCAATCAGAACCATTAAGTAACCAAAAAACTAAGATTGGTGAGGACACATTGGAAGCAATTATAACTAATGAATACATTAACTTCAGGCATGAGAACAGCATGGCTGATATTCTAGTCCATCAAAATAAAATTAGATTGGGGGTGAGCAGACACAATATGGAACAGTCTCTGAACATAAACAATTATCTATGAATATAATTATTTTGAAGAGAAAGCTTCCTAGCAATGATATATATTACATCACAGAAGACCTGGTGGATTCACTGAAGGTGGTGCTGTGTAAGTAACAGAATGAAGACAAGTGCTAAAGAATATGCTGCAACAAGCAAACACATCAGCACCGCAAGGGGGCAGGGGGGAGAAGGAAAGAGAAAATAAGTTACAAATACTTCTCCATATAATCCTAAAATTGTTTATCAGCTGCTGTGAAGATCATGGAGTATGCATTATATTGATTACATTAGTTAACATGCAGTGTAATAATATAGTCTTATCAGAGTCAAACTGGCTGCCAAACCCCAAAATATTTAAACGCTTTTTTCTGTATACCTAATATATTGTGAAAGAGGACCTCTCAGTTTATATTTTCAAAAAGAAGTTGATCTCCTCAAGCATAAACCTTTTAAATGTGCACTATTGCTTTGCTGTCCTATGAATAGTGCTTCTGGTTATATGAACATCTACCTATTCACCTAGTCTCCTACTACACCATAACTACATTCTTTCCATGAGAAACAAGCAAATTCATCTTTACTTATTCCAAACAAGTTGTGAAACCTCTGCGTGCCAGAGCAGGTAATGCAATGATACTGCAATATTCATTGACAACCTTAAGTAAGCTCCAAATTTGATTCACCTATGATCTCTTGTACCACAATTCTCTGGCAGAACTCTCTTCTGACTGCACTCTGCAGGCTGTGTAGGCTTGAAACAGTTACCCAAGCATTGCCTTAAATAATTCATCCCTCCATCCAATTAAATGTCTGTCCCTTCCACACAAGTGAAGGCAACAGTTTGTTTACATAAAAATCACCAGATTAGGTTTTAAAGTCATTTTACAATAATAATGTTCAGTTTTCCAGCATTTAAGAAATGAGATACTGTTTACTTGTTTATTATTCTAGACACTATAAAACAAATCTCAAAGATAGAATAAACTCAAGGGCAAGAATTAAAGCAGAAGTTCCTACTGCAAGAGACAAAGACTGTATCTTCATACTGAGAACAATTTACCTATGAATTAATTTAGCTCCACTTTTAAGCAGTTCACAGTTGTGGTAGGTGCTGAATATTAGCCAATAAGACGTGCATTAAGCATTCACAGTGAATTCCAGAGTCACATTATTTTCATCACAAAAGCAGGTGTCCAGCAGTATGAAAGCTGGAAGTAGAATCAGTAACTACTTCTGCAGAGGTGGACTGACGTCACTGATGTTGTGTCACGCATTAGTGGTAGCTTGCTGCTGGCCTCTGGTTCTTTCAGAATCAAAGCAGCCCACCCCACAACTCAAACGCCAGATTTTTGAAAGTTTTAGAATTTGGCAGCCCTCAATCATGAATCTACTCATGCAGCCAGATCTTCTAAAAGTCTAGCTCACACATAGTGCGTAAATAAAATGGGAAGATTTTCAGAAAGGTTCGTCATTTGATGCCTTACATTTTATTATGAAAAGCCACAAACAACTATTAACTATTCAGTTGCAAAATACTATACATTATAGCAGTATTGTTAATTTTCCAAGGATTATTTTTTTCTCAATTCCAAAAGAGCTTTATGTAAGCACCAAGCTGGAATTATCTTAATTAAGAATACCAGCAAAAGATTGATTTTACTTAGCTGAAATAACTTGACAATGTCTGCTTTGTAACTGCTTACCTGTCAGTTTTTAATGGGCTGGTAATTACTCATTTTATCTTAAGGCAAACAGTACTAATAAAGTTTTAAAAACAATGTTACTGCAGAGCTATTATTTTCGTTGTGGGCCTAATACACAAGTAATTAAGTCACAAACCTGGAAAAAACTCTCAACTTGATACATTAGCTTATTCTGGTTTTGACAATATGATTAAAATTGCTATGAATCTTTCTGCCCCAACATTTTACTCCAAAGTAAAAGTGCTGAGTATTGCTATTTAGAACGTAAGGTTTCTGTGAACAAAAATGAACACTTTATAATACGCAAGGAGGTAAAAATGTCTAGAAAAAGACAGGAGGAAAAAGCACTACTGAACTGAAGATGATTAGAATGTAGCTGGAGACGTTCAGACTTCAGATCTCCTGAAGAAGCAGCCATCAAAATCCTAAGGAGTTGAGTCTCCAAACATCCTAACACTTCCATCTTCTAACTCTTTTTTTTTTTTTTACTTTAAGATTTTGTAGATGATCTTGCAAAACAATAAAACAGAGCCTTAGCAGATTTAATCAGACACAGATGTAAACAGAACTGGCTATATCAACTGGAGATTTGGTCAGTGTTTTGTTCCTGTGAGGAAATTAAAATACATGTTCTGGTCCTTTCTACCTGGTTGTTAGACTTTATATTCTGACTTCCGGTTTTATCGGTTCCAAAAATCTTCTAGGTTTTATAGTCCTTTATAACCTCTTGGTTACAGAAAAAAAATAAAAATAAAAAAATCAGCCTTTTCTACCACAGCAAACTAGGAAAGTGGCAGAAAGCACTTTTCACTTTGTCCCACCAATCCAAATACAAAGCAGGAAAAACATGCCTTAATTTTCAGATGTATATTCCAGTTTGCACAACTGTCACAAAAATCTTGACTTGCAAATGCTATAGATCTGATATGAGGTCACTGACAGGGAATGAATACAAGACACTAAGACATCATTTTTATAGTTACTTTTCTGTTCATTATCAGTCTTTAAAATTGACAACTCATTGTTTTTTTTATTTTCCAGCTATCGCAAATCCTTCTTTTTTTCATGCCTAGTCCACACACATTTCCATTGTTTTTGGATAATAAGCCTTTTCTTCCTCTCATTATTGATTAATAACTTGAAATTCCCTCGTTTTAGTGGGCTACTCTTAGTATTTTTAGCTTTTCTAAAGTACGATGAACTCAATATGACAGACCCACTACTAAAGCCCAACTGCTTGGGCCCTTTCTTTTCAAATGTCTTTCCCATCCGAAGTGAGAAAATCAAATATATTTTATAGCAGAAATCACATCAAATTAAGATACCCACATCATCCCAGAAAAGAGTAAGAAAGCTGAACAGCTGAGCCTATGCATCACTCATGAGCAACTGTCCCATAGCTACTAAGCAACACATTTTCTTTTGACAATCAGAATTAGTTCTGATGATGTGTAAAAAGGAAACCTTACATCATAAAGAGAGCAGAATAGTGTGAATCTCCTAACATTTCCATTGTTCTGAGCCATCTTTCTTATCTTAACATTTGATTTAACCAGGGCACTCTCCTTCCACTGCCTGCCTTCACAGCAGCTAATATTCTAGCCTTTAAACCCCATTCTTTCAAGTATACCATACATTCACCGCTCACTGTAGAAGAGACTCATTCAGGTGAAGGTCTTAGCACACCAAGGTGTGTTTACATTTTTAAAACAGTGATGAGTACAGCAGAAGATTTCTGTAGTGAGAGAAAATATATCCACTTCAGCTCAACACTCATATAAGCTTTACTGATGGATAACAAACAAACTGTTCAAGGCTGAGTTTGACTGTTAAATTGAAGGACATAATAGACTGGAACTATTCAAAGAGACATTATTATGGCATCAAATTTGTGAAAAGAACCTCAAAAACCTTTCTCTTGTAAAGGGGAAATAAGGAGGAGCAAGCAATGAATTTCTGTCTTTAAAATATAGGTATCAGATACTCTCATTTTCAGCAGCGGTTGAGCCATAGATACCAGACATATACAGGGAAAGTAAAAGCAATGAAGGAAATGAATGCACATCTAAATTCTCATTAAGCAGAAATTATTTTTCCTGTTAAAGTAATGAACTATTTTTTATTTTCCCTCCTGAAAATAATAGAAATACTAAAATCCCATTTGCTTAGGGCTACTAACTGTTCATTTTCTTAGATATTTACTTATTTTGAAAACACAGATGAAACATCTATGTGGTTAAAATATAGCACCTCAGAGAATAGAGCTATAATAAAGATTGTGTGAGTCAAGGGGATACCACTTATTCTTTACTGATGGGAACTTCACTAGACTGCCACGACTTCTCAGGTATGATGGATAGCGGCTTAGCAACTTCATCCACCAGTTCCCTCAGGAACCATGGATGCATGTCATCAGGTCCCATGGATTTGTGCACCTTCAGGTTCCTTACATGGTCTGGAACATGACCTTCTCCTACAGTGAGTGGTTCTTCATTCTCCCAGTCCCTGCCTTTGCCTTCTGTGACCTGGGCGGCGTGGCTAGAGCACTTGCAAGTGAAGACTGAGGCAAACAAGTTGTTGAGTACTTCAGACGTCTTCATATCCTTATGTAATTGTGATGGGGTTTTGCCATTCATTTTTTCAGTAGAACGCACATTTTAACTCAAGTTTATTTCTTCTTTAAAAGCAAATGCAACTTTACAATTCCCATGTAGTTCTACAAGACAAATAATGATAGGGCTTTTCAAACGCTCTTCTCGCATATGAATTAGGCACTGAAAACCTTCACGAAAGATGCACCCCGCTGTAGGCTGCTTGCACAAAGATCTGTGTAAAATCATATCTTTACTGCAGCATGTTCGAGATATTTGATTTTGTGCTCCACTACAAGACAGCCATTCCAAATCCTTTCGAATTCAGTTACAACACTTTCATAGGTTTTAGTGAAATCCAGTTCATCTAGCCCTAAATATCAATTCCACGCTGTTTTGGACTGTACTGAATCAGGAACACTTAGGTTGAAGCTGCACTGATGTCAATGACAATTCTTAATTTTTCACTATTTAAATTGACCCATTTTCAATTGAGAGAATTCACTTAGACAAATCATTACACAAACTGCATAGCCCTATTCATGTATCATTTTGAAAGATTTCCACGACCTATCACAATTAAAACGTTGCCACTTGCCGAACATCATGTAGATGTTCTACTTGGAAGGGTAATTTGAAGTACACTTGACTCTTGCTGTAGCAAATAAAATGAAAATGTCTAAATAGAAATAGCTCTGTATCTACATTTTATTGCAATCAGCCAGAAACAAACAAGAGAAAAATATATTTGTCTTTTCTATACTCCTAATCATAAAAACAGCCTTTATTTGAAGCCTATACTTAACCTTTTTGTATTATTGCAGTTTGCTGAAAATCAGAAACATTGAAACATGAAATTGAGCTTAAAAATGTTCTTGCTTATCTAAAAGGAAATGCATCATGCAGCATCAGACGTTTCATTATAGTAATATTTTTCTTCTCTCTTTTTCTCTTTGGATCTTTGCCCTTCTGTAATTATACAACATTAATTTCTCCTCAAACAAAAAGCCAGATGTTTGCAGGCTCTGATCTCAGACTGATTTTACACTAAAAGCATCAAGTCCAGCATTAGCTACTAATGGGTGTCTTCCTTCCATTAACCCAGATACAGGTAGCACTCCCAGAAGAAGGAGCTGTCAGCATCCCATTTTGAATTATGTTTTCTAGGAAGACATGAACAATTAGACCATGGCCAGGGTCTAGACACATGCTCAAATAAATGCCAAATACACATTCAGATAAGATCTGGGGTTTTTTTCGTTACAAACCAATTCTGGAACAGTTAAAAGGCTGCTTCTGTGAACTGGTTAGTTTAATTATCTTATTACTATGAAAGCAAATTTGTAAAAATTATTTTCTCATTACCACAGTGGTGTGGAAGGTTCAGTCTGCAACACTTGTATTCGAAATTATTCTCTCCTGCAATGTTTTGTGGCCTACACTTGCGTATGAGTCTCACCACTAGAATTTAAAGTGCAATTCTTTCAGTCTGTCCTGCTGAAGTTTTTCTTACTTCATAACAAGTTGAACATTTACTCTAGGACAGGGAAACTTATCAGATGCTTATATGAGATAAAAGTTCAAATCCCTGTCTGAATCTATGGCTTGAACCCAGATTTCTTGTATTCATCTCATTAAAGTTCTTTCTCCATACAGCCACAAAAATTTCAAAGACCATTTTCTTTGCCCTAAACGTGGGAAAATTTCACACAATGAGGAAAAAGATGTTTTCTGCTGAAATATACCAATGGTCTTCTCGGTGCTTCTGTGTCCAATAACAATGGTCCAATTATTACTATTTTGGCTGCTACCAACTCCAGGCACGTTACGGGGTCTTGTATGAATATAATCTCAAGATGTCACCATAGAATTCTGCAGGTAAAAGACACATTTGCCATGATTTCAATGCATTTTTGCATAACCCCATTTTTTCAGAAAGGATTCCCCTGACTGTCCGAGTTAGTGGATAGTACTCAAAATCTATACAATGGAAATGAATCCAACATGTACAGAAAGTCTGCTGTAATTAGTACTAAACTGGCAGATGGTAAAACACTACAGCCAACTCGCAATTTTAGCGATCTTGAAATTTATGACTGAATTGTTATCAAGACCTGAAAATACAAACCCAGAAAGGATCTGTATACACTGATTTAGGGAGAACTTCAGCCATCTTCCTCAATAACTACATGAATCTGAAATTATTGTAAAAATTTGAATATAAAATATTGATCAAGACTTACTGCCTAAAAATATTGATCTCATTCAAGCCAATCACGTGCTGATATAACAATGCTTATTATGTTAATTAGGATTGTATTGTTCCTGTATCCTGTTCTATCGTCTTGTTGTACGCTTAGGCTTTTTGTTTACATTTTGCACTTGGCAAGCAGACCATCTCTTCCAGTATTCCCTGAAAGAAGTTACAAGTTATCCATACCTTCTGGGAACCTTACCCAGGAGGTTTAGAAAGGACTTTCCTGGTTGATTTAAAAACTCCAAATGCATGAGATCTGGGTTCTGATGAAGACACTGGAGTGAGATTAGATCTAGCCATTGTACACTATGAAGTGCTGTCCTCCAAGGCTGTCTCAAAGACAGAATACACTTGTCTACGTTATCTGCGTGTAGGAGCACCAGAAGGTGGTTCTGGGGCTTCGCTGTTGATACCTTGTAGAGGAAACCTGAAGTATATCTGACATTTGATCCATTTTTTCAGACATGCTTATCTATTCTGTGGAGAGTCTGAGCTGCCAGTCACTCCATTTCCCCTTTCCAGGAAGTGTCAATGGGAACAACCCTTGCGGATGCCCCAGCATCCTCAAAAAGAGTCTGATATAAGCTGACCTGTGGGCAAGAGGGCACCCACAGAGTGTCAAAGGATAAAATGGATGCCTGGGTCCAAGCGTAAATACCATACTCGAATATGAACTGACCAAGCAGGCATGGCATGAACACAGCCAGTAAGTCTCACGTAGAAGCTAGACTTTTCTATCAAACCTGAACAAAAGAACTTATTTTACTTCTGTATTTTTTCCATATCTATGAAAAACTTTCATTTAAAATGGGGGAAATGACATTTCTGCTGTCCATTTTCTAGAGCTTTTGGATTTATCTAGTCTTTTCAGGAATACAAAAAACCCACCCAAATCCCAAACACACTTAATCGTATCTATTGATCTATTTCTGGAAGTTGTGGTATGCGAAAGGTCGCATTAATAAGAAAGGCTTTGTTAATGGTAGCTTTTTAATGATATTCCAAGAGACTCTTTCTGCTGTACTAGCATGTATAAATACAAAGGAATGCATCAGCGATAATAGGAACATAAGGAAACAGTTAAAATTAAATTGTGGGGGATCAAGAGTAGACTAGTGCTTCTATTCCCTTTGGATACATTTGTAACATTTAATCTAATCATCATTCAGCAGTAGATACAATTCCAGTCTACATCAAAGCAACTAAAATACTGCTTTGATGGTTTAATAGTAGCTGGCAGTGTAATGACAGGTGGCCACAACTACAACCTAATTTGAAACAAGCTGCAATGTTGGCTGAAGACACATAACACACTGAATTCTGTGAAGCATATTTCTTTGAATGAAGTGAGAAATTCAATTGAGACCAGGGTACAGTAAATTTTGAGTACTGTGCTTCATATACCTTCCCATTGACGCTGCCTTTAGCAGCTGCTCCAGTGAGTGTGTTATTCAACAGCAGCAATAATATTACTGCTTGTTTAGCACTCATCTTGTGTTAATTCAAGAGGATGAATGAAAACTGTCATTGTAAGACTTTTATAAGACATCACACAATTGCATTAGCAACTGGGCACGGGCTGTTGAGAAACTGTATTAGGATAAACACAATGCCCTCAACTGCAATGGTGTGGCTTTCATTGCCATGCCCTTCATCACTGGACACACTGGGTTTTCCTTACTGGATAGGAAAAATCATAAGCATCCATTTTGATAAGAAATAATGAAAATACAAAAAGTAGTCTACTTTGGAAATTCTTCTTTAACAAAGTCTGTTACCATAACTGTAAGATTGCCAAAACAGGAAAAGATGAATTACATGAGCTAGAAACTAAAATTACGAGATGCAACAAAAATTGCTCATCCACTCTGAAGTTTCACAGGAAGTGAGGCTTTCAAAATATTACGGGTTTGTTACGTATGGAAATACCTGGTTTTTTTGCGTGCAGTTATACACTTTAGAAATGGCATACACTGTTTCTAAGCTTAATCACAATGAAGACAAACAGAATCATTCCATAGTAAAGGCATTACTCATATATTCAGAGGGCCAGAATTTAATACACTGCTATCCAAAAGAGGCTCTGAAGTCCTGAGAGGTCTTTTGTGTTTCCCTGTATCAGCTTTATAATATGCAGACAATCCTTCTCTGCATTTCAGATTCCACAACAGCAGCAGCCACAGAAGCACTAGCACATTCAGGAGGTTAGAGGCAATGAAGAAAGGTGTAATTTTACAGTGCTATTGAACCTAACCCCCTTTAGTGTGTAACCCAATAAGATATGCAAAATATCTCTCTTGAATGTGGCCAGAACAGAGAGGTGGGTGAAGGCATGTTCCCTTGCAGTCCAGCCCTTCTGATTATACTTGCACAAGATCAGAGTTTCCTGTTACTTTCCACAACCTGTCTGTAAAATCCTTAGTGCAACAGTAAGAGCAGCATTTTTATTAGGAAGAGATATTCCCCCATCACTAGCAGCAGCAAAACACATTTACCCTTCAAAATATTATCTGTATGGCATTAAAACATAACTGCTTTGAAATTCAGTAGGTTTCTTCAGGGAAATAGTGTAAAACATAACAGATTAAAAGGCCCTTTCATGAAGCAACGAATTAGAAATACTTGTTATCAAAATTCTGTGAGCATTCATGTAGCAAAGAAAAGAATTTGCAAAGATTAATTTGCTCTTAATAAAAATTCTGTAAACTGAAGTGAATCAGAGAATCAATTTCCTATATATGTTTTACTCAAACAACAGGAGCATATTTGTAGAAATAAGCTGTAAAGAAGATATTATCTTGGAGGGTTATGCTTCTTAGTTGGGCAATTTTTATGGATGCAATAATCACCTTTGAAAGATATTTCTGAAGACATATAACTGCCCAGCAACACATTGATAATTACTATAGCAGACAATTTAGAAAGTTTTGACACTGGAACAAAGATTAAACTTCAGTTAAACAAGTTGTCTCTAAAGTTGTTATAAAAATTAATGGGTGAACATTCTCTGCCTTTCTTAAGTTCCTATCTTCCTACAATTTTGTGCAAATCGTGACAAAATAGACAATTTACAAGATTAAGGATCTTCAGATTTTTGCTGTATACCATACTTCATAAAGCCCTCTTCTTAATCAGATATTTCTGAATGGTAATGGTTAAGAGTTTTGCCACAGAGGCCAAAAAAATGTACTATGTATTTTTCCTTCAGTTTGATTTTGAAATTGTGTGGTTTGACATTTCAGAGGAAAAAGTATGGACCGGTCAATATCATTGCATACACTGGAAACAGTTCAATGGGTTTTACTTTAAAAAAATATTCTGTTTTGAAACCTATATTGTCCTTTGCATTGCTGCAAAAACACAGACCATCTTGTAAGTAACGTATTTTAAAAGAGTTTCTCGTGCTGTGCTATACAATACTAAAAAAGGGTAATAACGGATTTGGATTTATTTAAAACTCTTTAAAATCCCAATAAATGACAAAGTGCACACAACAGAGAAGGCATTATTATGCTATAAATTACATTGCTTTCAAGCTCAGGAGTTTGTGACTAATTAAGAAAGCTTTAGAAGTGTAGAAAGGCCAATAACATTGCACAGGATGTTAAGGGATCAATTGTGCTTTTTTGTGCATAGTTTCAAGTTGCGGGCAATGATCCCGTTCTTCCAAGAAGCCTTCTAGATGACCTGGGAATGCTGTTATTCAACTGCTATTTTGGGGGAAACAGTGTGCATGTTTCTAACCCACAGCTGGAGGACTGCACAATACAAATCATACCTAGAAATCCTTCCCACTGTCTCCTAATGGCCATTTTTCATTTTCGTTCTGATGGATTGGAGGACAGTAATGAACTGATTTATCCAGACAACTAAAAAGAGGAACCCCAACTTAAAACGAAAAAAACTCAACTATTAGAATCTAGTTAAGTAAGTACCACATTTTGGAAAATTTTCAAATTCGCAAGAAGTTACAGAGTCTTCAGGAAGATAGTGTACTATAAATCCATACAATGTTTTACAGGAAGTTTCAGAGTTTCTCCCTCAATCATTATAAACATCTACTATGTTCATCAGCAAAGGAAACACTGAAGTACTTGCTAGAAGAATTTCTAGTAGCGCTGCTTTCTCCCAGCTGACAGAACCCCTATGTTGTATAAATTTTAATGGAGCTAAGCTGTTCCACCAGGCAATGGGTATGCGTGTGTGTGGAATGACGTTCTGACATTTTTGTTGCATTTTTTGTTTAAATCTAAAGCAGAAGGCTTTGATAATCATAGATAACCCACTCCCACTAATACACAAGTAGTACTGTCCTCGTGTAGCTGATAACGTAATGGTTATCCCAATATAGAAACAGCTTCCATACAACTAAAATGAAAGCTCTGCAGGCAAACCAACAATTTTGCAATCCCAGCCATCAAAAGAAGTTCATCACATGCAACAGATCTTTACGCGCATGATAATCTTTCATTCTGTTTTATGTTGCTTTATGCTAAACCTAAAAGACTGCCATCATAGACCTTTGGAAACCTCTGGTTTCAGTTAAACTCTGGAGTACAGGATGAATGTTCAAGCCACTTTTTTGTACCTTTTAAACCGCTTTACTGAAGAACACTCACAACTGAAGGTGAACCACAGGGGTTCTAAAAAGAATTGGAAAAGTTTGTTACTTAAAATGACCAATTAAAATAAAGCACTTTCCTAAAGCCTTTTTCTTCTATTATACAGACATAATTAACTGTAATAGTGTCATGTGCCCTCATTTTCAACCTGGGAACCATAATCCAGATCCAACTC
Source organism: Stercorarius parasiticus (assembly GCA_013396915.1). Taxonomy (NCBI): domain Eukaryota; kingdom Metazoa; phylum Chordata; class Aves; order Charadriiformes; family Stercorariidae; genus Stercorarius; species Stercorarius parasiticus. Next base: position 539,070 of record VWZL01001006.1, on the reverse strand, counting down.
ATTATCTTCTTGGAGAGCTTATATTAGAGAACTTGTTCTTAAGTGAAACTAGATACTCAAGTCTTTACATACCTGTCAGGAAATTATGATGTAAAATTTACATCCTTATGTTACTGGCAGGTATTTAATACAAATCTTACACTCCACAGAAGAACACCCCAAAACAAAGCCCAAGAATCTTGAACATTAGTTACAAATTCTTCATTTAATTTTTATGAGCATTTAGCAGGTTACCTTTTGTTTTGATTTCTTTCTTGAAGTATAATTATTCCATATGTCCTTTCATATTTTGTCTGATTTGCAATTGTATTTCTCATTATCATTTTGTGAGGATATGCTGCTATTTCTTCTGGTTTCATTCTCTCTTTTATGTTTCGCTTGTACAAAATTAATTACATTGTACCTTCAAGCATAATTTTAACAGTGTCTCCATTGCACTGTGTCTGCCTTTAATTAATGCTCTTCTAATGTGGGTTTTAGAGCCAAATGGTGCAACATTCTGAGCATCAAAGAAACAAAAGATGTAACAAAGCTGAAATGAAAGAACCAGAAAAAGCAGCAGACAATGTATCCTCATTTGAAAAACGTCACTTCAATTTTATTTTAGATAGTAGAACCAAAGAAGATTGTTTCTACTTTTTCCTCATTCATCACCAAACTTTGTGGTAAGGCGCACTCCAATCTGGGAGTAAATCTGCAATTTATGAAATTAGATTAATTACAACTCCCTAATCTAGATCCCTCTGGTAGTGTTTGGGTTTTTTTTTTTTGTTTGTTTGTTTTTTTTAAAGACCTGGCAAGTCATGGAGCTCCCCTATCAAACACAATATTCATGCACTCTCACTAAAAATACTGAGGCAAATAACACTGGGGTTCTCTCTTGGTTGCCTATTCAAGAGGGCAATGAGAAAGGAATAGTCTATGCATTGGCCCATTTGCGCGTTTTTTTGAAATGCATAGTGTCCTCTAACCATTGATCTAATACATATTCAGCCAGGAACTTAAGCCTGCCACAGACACTGAGGTATATAATTGTAGCTATATAGGACTGTGGATATTTTAGACTCATTCAGATCTCTGGGTTTCAAGGACTTCAAAGTGAAGCCTTGGGTGTTTCCTGTTTCTATTAGCAAAAAATGATTTTTACTGAAGTCAGGAGTTTTCTTATGACATTAAGTTTCCAAAATTCATATTCAACTTATAGCAAGCATGAACAAAAGTGAGCTTTTACGACTTTCTGAGCAGTAAAAATTAATTTGTCAGCTGTATACAGCTATTTACTTAAGGGAACTCAGGTAAGTACCAAGATCTAAACTACACTTTCAGTTAGATATTCAGAAAAAGATGACAATGGGATCGCTTAAAAATAAATATCTCTTCCAGTTGCAGAAACTGTTGAGAAACAGTGTTTATATATATCGTACTGACTTTATTAAGCACAAAGGTGGCACATGGTTTTCAGTATGAACATTTTCTGGGCCATAATAAACTGAATATTTGCGAGGGAGATCATTATAGGTAATTAAAACATTAGGGAGTGAGTTCTGTTGGATGGAGGTGCTCAGTTTTAAAACAAAAGTATATGCTTCAATGTGGGGGTTTTTTGATTTGCATTTGTGATGTAAAGGTGTCAAATTGTTTTCACTTAAAAAGGAGGGGGGGTTGTCTGACAATTATTGTAATGGAATATATTTTTAACAGGGACAAAGCCTGTCCTGGGATTCGCATGAACGGCTATCACTGACTTTGATCAGCACTACATCCACACATCAAAAGACATCACTTTTCTAAATCACTTTCACTCATTGTTTGATAAGCACTAGCCAGCTGAGATGAAGTTTGCACACTACAACCACCTGCCTACATTCATCTGAATTATGCAGAAGTCACTTGAAATGCAAGTTTCTGGATTTTTATTTGTTTAATTTTATGAAGAAAAGCAAGCTTTGAAGCACTTTATGTAGAAAAAAATTCAAATATGCTTTGTAATAGAATAAGAGGTAAAGGAAACAAAACTAGGTGGGTCATATTTAGAGCCAAGCAAACTTGACAATGTCTCTTTAAGATGAAGGAATAATACAGTTAGTCAAAGTTCTACCTTTCATGGTCTTATAATGTCAAGAGAACAGTATTTCAAAGCATAGCATTACACAGGCTCGGTCTTTTCAAGAACACAAAAACTTTGATTTCAGAAACAAATGAAAGGAAAAATGTGACTCTGTGAAACAAAGCACTCCACACATGTATATTTTTAGTGTCATGTGTTCAGACTAAAGGGCCATATGCCCTCACATTAGTTAATGCAGGGAAAAAGGCATTTCCAAATCACCTTTGAAATTCCAGTTCTTAGACAGTAAATTTGAAACTGGCCAGTAGGCAAGGGCCAGAGACACATTTTGAAACATAAAATACCTTAAAACACCTTTTGTATCTCAATTTTACTTTCATCCATGAATCTTTTTCTTTGAAGATTTAACAATGGACCAGCTTTTTTTTTTTTCTCCTGCAGCTTCCTTCTAAACCCTAAAGGGGAACTTTCCATACAGTCAAAAATAGGGTAGTTACTTTTCATATGCCAAAAGATCAAAATGTTCATAGAAAATAGATTCAATTTAAATACCTCGCATACATTGTAGATGTGGTTGAATTACACTCTTTTCCCTTTAACCTCTGCTAATATTTGTTCTTCTAACAAAGGCAATAGTCATAATAGCATTATATCACTAAGAATCCAGAATATATTCCTTTTGCCTCAACATCATAGCAATGAGCACTTTCACACAAACATATTTCATGCCTCAATAACTTCTATTGCTTATGGGGCAAACATTAATAAACACAATATTCTACAGAAAGAATAGTGTTCTTTGGGTAGTATTACACTCCAGCTTCAGAGCGTTCACAGAACTTCTTGTCAAAATGCAGATGAGGCCATAGCCTCACATGCCACATTACCAACACTCTCTGCTACAGGCTGACAAAATGGGCAAGTCCTCTTGACACTTAAGAGGCATAGTGCCATAAGCATTATAATGCTGCAGAATAAATCAAAGATAGTAGAACATCTGGTTCCAGTGTCTTTTCACTGATTTGAGATCACTGATTCATGTGTCATTATGGGAAGAAAAAGGTATCATTTCAGAGGCATTCACATCGCAGAAGATCTTCACGAAGGAGAAACAGATAAGCAGATATTTAAATACCTCTCATCAAGATTACATAGCTTTGAGAAAGAATAGTAAATAAATATCAGTTTTTAGATTGGAAGGCAGACAAAGGTGTAGAATTTCTGGAACAGGAAACATGAATGCAGAGTATAGGAGAGATTGCAAACAACAAAGAAAACAAGGGAAATAGAGGAGAGATTTTGTTTCTTGTTTGGGAATTATTAGAACATTGGGGAAGGCGGTGTTGGCCAATTATACTATTTAGTTTCAGTTTATTTTAACTTTTAATAAAAATCTTTCACCAGTTGCAGCATTTATTTTCGCAAGTGCTCAGAACTAAGTGTACACATGTCGTTTGCATTGACAACTTAGGTGCAACTTCTACATGGACACACTTGGACGATTAAGAAACATCCTGTATCTGACTGTTCAGTCATATGTACCCATTTAAATTTAGCAGCCACGTACCTTACTGGCAAGATTTGGGCCTTAATATTTAAGGCATTTCATACAATCAAACATTGACCCACATCTGCCAAGCTGAGTTTTTTTTGCAAGAGCTTTATTTAAATATCATCCGAGGTAAATTTGCTCTAACTGAAACCATTAAATTAGCTAGATTAACCAGCCTCCTGGCTCTTTGAAGTTCTCATTAGAGACAATCATACTGAAGTTGACTAGGTAACTGCTTTTTCTGATTAGATCAATAGATACAGCTTCCACTTCAAAGTGTGTTTCGTCTCATATAACAAAACACATCTTACAGCTTTGTCATCTCCATGGTGCCAACCTTTATGACTCCTTAAGTAGTACCCGTTTCCCTATGTCTAAAAGGTTGTTTGCTCTGTCAGGCTCATTGCACAAGCCAGCTCAACTTTCTAGGTCTTGCATTGTATCAAGTAGTGCAATACTATTAACTGTTTTTCAACACTAATTATTTTTCAAGCATTGCTGGTATTTAACTTTCAACTATTTTTCAAGTATTGTTGATGTTCAAGCTTCAAAGTTCTTCCTGTGCTACAAAAAAAAAATCTCAGCTCTCAAAAACTTTGCTGTGCCCATGAGACCAATTGTTTCTGAATTAAGCTTGATGGAATGTGTAATGTGTAGCCTATTGTTGGACTGAATGTCCAATGTGTACCAGTACTCCCACCAGTACTTCTACCAGTACTTTCTTTTCAAGTGTACAAACATCAGATGTTGAAGACAAAACAGTGATCCCACAAACGAAGAATCCCACACTGTTGCTATAGATTTACAAATAACTAGGAAACAAAATTAAGACAATGAACACAGCATGGTGGATAGAGGGAAACGGTTTTCAGAAAGGTTACTGGCAACTTAACACAAATTAATACAGTTTTCCAAAGAAATCAACCCTTCAAACAGAAGCCTAAAATTTCAGCATTGGATTCCCTAGCACCAAAATCTAGCGGATGCTTCTGATTGACTTGAAGTCGAAATGAAGCCATGTGTGTAGTGATAAAAAGAGGAGTTGGATTAGTAAGGATAGGGAGAGACTGTCTTCAGTGAAAAAGGCCTATTTGCTCTCCTCAGAAGAGAGAGCGGCCTGCTTTAGACAGCTTCTTTGCAGAATGTGGTTTCATAAGACTGGATCACAAAACAACCCAACAGGAGACTGTAAAACGATTGCTATTTAGTAAGGAACTGCTAAAGAATTCTGACTGAAGTAAAATGTCATAATACATTTGAAAGAATACACACACAAAAAAAAAATCAATGGAAGCATCAGCGTAATAAAGCAGGAGGAATACCGTGACACTGACTTTCTGTCCAAGTTCTGTGAATGCCAGTTCTAGGAACTACAAATCCTACTTTGACAAGAACCGGTAGAGTATCCAAAGGCAGAGCTCTAGTTTTTTGCTGTCAACACAATTCAAGACAGATATTGCAGCTTTCAAAAGAAAACTGTCTGTTCAAGTTTGACTCTAATTGAATGATGACCAGTTTAAAAAGCAAAAAAGCAGAGTGGTTTTACCTGAATTGAACCATCTGGCTTTCAGGAGCACTAGTATGTAACTACTTCACACATATTCAGCTTTTACATCCTCCCACAGCAAGAAAGTGCTCATATTTCTACTCCTACAGCCCTCGAGAACCCACTTCCATCCCTCAGCCACAAGAGACAAAGGAAGGGTCACAGGATTCTACAGCAATTTTTACTGTTTGGTGATCACTTAGGCAGAAACTAGTAATGAAGCTTGGATTAGGCCTCTGGTAACTATTTACTTCAAAAACCACCTAGTTTACCCCATAATAACACAATATTCCATTAGAATGCACTTCAATACTCATTATTTTACCACCGTGAATCGCTTTTCTATTTGATGATACCTATAATAAAATGCAAGGATATTTTAAAGATACGCTGGTATCCGAGAGCAGCAGCAGCTCTGTAACCTTACTCATTGTAGTAAGTGAACTGATATGCACTCTTTGACCAATTACTGTGATAAGCTCCTTCTGAGCACCAGGCGACAGGTAGATGACATTCTTAAGTACTTGCTGGAATTCTTGAGAATAAAGAGAACATTCTATTAGCTCCCCGCTCCCTATTATTTCTTGAGTCACTGGGTCTCATCAACAATATAACAAGACAATTGCCATGCAGCATGAAAGAAGATGGATTTAGGTTTCCAAAGTACAGTAATTCTGGCAAGAATCCCGATTCACAGTCTTCGTGATCAAAAACATCACAATACACTTCACAACAAAATAACAGTACACAGTGATCTAATGGTCATTATCGGTGTGGAATCTGACACATTTGTCACCATTAGTGCTACTATCTAATTTAAACACCCAAAAGCCCTTTTGTCTAGCTCAAATTACATGTTTGAAACTTAATCGTTTGGTGAATGATTAAAATTTGGTGAACATTCACTTGCTCCAAAGCAGAGATGGAAATTTGAAGTCTATGAGCTTTGTCAAACAATCATGGATACATGTTAGCTATGTTTCCCAAAACACTAGTGATTCACTAATGTAAGACACTAATCACATGTTCACCTATAGGAGAGGCTGATTTGACTTTGCACTGGTTCTCAGTTTTTCAAACAGAAACATGAATTTTGTGCCACCACTAATAATGTAGCACTATAGGCAAGCTATACCCTCTTCACTGAATCCAGTTTCTTCATATAGGTTTCTAATACTAAATTCTTATTTTCAGCATTGAAGAACTTTCTAAGGTACTGAAAAAAACCATAGATTTGAATCAAAATTGTCTATATAAAACATCTCCAAGGAGAAACTACTTCAACACCAAGATCTATATTTAATTAATGACAGTCTTCTGTGTTCATTCAATCGGCAGATGTCAATATACCAGACACATGCAAGGGGAGATCCTACCTAAGACAAATCAGGTACAGGTCTTAACATCATAGCTTGATTATTTTTTTTTTTTTCCAATAAGCATTTTACATGTATTATAGCTTTATGTATATGCCTTTCAGCTACCATTCTGTGAAAGGAAAATGTTTTAATTAGGGTCTAGTTCTGAAGTCAGTTTTGTGTACTGCAGAAACACTTACATTTTACTGCTCATTTCCTTTAATCAGGCATTCCATGAAAAGATCTTTTTAGCTATGCCACTGGTGGTGTAAACTCTCCCCTGCACCTTCCAACTCTTTTAACAATTTCAGGCCACTCTGCATTGTCTCAGACTTAGTTGGCTCTTGTAGCCATGCTAAAATACAATCAGAGAAAGCAGCTGCTAATTTTGTGATGTTGCAGACACAATGCAGTACAGCTGACTTCAGTGCTATTGACTAAATAGTGACAATAGGTCGCTTAAGTGAAAGACAGAGTATACAGACAGCTCAGGTCACGTTCAAACATGGAGAGAAAGAAAAGCTGGAAAAGTCCTTGCTTAAGCATATTTATATGCACACGTGTCTACACTATCTACTCTTGTTCATCTACCCTTACAACATGCACATTTCTTTCTCTGTGGAATAGGCTACCAGACAAATAGTTGAAGAACTTCACAAATCTACCCCCGCAAAGTGCCAAAGCTTCAAAATTAGTGAACTAGCAAACTGAATACAACTGAACAACTTCAGCACAATCAAAAAATGCTGTGAAAGTCTTTCTTCCAGTCTTTCTTGCTGCAGTTAATTGAACAATTGTGATTGTGCTCTGCATCCAACTAAAAAAGGGCATCTTAAAACAACCCCTCAGCATGAATTACTTTCAGATAGCTCAGAAAACTTACAGCACTTGGGAGTTAATTTCTACCTTTCTCACATTTAGCACTTGCACATAAGTTCTGGTATGCTTTGATCTTTACCTTCACAAGATAGAGGCTGATACTATACTGCACAATTTCTAAAAGAAAAATTAAAGGAAATTAAAGGCACCACTAAAACATGATTTTTTTTTTGTACTAAAAAGAACTCAAATAGGGATAAAACATCTCTTTGGCTCAAAATGGAACTGATCAATCGTTCAACAGTTGGAATTCACGCGGTCTTATTTAATGATGTGCTCTAATGGCCACCTTTTTATGCTTCATTTCCCAATGGCAATATACAATGACACAGAGGAAAAGGCATGTAATGCACTGTAACAATATCATGGATTGATGCTAAGATTTAATGGAAAGAAAGTAGTGCCAAACTGTTAACATTTCTAAGGAAGCAGACTGATGGATGGGTGGTCTGTGCAAGCTAACCCCTAGTGGATACAAGCTGCATTCTTCTGCAGCTGCACATACACTTGCACTTGAAAGCAAATTAATTTCAGCCATTGGGGGCTTGCTTTTCAAGAGTGACACCGGGAAGTTTTACAGGCATGGCTATTCACACATGATCATCTGCAATATATTCACAACTGTACACATCAATAAAATTGTGTTCATCTAAAATTATCTGACTTGTTAACTACTACAACCATTTCAAAGTAGTCATAAAATAATATCAAAGACCAGTTTATTACAAGAAGACAAACTTCTGATACTTGTAGGGCATTTCCAGAAGGCGGCTGAATTAACCAATGTTACATATAATAAAAATACTTCTCTGTTAAACTCAAGACATGTAAACTCTTAAAATAAGAGGCATATATAGAAAGATTCAGGCACTTCCAAATAAACATGGGTGTTTACTTTCCAAACCTATATATAAAATCAAAAACCAAACTCTTGATGCTAAGATCTTATCAAGCTAAATAAATTTGACCAACAAAAGGAAATATCTAAGGCGTAATTCTTTTAAATGTTGAAATGTATATCCAGGAATGCTAGTAAGTACACAGATACAATACAAGACTTGCTCATGCTGCAGTGGGTTCATACTCAAAGGTTTGTAGGTTCCTATAGTGAGAAATACCAAGGAACCCGAAGTTGTATTACAATGACCAATGACAATATCACATAGATCTTAATTCATTTCTTTTTCTTACATCTGATGCTGTTCTTCAAATATCTTTCCCCTTTGAAAGGGCTTGCATCAACCACTCCTACATCGTGCGCCACATTTTGATCTCTTGATAGAAGCCAAGCATTTACTGCTCTTTGCTCAGAAGGGCACGTTTATTTTGACTACACAAAAAAATTAGCTTTTTGCCATTAGTCAAGTACACTCACTTCCCTCTGCAGAAGTACATAAGGTCTTATAGGCCTTTTAGTGTCTGCTTTTCCTTCAGGCCCCCTCTTTTTTGTCCCTGCCAGCTAAAGAAAGTACTATGCCTTTTCATATCCTTGAATAAAGTAAAAATTCAACTTCTTAACCACATGTGTCTCTTTATAGTAATGAAAGGTGCATACCTTCCTGAGCCCTTGTGTCATACATGCATACATTATGTGTACTGACTTTAAAGCACATCAATCTGTTCATGTAAATGAATAGCCCACACAAGCAATGAGTTTTCACTGCAAAATTAATTAACCCTTTGATAAATCAGTCATACCACATAGCAAAGAAGTCTCACATTTTGTCCAGAAAAGGGCTTTTAACTTTTTTATTTATTTGAGTCCTAATTGGCCACTAAAAGAAAGATGCATTCTCCTTTGTCAGTCTTAGATTTATATAACATGCTCCCATTTTAAATCTCGCTAAAGGTATCTTCACTCAAAGTCACAGTACATTTAACTAACAGTTTCATTTCAGCCTAAGATCTAAAGGAACTAACACATTTATTAAAGCATTTTGATCCTTCAGAGACAGATTAATAAGAAGCTTGTGACAGTTCAGCATGATAAAATGAGTCAATAAACAGAAATGTTCACTGACATTAGATATACTGATCCACAAATAATACAATACATATTTGGTTTGTCACAAAGAAAAATCACTTGAAAAAGCCATCACAGTGATTAAATACTTTCTGCTATCTCACAATTTCTATATTCTATAGAAATTTTTCTTACAAATTCCCTTGGCAAATAAACCCAGCAAGTCTTTTTTATACATAAGGAAATCACAGCTTTGTATGATATCAATATGGAATAATGAGTCATCAAAATGCAGCATGAAAAGGGTTTAAATATTGTATGGATTTTTTGGGTAAAAATAGAGCACTAGGCGCCAGAAGTGTTCAGTGTTCATTCACTACAAAACAGATGTTCAGGCTGCCTGACTAGCTGTCATTTACCTATGAATTATTATTTGTATTATACATTTGTTTTACAGTAACACCTCAAAAATTCAAATTATTTAATGTGGCTGTCAATAAGGGCTCTAGATTTAGACTTGGGATATTCTTTCCTGTCCAACAACTTACTTTATTTGAATTAGAGCCTAAAATTCTAAACATCATTTTACTTCTCAAAAAAACCACGAGTAATTGTTGTCATACTCCCTTGAGCAGATATCATGACCTAGCAGCCAAAAGTGACTTTGTAACACAGTTCGCTAATTTCTTTATCAATAGAGACATTACCTGAGCTATCAGTACTCTTAATAGACCAAAGCAAAATCTGTGCATGCATAGGGGATTAGCATCATTATGCCTAATTTTTTTTTTTTTACACATTGGACAAATGCAAGAACTAGAAAGAACAGAAAGACTGAAGGGTCAGACAGTGGTGAATGATGTGATAAAATCACTCTTTCTCTGTCCCTGTTCCTGTCCATTCATTGCTTTGTATCATGTAAAGGTGAAGCTTGGGAAATACATATACATGCTTCACACACATTTCTGGTACTAAACATTGAATAATGACGTAAATTGTTTTCTCATTTTCACTGTTTTTACAGCAGTGTTGCAAAATTACTTTCCTGATATCCATTATGATTTATGATGTGAGAGAATACTATAATTAATTTTCACTAATAAATGTGAATGGCTCCATTAATGTCGATACATACTCTAGTTTACACTACCAAAGAATCCATACTGGTATACTTAGAGCAATTTCAGAGTATTGCCTAACTAAGATAAAAGGTCATTGTGAAAACTAGCAGTGCTGGAAACTTTGCAGTAATCTTACCAAGGATCCAAGCTGTTCATAAAACTTAATGTAGTGTACTGCATTACACACTAATGCCTAAGATAATGGCTCCTGAGATTCTGGTCATAGTGATCCTGACCTAAATATGAAAAGAACTTAATACATTTTCCCTCCAGTGATTACTTCCTAATCTACTTTATCTCTCCTCATCCAACCCAGCAGACTGATGGGACTTTACACACAGAAGGAACTGGAATGCACCCCACAAGTTGCTTATCGCTTCACACAATGAGATTCATGCTTGCTTTCTCTAGCATGGATGTACCAATTAATCATACTACATTGAAATACTTACCATGTAACAAAGCAATACACAGTAAACAGTAAGAAGCAGCAGCAAACCAAGTAGTAAGAGAATAAGTACTCAAGATAATTAAAATTCCATAAAATAATTTCAGTTCTGTTCATTAACTGATGTTTTTGAATTCAGACTGAAACAAATGCCAAATTCATAGTCTAGAAATTTACCTGGTTTTTTTTTTATCAAAGCATTCAGGAGAGAAGATAGCCTAGAAGATGCTGACCTGATGTTGACCTTCTTAAGTGACTACAGGTGTCTCACTAGGGCCAATCTTTGGCCCAAAACAGAGAGATTTAATTTAGGAGGCTCATTGCTGTAGTCTCTTTCTCAAGGTGACAGTAAACCAGAGCTGTTCAGACCTTACAAAGCATGCTTGTTCCATGCACGTGTGTTACCGATCATAAATACCTTTGCTACCTAACTAAATTTCAGCTCAGATGCATCTCACCATATTCTGTCTAGTCAAATGTGTAGCTTGAAGAAAGAAATAAAATTCCCACACTTTCAAGAGAAATATTGTGGCTTCAAAATATTTTTTTTCCTTCAGGTACAATATGACAACAGTAGTTTACAAAGTTTAAATTTAAGATTATTTTTCATCCAATCACTTAATCCCAGGAACCAGAGCTATTACATGCAGTTAGCAGTATCAAAAGCTTGTCAATAACAATTAAGTGGATTTTACCTTTCATAAGGTGGTAAAAATTTAACTTCTGGAATTTCTTGAAACCTTCATCACCTGGGAATGGGTTCAATTTGCTGTCTGCTGTATCTGCTCTTGCAGTAGTCATGCAATGAGTTTCTTCATATATAGATGTCCTAAGTTTGGAAAGAAAAAGCCGTAAACCACAGAAACTCTAAAGTGTCTTTTTGTATAGCAGAAACAAGATCCTGTCCTAAAAAATAGGAAGATACAGTCTAGAATTATTTACCTGTAGATTTTTAAGTAATTTTTTTGCTTCCTTAGTTCTTAATCTCTCTTTAAATCCTTCACTCCAATGACTAGAAATATTTGGATATATTTTATTATCTTCTCATAATGGCGTAGAAAGTTAGAGATTCTAAAACTAAGAGATAGTGTCTCATACTTAACAGACAACTTTAGAAAGTTGCAAAATTGTTACCCCAACAAATTGAATTAAGAAAACAGGACAGTAGTATTAATGTTATGCTAATTTATTGTAATAAATGTATTTCTCTACTTATACAATTCTCTTCCCTATAACATCTAGGCAGTGCACAATGCTAATTAATACACACTTCCAATATCCCAGTTAAGTAGAGCGCCTGGTTCTCCATACATATACATTCAGGAAACGGACAGATAAAAAGGTCTGATCCAAAGTCAACTGCAGCTAATGCAAAAATTCCTGCTAGTCCCATTTGCAATTTCTCAACTGCACTGTACTCATAACTAAAAGCAGATGGGTGCTGAAAAGCTAGCCCAGGTAACTAACACACGACCCAGGGTCACATAATGAGTCTGGCTCAGATCTGAGAATGGAACTCAAATCTACTGATTTTTCTACCCAGGGATTTAATCACAAAACTACTATTCTTAATTTAAAATCAAGAGGTTTTGAAAGAAATATTAGTAAGGTGCTAATTTTTCACTTCAGGGGAATATATAATTACTCAGCTAACCAGCTTTTTTTATTTCAGACCAAATAAGAAACCAAAGTTCTTTACTATTGTGTTAATTAAGGATTTTTATTCGTACCTCTAAGCAATATACTAACCTCTAAATGATATTCCAACTGTAGCCTGAACAGGAATAAAACTAAAGTACAATTAAGGTTTGCAGATCTGCCTATATTGTAGTTTTCTAACTGTAACCTTTCCACCCTGTTCTGTAATTAGCGAACCAGTTCCTAAGTTCTCCAGACACAGGCATTTATATAGAGCTCAAAGCCTATTTGCAAACTCTGGAGCAAACCCACGAAAGAAGTAAAGCCATTCTGAGCCAAAGAAACAGCAATACTACACACAGCACCTGTCTACCTGTCTCCTGCTTCTGGCAACTGGGATTCCCCCCACCCTCGCTTATCAGGCCACAGCTTTTAAGCAGATAAAATACAGGCCTTTTTACCTTGCAAGTTTCTCACACAGCCCAATTCTTAAAATAAAATCATACATTTATTTTTATTTAATGTTCCACACTCAGCACGATAAAACAGATAGGCATCTCTTCTGAACATGGCTTCAGACAAAAGCAGCTTCCCTCACACCTGGGCTCCTCTGGAAGCAACCGAAAAAAGGCCCAAGGCCTTCTGCAAGGAGGAGATGAGTCAGACTTACCTGAAAGCATGACAAACCACACGTAGGACTGGACATGCAACACCACCTGTATTATTTCTCTGTTAGTCTCTGAAATCAGGGCTTTTAGGTCAAAATCCAAACTCCTTTGTTTCTACAGACTCTGGAGCCTATAACCAGCGATTCACAAAACAACCCATGGGGGCTTACCAAAAGCCAGACAAATACCTGATATAATATTTGAGGGCTCTGGCCGCCTACCTCTCCCCCACAGAAGCACACAGCCTCAGCCACCCCCCTTGGGCAGCGC